>JAKGUB010000345.1:1200000-1662500 GCA_026261675.1 Hippocampus mohnikei
ATGGTGGGAGAAGGTGGGTCTTTCTCAACCATTCGCCTCTTTCCTGTAACCACACATCCCAAGCAGGAATATCATCCGCTGCTCCCTTGCGCGTCACCAAAATTGAAATAAAAAAGATAACCACTCAACTTTTCATGCCTCTGGAAGGCAATGACAATTTCCAGAAGCATTCTAAATAAGTAGGGGGGAGATTTCCAGTACGTTATTGTGGTACTGTATGTACTGCAATACGGGGCGAGTTTTGAGAGTAGAGCTGCAACTCCAAATTGTTGTAATCGCTGAATCTGCTGATTGCAGAATTGTATTTTTGTCGCATGCCTGTTTTTTTCTGTAATGGCCATTTTAAAAACATGTGACATCAAACATATTTGTCCCAAATTGGGTTGCGCTTTGAGGTGTGACAACTTTTTCACTTTTGAATTTTTTCACTTTCAACTTTCAAAATGTTCAGTGGCATCAGGCCAAGACATACATATCATTATTTATTTCTTTATTTATATTTGGCGCCCTCTATGAGCCGCAGCAGCAGGAGTGTGTCAATCACATAGTCACTATGCTGCATATGTAAATAAAAACCCACCCAGTCCAAATCTTGCATATGACATAAATAGAGCCTTGAATATGTCACCAAACCGCAGGAACAGAATTGTATTTCATGCCTGTTTTTTTCTGTAATGGCCATTTAAAAAAATGTGACATCAAACATATTTGTCCCAAATTGGGTTGTGCTTTGAGGTGTGACAACTTTTTCACTTTTGAATTTTTTTCACTTTCAAAATGTTCAGTGGCATTAGATCTAGCCATACATATATAGTTTGCATTACTTTTTTCTTGAATAACAAAATGAGTATTGGGTTATGACTCTATATAAGTAACTCTAACTCTATGTGTCCAATATTGTGTATAAGCGTTTATATAGATATCAGAGTGAAAAATGTTGTACATAGTAATTAGAACCTTGAAAAAGTATAAAAGTCACAAAAACTATGAAAAATGTTGAAGTAACATACTTTATAACAAACAAACAAAACAACCAGCAACTAATATGCAAACTTGATAACAAAAACGAAAAACAAACACAAAACTTTTTTTTTTTTTTTTTTACAATCAGAACAAATGGTTGTAGTGTGTTTGTGGCGGATTGGCCTTTCCACATCTGCCACAATAATTCGAAGCATGAAGCGGTTTTTCGCAAAAGCTATACGTATTGCTTTCTTTTTCTCGCATGTCCTCTTCCTGCAGCTGCTGCACCGGGCTGCTGTGCAGCTGCAGTTGCAGTGTTGGTGTGTTTACGTGCATAAACAAATGTAAAACTCATTCATTCATTCATCTTCTGAACCGCTCGATAAATGTAAAAGTCGATTCTCAAAAAATAACACTTGATTTTCAAAACAACGTCCAGCCAGTAACTATCGTTACGCGTTGAGTTTGCGCGTGCTGCACCCTCAAACAAGCCAATAATGCCAATCAATCAGGGCACTGGGCATGCCCGTGCAAAAATGCACATTGTGAGTGCGCGATCTACTGGCGTGAAGACGAGAAAAAAGACTGATGAGCCCATCATTTCAAATGGCCGTAAGTACACTCCTAAAACGTGGCTGTTTCGCCTGTGCTGAGCGCGTTCACGTGAACGCGCGTAGCCGCGCG
Source organism: Hippocampus mohnikei (assembly GCA_026261675.1). Classification (NCBI taxonomy): domain Eukaryota; kingdom Metazoa; phylum Chordata; class Actinopteri; order Syngnathiformes; family Syngnathidae; genus Hippocampus; species Hippocampus mohnikei. The sequence goes on from JAKGUB010000345.1 coordinate 1,201,648, forward strand.
TCACGTTCATTACGAGCCCACACGGCCGGACGTGCATTGCATAACAGTTTGACCAATTCAAAAGTCGATTTTCAAAAATAACACCTGATTTTCCAAAAACACCCAGCTAGCAATGCTCTACAAACTGCATTACATTGTTTTGCGCGTGCGCGCGGCGTGCGCGTGCAAAATTAATAAGGCGGCCATTCTCAAAAAGAATTAGATTGGCCAACGGCAATAAGGCGGCCATTTTTAGATTGGCCAACGGAAATTTTTGGGTTATCAGCTAGCTTTATTTGTCCCTTGACGCAGATTTCAAATATGTTTTACTTTATTCCCTATCTTATCATTACATTATTTTTTTTCCAGATATTTCATTTTTTTGTTTTTTTTTCAATTTGACTGATGAAAAGCTTTACCCTGCGTTATAATGTAACGCAATATGTTGCCGCGCCTAACCCTTAATTCATAAATATGTCATACCATGGCTATTTCTATCATGAAAGCCTGATGTGCGAGAGAAACGAGGGCATATTCGTAATCAGCACACACACAAAAAAATAAAATAAATCGAGAAGGGTTTACTTGCAGCTCAGATAAAAAAAAACATTGTGTTAACCAATTAGTTGCCGATTAATCGTTGCACCTCTTTTTTATTTTTTATAAACACACACACTACTTTTGTTCTGTCTGGTATCACTTTGGGCCATGACAAAGCGGATAATCACGTGCGAGGGTGGCTGATGCTGGTGACCTTCACCTCCAGCACAACCGATTGCTGCCTTTATGATACTGCACTTTGTAATCAGCGTAGAGCGGGGGGGGGTCGTATGTACGTGAGCTGCCTTACTGGACTGATTTTATCGTCGACGCATTCGGCGCAGTAGCAATATTGAATGTTTTCTTTTGTCATCCACACGGATGACGACGAGCATTCAATTAGGATGGTGGTTTGACTTCATGGTTGTCATAAAGATTATCGCTTGTGGCTAATTACCAAAGACTGCTGCCGTTAAGGTTGTTGAACAAGTACAGAGCTATTGGCTTCTTAAAATACAAAAAAAAGCCTTTCATTTATGATCCAATTATGTTGGCGGAATGCCTCATTGTGTTTTGTTGCACATGCGAAGACCTTAATAGCGTAATGAGGAGACAAAAGGGGCTTGTCAGCTGCGCCGTGACCATAATGTGGGAATGATTTAACAAGGCAGGGCCTTGATAACTTCTGACGTACTTCAAGTTCCTTCCCTCCCCCGGCCAGGCGTGCTGTGTCTCGCGGAGCACGAGGAGGAGTACGTCTTCTCGCTGCCGTCGGCCTACGCCCGCTCCATCCTCACCGTGCCCTGGGTGGAACTGGGAGGGAAAGTCTCCATCAACTGCGCCAAGAGCGGCTACTCTGCCACTGTCACGTTCCACACTAAGCCTTTCTATGGCGGCAAAGTCCACAGGTGGTAATTCCTAATTGAATTTGCCTTCCGAGTATTTTGCTAACACGCCTTTGTCCGTCTTAGAGTGACTGCGGAGGTGAAGCACAACCCGACCAACACCATCGTGTGTAAAGCGCAGGGGGAGTGGAACGGAACCCTGGAGTTCACCTACAGCAGCGGCGAAACCAAAGTGATCGACACGGCTAAGCTCCCTGTCACCAGGAAGAAGCTGCGACCGCTCGAGAAACAAGGACACACGGAATCCAGGTACGGGGCGACGTAACAGACCGACGCGCGCGGATGGACGTTGATGGGATTGATTGCGCGCTTGTAGGCGGCTGTGGCAACACGTGACTAAGTCACTGAGAGACGGCAACATGGATGAGGCGACGGAGCACAAACACGGACTGGAGGAGCAACAGAGGGTGGACGAGAGACGGAGAGCAGCTGTTAACAAAGCCTGGACGCCAAAATACTTCACGAAGGAGGTCAGACGCTCATGCGGCAACATTTTACGCACACTCAAAAAATACTCGGATCTTCCATGAACACGTTGGCCCACGTTAAAATGCTGCGTTCATTCAAAAACGAGGACGCAAAGTTTGTATTCTAAGTCCATGTCATATTGTAAGCAACAGAAACTCTGCGCTTGAATGTTGAAAATTGACGCATTTAAAATGTACTGCGCAAATTAAAGAAATCTCTGACAACAGTATCATGCGTATCGTATCGTATCATAAATACAACTGAACCAAGTTTGTACTGGATTAAAGAAGCAAGCAACATGAGGCATTTTTAAATACCTCAGTTGAATGATTTGGTTGCATTCCACTAGTGCAGGGGTGGGCAAACTTTTTGGCTCAGGGGCCACATTGATTTCTAAATTTGACAGGTGGGCCGTGTCAGGACAATATACGGTACATATAAAAAAATTAATATGTTGACAGTCCATACCAAACATCAACAGAACAAAAGCATTAAAGTATTCCCATACTTTCTTAAATGTGAACAGTGAAACAACTATGGTATATGTCTTGTATGAAGGTTCAAGTATGTGAGCAACATACATGTGTGACAACACAAGCAACAAAGTGCAACAATATATTGGCCAAAAACTGCAGCATACAGTACAGGTATATGACAAAATATAACAAAGTTAGGACTATTTGCTACAAAATGAGACGTGTAAGAGACCTGGTGGCTTTTCTTTCGACTCACTCATTGTCTCTGACTTGACCTCCCCTCGATCACCACACATGACAGCGTTGCTCAGCTGATGTCGCGCAGCTTAACTTTTGAAGCCAGACACGGACGCTCAAGTCTTCTATGCTCATAGTTAGCGCTCTGGGACTCGCTTCCTCTCTTTTTAGCGGTCCAGTTTGCGGAAAGTTTTTAGCACGATAGCAGTCAAACCATTCCAGGAAACGTTTATTTACTCGACTGTCCGTCGAGCCGCAAGCAATTCACTCTGGGCATGGAAATAGCCAGAATCGGACTGAGCACAAATCACTTTCTCGTTTTTCAAAGTCTTGTAGATTTCAGTCTTTCAGACTCCAAGCGTCTCCTGAATGTTTCGTATTTTGTAACCCGCTTCGTTTAATCAGATACACTTCACTTTCTCTACCGTGGCCATTTCTGTTCCTTTTCATTGATCATGCCATGATCGACAGGACGTGAAAATGTTCGCAATTGCAGTAAAACTCACTGCAACAAAGAGTCACTTGCATGTCGCTGTTTTGGATCCAATGATAGAAAATAGCGGCGCGGACACACTTATTCCGTCGTATCGAGCGGGAGTTGCTTGAGTTGGCGCTACTGCTGGCTTCCGTATCGTCTCCCCCTCCCTCCCTGTGCTCTGCAACTTCAAGTAACTGCGCCACCTGTCATTGAAATGCCTGTCATTACAAGTCCAAATGAAATGAATGCAATCATTTATATCGAACCATAATTGTGTTGTGTACCAACCTTCGGCGGGCCGGATTAAAAAGCCCAACGGGCCGGATCCGGCCCGCGGGCTGTAGTTTGCCCATCTCTGCACTAGTGGCTTGAGATTCACCGAGGTAGCCAAAATAAAGGACCAGTTCAATGAGCAGGCCTCTTATAATAATAATAATAATAATAATAATAATAATACATGTTATTTATAAGCGCCTTTCAAGACACCCAAGGACACTTTACAATAACAAAAAAACACCAAACAATACGGGTTGAGCAGCGGCAGAAAAATGCGCCAGCGTTCACTCAACCCGGAAGTCATAATAGAGGTCCTATCTCTCTTAGACTCTTAATATGATGGGCCAAGTGGGCTCAATAATTTATCACAATAGTAGAACATCCGGCGACAGCGGACCGGTCAGCGCGTTGGCCTCACAGTGCAGAGGTGCAAGTTTCGATTCCAGCTGCAGCCTTCCTGTGTGGAGTTTGCATGGTCTCTCCAGGTACATCAGTTTCCTCCCGCCTTCCGAAAACATGGGCTTTAGGTGAATGGAGCGCTCTATATTGCCCCCAGGTGTCACTGTGAGAGCGAATGGTTGTCTAAACTGGTTGCCAGTCAACTGCAGGGCACACAGACAAAACAACCCTCCACGCTCACAGCGAGGGACGATAAAAAAAAGTGTTCCATTAACCTGCCACGCATGTTTTTGGAATGGGGGGGCGAACCCACGCAGGCACAGGAGAAAATGCAAACTCCACACAGGACACTGGAATTGAACCCTGCACCTCCGCACTTGGAGGCCGGCACATTATCCAGTCGACCACCGTGCCACTCAAGAGAAAACACCTTTGAACATAACTATGTTACGCATTACGCAGTCAGCTGCAGTTGACATTTTAAAGGATATGCGTAGGATTGAAAGGTCAGACACGCTTAACAATGGCTTGATTGACTTTTCTGGGACAGACATTGCCTTGCGACAGAAATGTGATTACTGTGCTACAGAGCAGATGTTAGCTAGCAGGTCACGGCTAGCCGTGATGCTTTGCTGAATCAGCGCTTCTCAGCCATCAATGTTAACATGAAGAATACATTTCGTATATGTGATCATGTTGATCAATTTCTAAATTGGGTGTTTTTTTACATGTACCTGAAGCTAAAACAATCCATTGACGTTGCAAGTAAACATGATGCTCAGAGTTGGGGAGCCAAAAATTGCACTCGCGTTAAGAGGACTGTTACTGTAAAGCAGTGTTTCTCAAATAGTGGGGCTCTGTCAAGGGGGGCACGTTTGACCTTGGCTTTTTATTTTAAATTTTTTTACTGTCCAAGAATAAAGTGCAATTGCACCTCAACTACATTAGGGAGCAGTGACGCTCTCATTGGCAGTGTGCGCAGGGAGCATTCGCTCTGTGTTTTGTTTGCACTGAGCATGAGCGCTTTGCACATGGCACAGAGTATGAGGAGACACGAAGTCGACAGGCGGAGAGAGACTGAGGTAAGAGACAAACGCAAGTATCCCAAAAGCTAAGATGAAGCGTATGTAGCGCTTGGCTTCACTGTGACTACGGTGGGAGACGAAAGACTCGTGTCTAATTACGTCTAAATGTTGGCAGCGGACAGCATGAAGCCAAATCAATTAAGGCGTCACTTAAAGACATTTCACGGCAATCACGCTGATAAGCCGCTTGAGTTTTTTTCAGCGAAAACGTGCCGAATATTGCCAACAATCATCCCGCTTTGTGACTGCTACTCGAAGCCATTAATCCAGACATCATCTTTTATTTGATTATTTGATATATTTTTGTTTTGCTGGTTAAAGTTGTTTTAATATTGTGCTCCGGAGTTAAGGTTGGTGATTGGTTTGAATGCATTATTAGTTATTGATTTGATGTGATTTTATTTTTCAGTATCGTATGGTTTGACATGGTCAGTCAAAAAATATTTTGATGGGAAGGGGGGCGCGCGAGATGTTTTCCTCTTCCGAGGGGGGGCATGACAGAAAAAAAATTGAGAACCACTGATGTATAGTAAGGCGTTTTTTTTAACCGAAAAAAACCGACCATGTAGTAGGCTGCTTTAGCTGAAAAAAAAATACCATGTATATTAAGACGTTTTAAGCCGAAAAAAAACGACCATGTAATATAGTAAGGCGTTTTGGCGAAAAAACGACCATGTATAGTAAGGCGTTTTGGGCCGAAAAAACCGACCATGTATGGTATGGTGTTTTTAACAAAAAAAAAAAACGACCATGTATAGTAAGGCGTTTTTAACAAAAAAAACGACCATGTATAGTAAGGCGTTTTTAACTTTAAAAAAACGACAATGTATAGGAAGGCGTTTTTGGCTGAAGAAAAAAACGACCATGTATAGTAAGGCGTTTTTAGCCCCGAAAAAACGACAATGTATAGTAAGGCGTTTTTAACAAAAAAAAAAAAAACGACCATGGACAGTAAGGCGTTTTTAACTTAAAAAAAAAGACAATGTATAGAAAGGCGTTTTTGGCCGAAGAAAAACTGACCATGTATAGTAAGACGTTTTTTGCCGAAGAAAACGATGAGGTATAGTAAAGGCATTTTTTGCCGAAAAAAACGACCATGTATATAGTAAGGCATTTTTTGTCGAAAAAAACGACCATGTATAGTCAGGCGTTTTTAGCCCCCAAAAAACGACCATGTATGGCAAGGCGCCAAATAAAAATTTTTTTAACTAAACCTACTGCATGTAAAACCGAATTGAATCAGACCATGTACAGTCAGTAAACTTTAATTTTCGACAGGCACAAAAGACAAAGTTTCTTTGTATAAAAATACCCATCAACATTGAATGAAAAGAAGCACCAGCAATAGCCCATATTTTCTCTTTTAGCAAAATTGGGCTACATTTACAGAAAAAACCCCAAATAGTAGCAATTTTCGATCATTGACTCGAATTAAATATTTTTAAATACAATAAAATAAAGTGCTAAAATATATTAACCAAAAACAACACTTTCAAGGAGAACATGCAGTGAAAACAAATATTAACCTTCACCATCAATAGCCCATATGTTCTCTTTCAGCAAAATTAGGCTAAATTTACATTTAAAAAAACAAAACAAATAATAGCAATTTTCGATCATTCACTCCTCAAATAAATCATGCTCCGTAGTTGTGCCATGCATAGGAAGTAAAGCCAAAAACTCCTCTGTCACGCTTCGGCTTGAGTCCACTCCGCGGAAGAAGCTTGACAGCTGGGCAACGTCAGAAATGTCGGCGCTCATCCACAGCCAAGGAGTATGCGATGAAATGTTTTCCCCTTTTCACAAGCTGCTCTTTTCGATTAATGGACAACTGCTCTACTCGCTCGGCAATGGTGTTTCTGCTCATGCTCACGTTTGAAAAGAGTTGCTTTTTTTCAGGGCAAACTTCGTCACAAACTTTAAGCATACAGTTTTTAATGAAATCCCCCTCCGTAAATGGCCGGGCTGATTTAGCGATCGCTTCTGCCACAATAAAACTGGCATTGACAGCAGCCTGGCTTTGTGATTTGGCTTTTTTGAACAGAGCCTGTTGAGATTTGAGGCTTCGTTTTAATTCCTCAACCTTCTGTAGCCTTTGTTCGATGTCCATATTCTTGTTTTGTCCGCGTTTCGTTTCATGGTGTCGTCTCAGATTATACTCTTTCAATACGGCCACACTTTCTCCACACAGAAGACACACAGGTTTTCCAGCTACGTCCGTAAACATGTACTCTGACTCCCACCTTGTTTGAAACCCCCGGTTCTCAGTGTCCACCTTCCGTTTTGCCATTTTTGATGGATATCTGCAAGCTAACGTCACTGTTATCCGAACGACTGCTGCACTAGTAAATATTGAATTAAAGCGCCCGACTGCTTGGCGCGCACAGTTGCATTGTGGGAAATGTAGTATTGGTGCGTGTAAAAGATCTGTGGGCTCGGCTTGCGGCGTCCGCGGGCAGTTCTAATAATAAATCAACATCATCCCAGGGGCCACTGAAAACCTTCTCGCGGGCCGGATCTGGCCCGCGGGCCGGCACTTTGACATATGTGATGTACAGTAAGGCGTTTTTAACTTTAAAAAAGCGACCATTTGTAGTAAGGCGTTTTTAGCCCCAAAAAGACGACAATGTATATATAGTAAGGCGTTTTTGGCCGAAGAAAAACCGACCATGTATAGTAAGGCCTTTTTTGCCGAAAAAAACGATGAGGTATAGTCAAGGGGTTTTTTGCTGAAAAAAACGACCATTGATTGTAAGGCGTTTTTCGCCCCAATAAAAGACCATGTATAGTAAGGCATTTTTTGACGAAAAAAAGACCATGTATATTAAGGTGTTTTTAGCCGAAAAAAAATGACCATGTATAGTAAGGCGTTTTTGGCCGAAAAAAACAACCATGTATAAGCCGTTTTTCGCCTCCAAAGAATGACCATGTATAATTAGGCGTTTTAACACGAAAAAAACGACCATGTATAGTAAGGCGTTTTTAGCCGAAAACACGACCATGTATAGTAAGGCGTTTTTGGCTGAAAAAAAACGACCATGTATAGTAAGGCGTTTTTAGCCGAACAAAACGACCATGTATAGTAAGGCGTTTTTGGCCGAAAAAAAACGACCATTTATAATTAGGTTTTTTTAACCGAAAAAAACGACCATGTATAGTAAGGCGTTTTTAGCCGAAAAAACGACAATGTATAGTAAGGCGTTTTTGGCCGAAAAAACCGACCATGTATAGTAAGGCGTTTTGGGCCGAAAAAAACCGACCATGTATAGTAAGGCGTTTTTGGCCGAAAAAAAACGACCATGTATATTCATTCATTCATTCATCTTCCGAACCGCCTGATCCTCACTAGGGTTGCGGGGGGTGCTGGAGCCCATCCCAGCTGTCTCCGGGCAGAATAGTAAGGCGTTTTTAGCCGAAAAAAACAACCATGTATAGTAAGGCGTTTTTGGCCGAAAAAAACGACCCTGTATAGTCAGGCGTTTTTGGCCGAAAAAAACGGCCATGTATAGTAAGGCGTTTTTGGCCCAAAAAAAGGACCATGTATAGTAAGGCGTTTTTAGCCGAAAAAAACGACCATGTATAGTAAGGCGTTTTTATCCGAAAAAAACGACCATGTATAGTAAGGCGTTTTTGGCCGGCAAAAACGACCATGTATAGTAAGGCGTTTTGGGCCGAAAAAAACCGACCATGTATAGTAAGTAGAGCTGTCAAACGATTAAAATATTTAATCTAATTAAAAACTCAACTGTCATAATTAACTCAAATTAACTAAAAATTAATCATGATTACTCACGCATTTTTTATCGTTTCTGAATTTCCTTTTATATTTTTTGTCCCATTTTCCCCCATTTTAATGCTCTCATCAACATGGAATCATGAATCAGTTTTCTATGTGAAAAATGCAAATATTTACTGAAATAATTTCGATTTTCAATTTTACATGAACATTTTTAACTTGGAGCAGTTATTCACACATCATCTCTCACACAATATTACTGTCCATCAACAACAGTGAAAAAAATATTTTGTCACACAACAGCTGCTTGAACAGCTCTTTTTATGGAATCAAAACAGCGCAATATAAAGTGCACATCTAAGGTAAACTAGTACTCAGCCTATAATTTTTCACGGCCCCCTGAATAGGGATTGTCAGTCAGAATGGAAGGATCTCTCGTTCTGTACTTTTTTGATCATTTATTGGAGCACTTTGCAGCAGAAGTAGTCGTAGTAGTAGTAGTTGTAACAGAAGTATCAGAAGCAGGTAATAACCTAAACTACACATAAATGCAGTAAAAAATTAATATATCTATCTTTCTGCATCACAATGTAAATATGTATATAATTGACATTAATACCTTTATTTAACAATACGTTTAATAAATAATGTAATCAACCCTGATTTCACTATGTATCATTTTCGTCATCATTATTCATTGTTTTAAACATAAGAAACCATACAAAACAAAAATAAAGTCGAATCGAACAAAAGAACTACAAACCCCAAAAGTCAATCCTGGAAGTGGAGCGCCGGCTTGATTAACCCCAGCTGCAACGCAATTTACTTCGTTTAAACGTCAGATTGCAGACGGACAAACATGACAACTATGCACAAATGAGCTAAATAAAGACACCCCTGTTCTAGCAACATTTTAGCCCACGCTGTTTAAATTGCCGATTGCGTCAGCAACTTTGTTCTTTATCGTGTCATCCATTTTCTTCGCTTTGAAATGATCCATAGCTGTCTGTCTGAGAGAGGGGGCGGGGGGGGCGGAGTACTCACGTCAGCTGTGCGCTTGGCCATTAAGTGGTATTTCAGACTCGACGTGCTATGATGATAGCTCAGTTTACGACTGCAAAACATACAGGTAACTTTGGTCTTGTCAGTGGAACAATCTGGCAACTTTTTAAAAGTAAACTTTCCATTCATAAACTATTTAAGTATCCGCTGTGTCTCGCGCTGCCGTGGCTGGCAAAACAAACGTGCGTGGACCTGTGCAGCGCGCTTGATGTTTTGATTCTGGTTTATTTATAAAGCAACGTAACATCCGCTGTGACGTCGGCCACGTTAATCTCGCGAGCAAATTTTTGATCCCGATAAAATTCATTTAAATTAATGCCAATAAAAACGCGCTAAACTGACAGCTCTAATAGTAAGGCATTTTTGGCCGAAAAAAACGACCATGTATAGTAAGGTTTTTTAACCGAAAAAAACGACCATGTTTAGTAAGGCGTTTTTGGCCGAAAAAAAACGACCATGTATAGTAAGGCGTTTTTGGCCGAAAAAAAAAGACCATTTTTAGCCGAAAAAAACGACCATGTTTAGTAGGCCGTTTTTGGCCGGAAAAAAAACGACCATGTATAGTAAGGCGTTTTTAGCTGAAAAAAACGATCATGTATAGTATGCCGATTTAGCCGAAAAATATGCCCGTTTTTAGCCGAAAAATAACCGACCATGTATAGTAAGGCGTTTTTGGCTGAAAAAAACGACCCTGTATAGTCAGGCGTCTGTATAGTCAGGCGTTTTTGGCCGAAAAAAAAACGACCATGTATAGTAAGGCGTTTTTAGCTGAAAAAAACGATCATGTATAGTATGCCGATTTAGGCGAAAAATATGCCCGTTTTTAGCCGAAAAAAAACCGACCATGTATAGTAAGGCGTTTTTGGCTGAAAAAAACGACCCTGTATAGTCAGGCCGACATGTATACCTCTACACCACCAGTGACTGTGACTTGTGCCGCAGGAAAAAGTAACTGTTTGGTGTTGTATTTTCCTCACATCATTGTGCGGGGTTTGAACCGGGGTTGCCTGGACGGAAAGCCGACGTGTATACCTCTACACCACCAGTAACTGTGACTTGCTATGCACAAAAGGTGTATTTGACATGCACTCTGGAGGGTTTGCAGGAAAAAGTAACAGTGAGAAGTTGCATTTCCTCACATGACTGTGGGGGGTTTGAACCGGGGTTGCCTGGAGGGAAAGCCAGTGTGTATCCCTCTACACCACCACTGACTGTGATCTGCTCCGCACGATAAGCGTATTTGACATTCACTCTGGCGGGTTTGCAGGAAAAAGTAACTATTCGGCGTTGTATTTTCTCACAACACTGAGTGGGTCTTGAACCAGGGTTTGCTGGACAGAGAGCAAGTGTGTATACCTCTACACGACCAGTGACTGTGACCTGCCATGCACGATAGGCATATTTGACATGCACTCTGGAGGGTTTGTAGGAAAAAGTAACTGTTTGGTGTTGTATTTACCCACATCACTGAGCAGGGTTTGAACCGGGGTTTCCTGGACGGAAAGCCTGTGTATATACCTCTACACCACCAGTGACTGTGACCTGATTTGCACAGTAGGCGTATTTGACATGCACTCTGGAGGGTTTGCAGGAAAAAGTAACTATTCGGCGTTGTATTTTCTCACAACACAGAGTGGGTCTTGAACCAGGGTTTGCTGGACAGAGAGCAAGTGTGTATACCTCTACACAACCAGTGACTGTGATCTGCCATGCACGATAGGCGTATTTGACATGCACTCTGGAGGGTTTGCAGGAAAAAGTAACTGTTTGGTGTTTTATTTCCCTACATCACTGAGCAGGGTTTGAACCGGGGTTTCCTGGACGGAAAGCAGGCGTGTATCCCTCTACACCACCAGTGACTGTGACTTGCTTTGCAACATAGGCGTATTTGACATTCACTCTGGAGGGTTTCCAGGAAAAAGTAACTGGTGTTGTTTTTTCACACATCACTGAGCGGGGTTTGAACCCATCCTAACTATACATGGTCTTTTTTTTCCGGCTAAAAACGCCTTCCTATACATAGTCGTTTTTTTCAGCCAAAAACGCCTTACTATACATGGTCGTTTTTTTCGCCAAAAATGCCTTACTATACATGGTCATTTTTTTCAGCCAAAAACGCCTGACTATACATGGTCGTTTTTTTCGGCTAAAAACGCCTTACTATACATGGTCGTTTTTTTCGGCCAAAAATGCCTTACTATACATGGTCGTTTTTTCGGCTAAAAACGCCTTACTATACATGGTCGTTTTTTCGCTAAAACGCCTTACTATACATGGTCGTTTTTCGCCAAAAACGCCTTACTATACATGGTCATTTTTCAGCCAAAAACGCCTTACTATACATGGTCGCTTTTTTTTTCGGTTAAAAACCTTACTATACATGGTCGCTTTTTTTCGCCAAAAACGCCTTACTATACATGGTCGCTTTTTTCGCTTACTAAACATGGTCGCTTTTTTAAAAACGCTTACTATACATGGTCGCTTTTTCGCCAAAACACCTTACTATACATTGTCATTTTTTTCGGCCAAAAACGCCTTACTATACATGGTTGTTTTTTTCAGCCAAAAACGCCTTACTATACATGGTCGTTTTTTCGTTAAAAACCCAACTATAAACGGTCGGGTTTTTTTTCGGCCAAAAATGCCTTACTATACATGGTCGTTTTGTTCGGCTAAAAACGACTCTACATGGTCGTTTTTTTGGGCCAAAAACGCCTTACTATACATGGTCGTTTTTTCGCCAAAACGCTCATATTTTTCGGCTAAAAACGGCATACTATACATGATCGTTTTTTCGCCTAAAAACGCCTTACTATACATGGTCGTTTTTTTCGGTTAAAAAAACCTAACTATAAATGGTCGTTTTTTTTCGGCCAAAAACGCCTTACTATACATGGTCGTTTTGTTCGGCTAAAAACGCCTTACTATACATGGTCGTTTTTTCGCCTCAAAGCGGTCATATTTTTCGCTAAAAACGCCTTACTATACATGGTCGTTTTTTCGCCAAAACGCCTTACTATACATGGTCGTTTTTTCGCCAAAAACGCCTTACTATACATGGTCGTTTTATCGCCAAAACGCCTTACTATACATGGTCGTTTTTGGTCAAAACGCCTTACTATACATGGTCGCTTTTTTCGCCAAAAACGCCTTACTATACATGGTCGCTTTTTTCGCCAAAAACTTACTATACATGGTCGCTTTTTTCGCCAAAACACCTTACTATACACGGTCATTTTTTTCGCCAAAACGCCTTACTATACATGGTCGTTTTTTCGCCAAAACGCCTTACTATACATGGTAATTTTTTCGCTAAAAACCTGACTATACATGGTCGTTTTTTCGCCAAAAACGCCTTACTATACATGGTCGCTTTTTTTCGCCTAAAAACGCCTTACTATACATGGTCGTTTTTTCGCCAAAACGCCTTACTATACATGGTCGTTTTTTCGCCAAAAACGCCTTACTATACATGGTCGTTTTTTCGCTAAAAACGCTTACTATACATGGTCGTTTTTCGCCAAAACGCCTTACTATACATGGTCGTTTTTCGCCAAAAATGCCTTACTATACATGGTCGGTTTTTTTCGCCAAAAACGCCTTACTATACATGGTCGTTTTTTTTCGCCAAAACACCTTACTATACATGGTCATTTTTTCGCCAAAAACGCCTTACTATACATGGTCGTTTTTTCGCCAAAACGCCTTACTATACATGGTCGTTTTTCGTTAAAAACCTTACTATAAACGGTCGGGTTTTTTCGCCAAAACGCCTTACTATACATGGTCGCTTTTTCAGCCAAAAACGCCTTACTATACATGGTCATTTTTTCGCCAAAACGCCTTACTATACATGGTCGTTTTTTCGCCAAAACGCCTTACTATACATGGTCGTTTTTTCGCCTAAAAACGTTCATATTTTTCGGCTAAAAACGGCATGCTATACATGGTCGTTTTTTTCAGCCAAAAACGCCTTACTATACATTGTCATTTTTTTCGGCCAAAAACTCCTTACTATACATGGTCGTTTTTTTCAGCCAAAAACGCCTTACTATACATGGTCGTTGTTTCGGCCAAAAACGCCTATACATGGTCATATTTTTCGGCTAAAAACGGCATACTATACATGGTCGTTGTTTTCGGCCAAAAACGCCTTACTATACATGGTTGTTTTTTTCGGCCAAAAACGCCTTACTATACATGGTCGTTTTTATCGGCCAAAAACGCCTTACTATACTTGGTCGTTTTTTTCGGCTAAAAACGCCTTACTATACATGGTTGTTTTTTGGCCAAAAACGCCTTACTATACATGGTCGTTTTTTTCGGCCAAAAACACCTTACTATACTTGGTTGTTTCTTTCGGCTAAAAACGCCTTACTATACATGGTCGTTTTTTTTTGGCCAAAAACGCCTTACTATACATGGTCGTTTTTTTCAGCCAAAAACGCCTTACTATACATGGTCGTTTTTTTTCGGTCAAAAACGCCTCTTATACATGGCCGTTTTTTTCGGCTAAAAACGCCTTACTATACATGGCCGTTTTTTTCCGCCAAAAACACCTTACTATACATGGTCGTTTTTTTCGGCTAAAAACGGTCATATTTTTCGGCTAAAAACGGCATGCTATACATGGTCGTTTTTTTCGGTTAAAAACGCCTTACTATACATGGTCGTTTTTTTCCGGCTAAAAACGCCTTACTATACATGGCCGTTTTTTTCCGCCAAAAACGCCTTACTATACATGGTCGTTTTTTTCAGCCAAAAACGCCTTACTATACATGGTCGTTTTTTTCGGCTAAAAACGCCTGACCTATACATGGTCGTTTTTTTCGGTTAAAAACGCCTTACTATACATGGTCGTTTTTTTCCGCCAAAAACGCCTTACTATACATGGTCGTTTTTCGCCCAAAACGCCTTACTATACATGGTCGTTTTTTCGCCAAAAACGCCTTACTATACATGGTCATTTTTTCGCCAAAACGCCTTACTATACATGGTCGTTTTTTCAGCCAAAACGCCTTACTATACATGGTCGCTTTTTTCGCCAAAAACGCCTGACCTATACATGGTCGTTTTTCGGTTTTTTCGCCTTACTATACATGGTCATTTTTTCGCCAAAACGCCTTACTATACATGGTCGTTTTTTCGCCAAAACGCCTTACTATACATGGTCGTTTTTCGCCAAAACGCCTTACTATACATGGTCGTTTTTCGCCAAAACGCCTTACTATACATGGTCGTTTTTTCGCCAAAACGCCTTACTATATACATGGTCGTTTTTTCGCCTAAAATTTTTCGCCTTACTATACATGGTCGTTTTTTCGCCAAAACGCCTTACTATACATGGTCGTTTTTCATCCAAAACGCCTTACTATACATGGTCGTTTTTCGCCAAAACGCCTTACTATACATGGTCGTTTTTTGGCCAAAAACGCCTTACTATACATGGTCATTTTTTTTGCCAAAACGCCTTACTATACATGGTCGTTTTTTTTTTCGCCCAAAACGCCTTACTATACATGGTCGCTTTTTTCTTCTATACATTTTTCCAAAACGCCTTACTATACATGGTCCTTTTTCGCTAAAAACGCCTTACTATACATGGCTGTTTTTTCATCCAAAACGCCTTACTATACATGGTCGTTTTTTTCATCCAAAACGCTTACTATACATGGTCGTTTTTCGCTAAAACGCCTTACTATACATGGTCGTTTTTTTCGGCTAAAAACGGTCATATTTTTCGGCTAAAAACGGCATGCTATACATGGTCGTTTTTTTCATCCAAAAACGCCTTACTATACATGGTCGTTTTTTTCCATCCAAAAACGCCTTACTATACATGGTCGTTTTTTTGGCTAAAAACGCCTTACTATACATGGCCGTTTTTTTCCGCAACAAAACACCTTACTATACATGGTCGGTTTTTTCGGCTAAAACGCCTTACTATACATGGTCATTTTTTTCAGCTAAAACGCCTTACTATACATGGTCATTTTTTCCGCTAAAACGCCTTACTATACATGGTCGTTTTTCCGCCAAAAACGCCTTACTATACATGGTCGTTTTTTCGCCAAAAACGCCTTACTATACATGGTCGCTTTTTTCGCTAAAACGCCTTACTATACATGGTCGCTTTTTTCGCCAAAAACGCCTTACTATACATGGTCGCTTTTTTCAGCCAAAAACGCCTTACTATACATGGTCGCTTTTTCGCCAAAAACGCTTGACTATACATGGTCGCTTTTTTCAGCCAAAACGCCTTACTATACATGGTCGCTTTTTCGCTAAAACGCCTTACTATACATGGTCGTTTTTTCGTTAAAAACGCCTTACTATACATGGTCCTTTTTTCGCCAAAACGCCTTACTATACATGGTCGCTTTTTTCGCCCAAAACGCCTTACTATACATGGTCGCTTTTTTGGCCAAAACGCCTTACTATACATGGTCATTTTTTTGCGCAAAAACGCCTTACTATACATGGTCGTTTTTTCGCCAAAACACCTTACTATACATGGTCGCTTTTTCGCTAAAAACGGCATGCTATACATGGTCGTTTTTTCGCTAAAAACGCCTTACTATACATGGTCATTTTTTCGCTAAAAACGCCTTACTATACATGGTCGCTTTTTGGGCTAAAACGCCTTACTATACATGGTCGCTTTTTTGGGCTAAAACGCCTTACTATACATGGTCGTTTTTCCGCCAAAACGCCTTACTATACATGGTCGTTTTTTCGCTAAAACGCCTTACTATACATGGTCATTTTTTTCGCTAAAAACGCCTTACTATACATGGTCGCTTTTTCGCCAAAACGCTTACTATACATGGTCGCTTTTTTCGCCAAAAACGCCTGACTATACATGGTCGCTTTTTTCAGCCAAAACGCCTTACTATACATGGTCGTTTTTTTTCGTTAAAACGCCTTACTATACATGGTCCTTTTTCGCTAAAAACGCCTTACTATACATGGTCGTTTTTTCGCCCAAAACGCCTTACTATACATGGTCGCTTTTTTTCGCCAAAACGCCTGACCTATACATGGTCGTTTTTCAGCCAAAACGCCTTACTATACATGGTCGCTTTTTCGCTAAAAACGCCTTACTATACATGGTCGCTTTTTTCATCCAAAACGCCTTACTATACATGGTCGTTTTTTCATCCAAAACGCCTTACTATACATGGTCGCTTTTTCGCTAAAAACGCCTTACTATACATGGTCGTTTTTTCCGCCAAAACACCTTACTATACATGGTCATATTTTTCGCTAAAAACGCCTTACTATACATGGTCGCTTTTTCGCTAAAAACGCCTTACTATACATGGTCATTTTTTCGCTAAAAACGCCTTACTATACATGGTCATTTTTTCGCTAAAAACGCCTTACTATACATGGTCGTTTTTTCGGCCAAAACGCCTTACTATACATGGTCGTTTTTTCGCCAAAAACGCCTTACTATACATGGTCGTTTTTTCAGCCAAAAACGCCTTACTATACATGGTCGTTTTTTCGCCAAAAACGCCTTACTATACATGGTCGTTTTTCGTTAAAAACGCCTTACTATACATGGTCCTTTTTCCGCCAAAATGCCTTACTATACATGGTCGTTTTTCGCCCAAAACGCCTCACTATACATGGTCGTTTTTTGGCTAAAACGCCTTACTATACATGGTCATTTTTTTGCCAAAACGCATTACTATACATGGTCGTTTTTCATTCAAAACGCCTTACTATACATGGGTTTTTTCATCCAAAACGCCTTACTATACATGGTCCTTTTTTCGCTAAAAACGCCAGACTATACATGGTCGTTTTTTCATCCAAAACGCCTTACTATACATGGTCGTTTTTCGCTAAAACGCATGCTATACATGGTCGTTTTTTCGCTAAAAACGCCTTACTATACATGGTCATTTTTTCGCTAAAAACGCCTTACTATACATGGTCGCTTTTTTGGGCTAAAACGCCTTACCATACATGGTCGCTTTTTTGGGCTAAAACGCCTATTATACATGGTCGTTTTTTCCGCCAAAACGCCTTACTATACATGGTCGCTTTTTCGCTAAAAACGCCTTACTATACATGGTCATTTTTTCGCTAAAACGCCTTACTATACATGGTCGCTTTTTCCGCCAAAACGCCTTACTATACATGGTCGCTTTTTTCGCCAAAAACGCCTTACTATACATGGTCGCTTTTTTCAGCCAAAACGCCTTACTATACATGGTCGCTTTTTCGTTAAAACGCCTTACTATACATGGTCCTTTTTCGCTAAAACGCCTTACTATACATGGTCGCTTTTTCGCCCAAAACGCCTTACTATACATGGTCGCTTTTTTCGCCAAAACGCCTGACCTATACATGGTCGTTTTTTCAGCTAAAACGCCTTACTATACATGGTCGCTTTTTCGCTAAAAGGCCTTACTATACATGGTCGTTTTTTTCATCAAAAACGCCTTACTATACATGGTCGTTTTTTTCATCCAAAAACGCCTTACTATACATGGTCGTTTTTTCGGCTAAAAACGCCTTACTATACATGGCCGTTTTTTTCCGCCAAAAACACCTTACTATACATGGTCATATTTTTCGGCTAAAAACGGCATGCTATACATTGTCGTTTTTTTCGGCTAAAAACGCCTTACTATACATGGTCATTTTTTTTGTCTAAAAACGCCTTACTATACATGGTCATTTTTTTCGGCTAAAAACGCCTTACTATACATGGTCGTTTTTTTCAGCCAAAAACGCCTTACTATTCATGGTCGTTTTTTTCGGCCAAAAACGCTTGACCTATACATGGTCGTTTTTTTCAGCCAAAAACGCCTTACTATACATGGTCGTTTTTTCGGCTAAAAAGGCCTTACTATACATGGTCGTTTTTTTCGGTTAAAAACGCCTTACTATACATGGTCCTTTTTTCCGCCAAAAATGCCTTACTATACATTGTCGTTTTTTTTCGGCCCAAAACGCCTCACTATACATGGTCGTTTTTTTTGGCCAAAAACGCCTTACTATACATTGTCATTTTTTTTTGCCAAAAATGCATTACTATACATGGTCGTTTTTTTCGTCCAAAAACGCCTTACTATACATGGTCGTTTTTTCATCCAAAAACGCCTTACTATACATGGTCCTTTTTTCGGCTAAAAACGCCGTACTATACATGGCTGTTTTTTTCATCCAAAAACGCCTTACTATACATGGCTGTTTTTTTCATCCAAAAACGCCTTACTATACATGGTCGTTTTTTCGGCTAAAAACGCCTTACTATACATGGCCGTTTTTCGCTAAAACTACTATACATGGTATTTTTCGCTAAAAACGCCATACTATACATGGTCGCTTTGTTCGCTAAAAACGCCTTACTATACATGGTCGTTTTTTGGCTAAAAACGGCATGCTATACATGGTCGTTTTTTCATCCAAAACGCTTACTATACATGGTCGTTTTTTCCATCCAAAACGCCTTACTATACATGGTCGCTTTTTTGGGCCAAAACGCCTTACTATACATGGTCGCTTTTTTTCGCTAAAACTGCCATATTTTTCGCTAAAAACGCATACTATATACATGGTCGCTTTGTTCGCTAAAACGCCTTATTATACATGGTCGTTTTTTTTTCGCCTTAAAACAGTCATATTTTTCGGCTAAAAACGCCTTACTATACATGGTCGTTTTTTTTTAAAAACGCTTACTAAACATGGTCATATTTTTCGCTAAAAACGTCATACTATACATGGTCGTTTTGTTCGGCTAAAAACGCCTTACTATACATGGTCGTTTTTTTGGGCCAAAAACGCCTTACTATACATGGTCGTTTTTTTCGGCTAAAAACTGCCATATTTTTCGGCTAAAAACGGCATACTATAATACATGGTCGTTTTGTTCGGCTAAAAACGCCTTATTATACATGGTCGTTTTTTTCGCCTTAAAACAGTCATATTTTTCGGCTAAAAACGCTTTACTATACATGGTCGTTTTTTTGGGCCAAAAACGCCTTACTATACATGGCCGTTTTTTTCCGCCAAAAACGCCTTACTATACATGGTCGTTTTTTTCGGCTAAAAACGCCTTACTATACATGGTCGTTTTTTTCAGCCAAAAACGCCTTACTATACATGGTCGTTTTTTTGGGCCAAAAACGCCTTACTATACATGGCCGTTTTTTTCGGCTAAAAACGCCTTACTATACATGGTCGTTTTTTTCGGCTAAAAACTGCCATATTTTTCGGCTAAAAACGTCATACTATACATGGTCGTTTTGTTCGGCTAAAAACGCCTTACTATACATGGTCGTTTTTTTGGGCCAAAAACGCCTTACTATACATGGCCGTTTTTGGGGCCAAAAACGCCTTACTATACATGGTCGTTTTTTTCGGCTAAAAACTGCCATATTTTTCGGCTAAAAACGGCATACTATAATACATGGTCGTTTTGTTCGGCTAAAAACGCCTTATTATACATGGTCGTTTTTTTCGCCTTAAAACAGTCATATTTTTCGGCTAAAAACGCCTTACTATACATGGTCGTTTTTTTCGGCCAAAAACGCCTTACTATACATGGTGGTTTTTTTCGACCAAAAACGCCTTACTATACATGGTCGTTGTTTTCGGCCAAAAACGCCTTACTATACATGGTTGTTGTTTAAACGCCTTACAATACATGGTCGTTTTTTTCGGCCAAAAACGCCTTACTATACATGGTCGTTTTTTTGGGCCAAAAACGCCTTACTATACATGGCCGTTTTTTCCCGCCAAAAACGCCTTACTATACATGGTGGTTTTTTTCGGCAAAAATACCTTACTATACATGGTCGTTTTTTTCGGCTAAAAACGCCTTACTACACATGGTCGTTTTTTTTCGGCTAAAAAGCCTCTTCTACAAGGAAGACGGTCACTGGGAACTTGCTGAAGCCTATCCACCTTTAGGCAATTGGAACTGCCATTTATGCTGTAACTGGACAGGGTTTGAACCCGCACTACCTGGACGGAACGTCACTGTTTATACCTCTACACCACCGGTGAATGTGTATTGGTTTGCACGATAGGCATATTTGACATGCACTCTGGAGGGTTTGTAGGAAAAAGTAACAGTTTGGTATTGTATTTTCTCACATCACTCAGCAGGGTTTGAACCGGGGTTGCCTGGACGGAAAGCCGACATGTATACCTCTACACCACCAGTGACTGTGACTTGTGCCGCACGATAGACGTATTTGACATGCACTCTGGAGGGTTTGCAGAAAAAAGTAATTGTGGGAGGTTGCATTTTCTAACATCACTGAGTGGGGTTTGAAACGCGGTTGCCTGGACGGAAAGCCGACGTGTATACCTCTACACCACCAGTAACTGTGACTTGCTCTGCACGATAGGCGTATTTGACATTCACTCTGGAGGGTTTGCAGGAAAAAGTAACTCCGTGAAATTGCATTTTCTCACATCACTGAGCAGGGTTTGAACCAGGGTTGCCTGGACGGAAAGCCGGTGTGTATACCTCTACACCACCAGTGACTGTGACTTGAGTTGCACAATAGGCATATTTGACATGCACTCTGGAGGGTTTGTAGGAAAAAGTAACTGTTAGGTGTTGTATTTTCTCATATCACTGAGTGGGGTTTGAACCAGGGTTGCCTGGACGAAAGGACGGCATGTATCCCTCTACACCACCAGTGGACTGTGACTTGCTGTGCACGATAGGCGTATTTGACATTCACTCTGGAGGGTTTGTAGGAAAAAATACTGTTTGGTGTTGTATTTTCTCACATCACTGAGCGGGGTTTGAACCGGGGTTGCCTGGACGGAAAGACGGCATGTATACCTCTCCACCACCAGTGACTGTGAATTGCTTTTAAACATAGGCATATTTGACATTCACTCTGGAGGGTTTACAGGAAAAATTAACTGTTTGGTTTTGTATTTTCTCACATCACTGAGCGGGGTTTGAACCGGGGTTGCCTGGATGGAAAGCCGGCGTGTATACCTCTCCACCACCAGTAACTGTGACTTTCCCTGCACGATAGGCATATTTGACATGCACTCTGGAGAGTTTGCAGGAATAACTGGTGTTGTATTTTCACACATCACTGAGCGGGGTTTGAACCCATGCTAACTATACATAGTTGTTTTTTTTGGCTAAAAACGCCTGACTATACCTGGTCGGGGTTTTTTTGGGTGCTAAAAACGCCTTACTATACATAGTTGTTTTTTTCGGCTAAAAACACCTTACTATACATGGCCGTTTTTTGGGGCTAAAAAAGCCTTACTATATATGGTCGTATTTTTCAGCTAAAACTCCATACTATACGTGGTTGTTTTTTTCGGCTAAAAACTGTCATATTTTTCGTCAAAAAACGCCTTACTATATATACATGGTTGTTTTTTTCGGCTAAAAACGCCTTACTATATATACATGGTCGTTTTTTCGGGCTGAAAACTGCTTACTATACATGGTTGTTTTTTTCAGCTAAAAGCGCCTTCCAATACATGGTCGTTTTTTTGGCTAAAAATGCCTTACTATACATGGTTGTTTTTTTTGGTGATGAAAACGCCTTACTATACATGGTTCTTTTTTTCAGCTAAAAACGCCTTATTATACATGGTCGTTTTTTTCAGCTAAAAACGCCTTACTTTCCATGGTCGTTTTTTTCGGCTAAAAACGCCTTACTATACATGGTCTTTTTTTGTTGGCTAAAACGGTACATTTTTTGGGCTACAAACGCCTTACTATACATTGTCTTTTTTTGTGCTAAAAACGCCTTAATATACATGGTCGTTTTTTTCGGCCAAAATCACCTTAGTAAGGCATTTTTAGCTGAAAAACGACCATGTCTTGGAATGCGTTTTTAGCTTGAAAAAAACGACCATGAAGATGAAGATGAAGATGTTTTCCTCTTCCTAGGGGGGGGGCATGACAGAAAATAATTGAGAACAACTGTTGTAAAGTAATATGACTCAAGTCTCAGTCCAAAGTAGTCCTTGAAAAGTAAATGTGAGGCCTCGCGTCAGTTTGCAGTCATGTGACTGCCTTTCTCCATGGTTACTCAGGGTTGGTGAAAGTCAGCAAATAAATTGCGCATACAACACAAATACAAATAGTATAGCAAGAGTAATATTGCACTCGCTACACTCTGGACTGATCCCCAGATTCGGTTCTGGTGTTTTTACTTTCTACATCTTGCCTGCAAAATGTCAAAAGCGCGACAATTTGTTGCAGGGAGACGGCTGGATGTACAACAATCCTCTGTGGAAGTCCACCTGACGGCAAGTGGAGGTGTCGCTTCTGGGGGCCGCGGGCTTCGGCATGGGGGCAGCTGCTTCTTGAAACTGGCCAGCGGCGATTTCGACTCAACTTGTTGCCACGGACACAGACAGGAAACAAGCAGCGGTGCCAAAGGGAATGCTCCACATGAAACAAAGGACAACAGCATTTTGTACACGGTTGCTCGAGTAATTAAAGCCCTGCCTCTATTTTTCACCCGTGCCCAGGCCTTTTGCACATTCACATTAGAGAAGTCTGTCGGCGGTATTTTTTTTACAGCCAATCCGATTTCTCACATATCGTCTTCTACTTGGCTCACGTAACGCTAATAAAACAAGTAGATAGTAAAGCACTTTTACCAGCGGAGTCAAGATACACTTTTATAATCTTTGGATCTGTCTGCCAATCAGGGTGGTCCATCGAGCCGGACATAAATGTGAAATCATATTGCCAAGACAAATGTACTCCATCAAGTGAATATGATTTGAAGTTTCTTCGGGTTGATTTTTTAAGACCGTGTATTGGCTTTAATTGCTAACAGCCTTGATTGTTTGGTCTGCACTTTTGAATGTATCCAGACATTTCTAATTGTTTTCTCCCTGCCCCCCACTCCCCATCTTATTGTCTGCTTTATGTGTGTTATATTATTTATAGTTTAGTTTATATAAAGGCTTTCCTCTCCTCTCGAGTCCCGACTGCGTAATACAGTGGCTGCCAAACTAAGATCATGAATTGCAATTAACATCACGTAGTTGACACTTAAAAACATGACATTTAGCCTGGGGGTGGGGGGTAACTTTCTCGTGACATATTATTCGTCTTCCCAACTCCTCAAATAACCACATGTTCATGGCAGGGTTTACATAAACATTTGCATACTTTTGTCTTTTTAAATGTGATTTCTGACCGAATAAGCTGAAATTCTGTGTTGAGTAAATTTTGTTTCGATGCCTTCCAAATTGACAACGTTGTGATTGTCCAATTCATGCCAGAGATGTTTTCGTCACCATAACGATTCGACTCAATAGCGTATTTAAGTTGGCGTAATGCTGAACAGATCCAGTAGATGGCACTGTGCCAGTCACATTTCCAAAAAAACACCTTCAGATACTTCCGCGCTGAAGAACGGTGAGCGTGAGCACATATTTGTACATATGTGGCTTACTGTAAAATGTATAAGCAGTAAGATACCTGAAATTGAGCAATATTTTCTCGTGATTGAAATTGTGTGAAATTCAAAACCCGAGGATCCTTGTTGAAAACCAGCCACCAGCTCTCAGCAGTCGGGGATGCGTTCAGTCATCGGAGGGTGCACGCTGCCACCTAGTGGACAACTAAACCTGCAAAGACATACTTCCGGAAAGACTATGGATGCGCTTTTTAGAGGCGATACCACGACGACAACGCAGAGGGTTTAATTTAAGGGTATATTTAAAGATGACTGAACAAACAGCAACAGTGTAAATGCTCAACCAGAGAAGAATAGCCGAGGAGGATTGCGTCAAACCAACAACCCGAAAGAAAATCAGTGTCGGGGACCAAACAGCATTGACACCCCCCTCTAAAAAAAAAAAAAAAAGTGAGGGAAGCTGGAGATGGAAAATCGACTCGTCTATTTATTTTGGATTCTCGGAGTTTGTCACCGGCAGCATTTCTCATACTAACCGGGAGAGGGCAACAACGTAGCCCCTGAAGACAACGAACGGATGTGTAATGAGAGCCGTAGTTTATGGCAGGTGATTCCATTTCATTTTTGTTGGATGAAATCAAGCAATTTCCAAGGTAAGCCAAAGCAGTCATCATGTCGGTTCACTGAGTGGCGCTAGTGTGCAAAGCGCCGTTGAACACGCAGCAGAAGTAGGAGGTTAGATAGGATTGGCCAACGTGACGTCATGCCTGCAGATTTGGGAGAGAGAATTGATGGAGAGGGATAGAGAGAGGGATGGAGAGAGCAAGGGATGGAGAGCGAGAGGGGTCGAGAGAGATGAGAGAGGGATGGAGAGACAGAGAATACGATGGAGAGAGAGGAATGAGAGTGTGAGAGAGACACTGAGGGATGGAGAGAGAGAGAGGGAGGCTTGGAGCATGAGAGATTTGAGGGATGGAGAGAGGGAGGAATGGAGAGAAAGATGTGGAGAGAGAGATGGAGAGAAATAGAGATGTAGGGAGAGAGGGATGAGAGAGAGAGAGAGAGAGAGAGAGAGAGAGAGAGAGAGAGAGAGAGAGAGAGAGAGAGAGGGGTGGCTGAAACGTCACCAAACGGGTTATTCCGTTAATCTGTCGGTGCAGCAAGTGCTGAGTCTATGAGCGCATAAAACGACGTTGCAGCACTTCACAGGTACGCATGCCGGACGCTTGAGTGTCATTCCAAGCGGAATAAAGCGGCGTATGGTGACATTTGTGCTCACATGCTGACCCACGCCCACGCATTACATTCATCGAGGAGCGACTGACGTCTTCCTCATACAGCGGGCTACATGAGAAATGTCATTTGGGGCCAATTTATCTTTTGTGACGCGAGTGCACTGAATGATGTGCATCCCATGCTTTGTCCAGCTCCATTAGCGAGAAGGCTTGAAAAATCGATGCCTTTCTCAAATGTCATTTTCAGTGCTTTGATTGTGCATGAATTCCAATTCTGGCAATTTACGATCAAGCCAAGACAGTCATTGCTTGCCATGAAGTGTCAGGTCAAGTTTCAAAAGACTCACTCGTCTGTGTTGCCAGTTTCCTATGGAAAAAAATGAAATGAGGAAACGGTGTGCATTCTGTATCAACAGTTTTGAGTCTTTTTATTTTGCCTTTACAAACTGGTTTCACTAAAATCAATAAATTAGAGATACGTCTCGTGCTTGTCCTCAGAAGGGTGACGCCTGAGCTGGAGCCTGTCGCAGCTGACTTAGCGTACCCCTCGACAGGTCACCTACCAGTTGCAGGCCACATATTGATTAGCATTTTAGAGCTTTCAATCAACCTAACAAGCATGTTTTTTTTTTTTGCCCATGTGGGATGAAGACAAAGTGTGTGTAACATGACATTTGTGCTCACATGTATTACTGTGGTACGGCGGAATGAATGACTCAGTGAGCCGGTCAGTTTTGCTCCATGCCACTAACGAGTGATTTAAAAAAAAAATCTATGTGATTCTAAAGTTGGGTACACATGTTAATTGCTATTTCGTGAAAGAGGATTGGATTTTTAAAAAATCTGTTTTCGAGAATCAACAGTGCATTTTACTTGCCCTTTGCAAACAAGGTTGACCAAAATTGCAGCATGAGGCGACTGTATGCATTCCAGGAAACCAGTATTTTTTTCACGTACATATTTCGTTGAACTTATCTGTGCATAAAATTAAAAGAACCGGACATGCACTGCCACCTTTCGAGCAACACGTCGGGCATGAGCGAAAAAGAGGCAAGTCGGTGATGCCGAGTCGGCAGGAAGCTTGGCACCAAAAAGCCACCAAGGAACACGGGAGCAGAGGGTCAAACAAAATTTAATAAAAGCATCAGCGTAAAAACAAATTTGCAAATATGTAGTTCTCTGTATTGAGATTTTGTTTTGTTACAACTGTCAAATTTGGACTTGACCTACTTGTATTCTTTGCATAATTGTTGGGACTTTTCTAATCGTGTGGCCCGAAAACAGCAACGAGTGGCTGGAAATCAAAGGTGATTGATTATGCGTTTCCTGATGAGCTGTGGAGAGCGAAGCAAAAACGAAACGCAGATATTTTTTTTCCTCTATCAGCATTTTCAGTATGTCTAGTTATCAGTTTGCAAGGCCTGCACGCCTGTTGCTCGACGACGGAAGACACCAAGATGTGAGTCAATGAAAGGCACGAGGGCTGCTCGCTCAACTTGAGCTCCCTCTGCTGGAAGGGAGGCTTAATTTAATGACGGCCCGACTTGATACATTGTGTTGATTTGCCACTTTGAAGCCTGAGCAGCAACAATATACAATCTAAGCTATTTATGAGGGCGGGGGGTGGGGAGGGGAGATGGTTAGGATTGTAAAAATTCACATTCATTCTATCCATAACAAAATCTCAAGGCCCTCTGTACAAGAATTATTGCATTCACTGATCTATTTGCTGTTATAGAAAAAAAAAACACATCCATAACAAAACAAAGAAATTTTGATTCTGTATTGAAAAAAAAATCACGACAAGAATCCAATATATTATACACCTTTGACATTATCTTTACACAACAGTTACATGTGCGGCCAATTGGTTTGTAAATGATTTGAAAAGGAAGAGGAAGCCACGATGATCAAGAAGGTGAATTCAAACCGGTGAGTGACGTCCGTCCATACCGCATGCGTTGGCGTGTACACGTGGCAGGAACAAGGCCTGAGCACTTCCTCGCTTTTTCCGGAGTTCACGTGTGCCATAGAGTAAGGTCACGTCAACGGCTCTTTGGTGGAAAATGTTCCTACCCCCCCCAAGCCCTGCCCCCGCTTCCCCGTTCTAAACCTGCTTCTCCACCCCACCACGTGCACTGAGGATCACATCGTTCGTGTACCACAACTGTTTTAATTGACACAAACCAACAGAGCAGCCCAAAGCCTCACCGCACATTCAAGTACAAAGTAAAAAAAAAAAAAAAAAAGTGGAGAAAAGAAGCAAGACAAAATGTCCCTCCCACCCCTCAAGATAAAATGGACAACAGTTCTCTGGAGAGAATCAGAATTTGACTTCACCTTTCTCGCCACACGGGGGTGCTCTTCATGAAAAAAACGCTTGAGCCCAAGTGCCACAGAAATCCACACCCCGGTGCTCTTCATTGTTTGTCAGAGGTTTCTTCGCATTCTATTTTATTAATTTTTTTCCTAGGAGAGTTCGTTGGGGTTACTTTTTTTGGACTTTCTTGCCTTTTTTCAGGAGCAGCTTGTTCTTCACGAAGCCTCGCTTCCTCTTGGCCGTCTGAAATGAGCAAATACAAAGCGGAAGAATAATTTGGCAAAGCTGTGAAATGAACAGAGGGCCTCAAAGTATCAATTTGGATGCATAAATGCACGTTGGGAGCCCTTGGTACCTTTTTGGACGTGTACTTCTGTTTGGGCACGACGCTACGAGGCTTACGGTCCAGCGGCTCCCTGTTGCCAAGGTTCTTGACCTTGTAGATCCTGACCAGCCAGTGCTCGGAGGTGAAGGCCTCCTCCAGGTGCTTGAATTTGATATCCTTGTTCCCGATCTCGGCGTTGCGCGTCCGGTCGAAGCCCGGCGGCGTTCGAAAGTCCAGCTGGGAGATTGGGGGAGGGGGGACGGGGCGGGGTAGTAAAATGTCAGAAGAAACACAGCTTCCTGGGGCAAAATAATGATAATAATAATAAAAGCTTATGAAGCAACCCGTCTCGACAAGAAGTAAGATTTAGAGGAATCTAGCAGAAAGGCTCCAACATACGGACGCTTGCAAACCTTCAGGGGAACTTGGAAAGGCTTTGAGGTCATTTTGCAGAGTAATGACAAAAGCTGCGCAAGGCTGCAGGTTGCTGGGCAAGATCCCATTTTGGTCGGGAAATAGGAATCAATGTGCCATTGGGCATGATCTATTCTCATGTTGCACATACAGCACATTTGACAATAAAGTTGTACTTGATACTTGATTTACTCTTGCACTAGATGGAAGGCACATAACCTCTGCATCCATTTTGGTGACATGTTTGCTCGGTGGCATGCTGTCGGAAGTTTGTTTTTTCCCGGGAAGGAAACGGACCAAGAAAAGATTCGGCAGGCTGAGGTTTTTAAGACCATTTGCAAAGTGTTTTTTTTTTTGTACTTTGCGCCAAGATCGTCGGCACTATTCTCAGTTGCCTTTGCCTACTCCCTCCAGTGCCAAAAGAACAAGGCATCAGGAAAAAAATAACCCCAAACCCTTGAAATCTTTCCTACCCACAATCCTGTCACACTCGGCGCTCGGCTCACCTGCATTTCGCCGAATCGATAGTAGGACATCTTGTACATGAGGCAGTTGAGCAGAGTGGGTGAACCGGCTTTGTCCACTCTGAACTCTCCCTGAGGGGTGAAGTAGTCACTTTCCTGGAAGATATTACAAAAGGAAAAAAGTTCATGGGTGATTTGTTGCTTGCGTGCACTGTATGTTTGTCAGGATTTTTAGAGGCCGAGGACCAAAACATTCAAAAACAAAAAACCTTCCCAGATGTAGTCATCCCCGACTATGTTGCAGTTGGAGCTCATCTGATTTCCAATTAAAACGTCCTGTCATTTAACTCCAGTTTTAATTTGCATTTTATTTCAAAATGGGACCATTAGGACGAACGAATACACGATAAAGCATTGCCATCTTCCTACTGCACCGTTTGTATCGCGGCGTCGAGAAAGATATAAAGTATGGGTGTACAAAAACGATAAGGCACGACTTGAAGACAGAATCTTACACTCAGGGGTGGGAAAGTGGAGGAGGGGGTGCGGGGGGTAAGCTGCACTTTGGTTTTATTGGAGGCGAGTGTTTAATGGAATCATCCAGACTGGGCGCTTTGTGAAAGGATCAGGTGCTAAGACAGAGCCGAGTAGACGGTTAAGTCGCTGGGAAAAGCCATTTGAAGGCGGAAACGGCACATGACTGCAACCTTTCCGCCAAGGAGGAGGCACATTATATATTCGACCACAATCGATAAATACTCAAGCTACATTTCTAAAAGAGAGACCCTTTTCTTTTCTGCCACTTCCAATCATTCCTTTTCATGTCCAAGCGACGCCAAAAAGCATCGATGACAAGAGTTTACCAATAAAAGAAGCTTTCAAACGGTTGCTACTTCCTCTTTCAAAGTGTCACTATCTTTTATACTCGATCTAGCGCCTCAGAGGGGTCATTGGTTCCTCTTGCTATTCGGCTAGCTTATGTAGGTAACGGTCGACACTTTGCTGGGGTGTCGTGGTGGTGACGTAGCTGCCGGCTACATTTAAAGAGATTACGGCCATTTAAACTGATTATTGTTGCTCAGCTGATACGTCTTCGACATCTTTGTGGTGTCGCTGCACTCGATGATTGGCCTTGTTGAAACCCGCTCGACGGTTCCGTTAACTGTCGCAGCGATCAACAAAAGCCAGTTTGTGCTAATTTGCTCGTCGCTCGGTGGAGCAAACCTCCTTCCTCTCATCGATGTGCCGCGCGTTTTTGGAGGCCCGCCGATAAAATCCGTTGACGGGCGAGCCGCCGCCACTTACCCTGATGTCCTTTGGGTGCTCCCCTTCCGCTATCCTCACCATCCACAGGAACTTGTTGATGTCGTCGCCCGAGTAGCCGATGACTCCGCCGAAAATAATCAGCACGTAGTCCACGTCCAGGGACCGCATGATTTTGTAGGCTGCGCTTTCATTGGAAGACATGGCCTTGCCCACCTAAAGTGTGGCAAAACTCACTTTTCAGCCATTGGAAATTGAAAACCTCGTCTATCGCTAGCGCGGTGTGGAAAAATAATTTAACCCTTTCGCGCGTCCCGTAACCGGATAACTGATAAACTGTTCACCGTGGTTAGCGCCGTCCCCGAAAGGGTTAAGGAAACATTTGTGGTGGTCGCTGACAAGATTTAACACTTGAATGCGTGCGACGCGATTCATGTGACTTTGCCGGATATATTCCAAATCTTGCTTAAAGATTTAAAAACAACCTTTCTTAAAAAAAATAATAATAATAATAATAATTTGGGTACAAAGTCTTACCCAGCCACTGAGGTATATGTTGACAT
Source organism: Hippocampus mohnikei (assembly GCA_026261675.1). Classification (NCBI taxonomy): domain Eukaryota; kingdom Metazoa; phylum Chordata; class Actinopteri; order Syngnathiformes; family Syngnathidae; genus Hippocampus; species Hippocampus mohnikei. The sequence goes on from JAKGUB010000345.1 coordinate 1,232,263, forward strand.
CTTAGGTTGCTAACCAGACACAAACTCTTGGACGCATGCAGGCTTTAATCTCGGCAGTTGGCTGCATCCTTGCGGACTAAACCTTTTTTTTTTTTAATGACGCTTGTAAAGTTTTCTCTCTGTGCTTTGCGAGAGGAAGCGCCTCCATAACCATTCACTGTCGCAGTCAAAAGTTGAAGGAACGCTCAAATAAAACGCGACAGAATCGCGGGCGCGGGGTCGCAAGCGGAGCGGTTAGACGGGAGTCAATTACGCCCTCTCGCGCGCCGCGATTTTTATTTGCGGAGAACAGATGAGGGAGCCGGCAGGCGGCAAAGGGGCAGTCAAAGAGCAGATGGCGTTTTCGACGTTAAACATTTTTTTTTTTTTAATCAAGACCGCCACCCTCCTACAGTACGCGGCAGCAATGAACTAGAGTGCCCTTAAATTAAAACGCTTAAGAAAACGACATTAATTGGGCTTTTCGGGAGAGAGCGGTTAGAATTGACAATTTTAATAAACATTTTTTTATCAAATAAATGAATCACTGCGGAGCTTGATGATCATCCGGTGGCTGGCGGGAGAGATCATTTGTTTCTTAACGTGCATCAAAAACTAGAGTGCAACATGGCGAGAATGTGAACGCGCTCAATTGAGGCCAAAGAGCTCACCAGCGCGATGTGACTGTTGTTCCACGTGTTGTTGTCGACGAGCGTCGTCCTGTTGGCCATCCCCGCAATTTGATAGCCGTAGTCCCACCACGACATGACGCGCGCGTGCTCGTCCGTGTTCTGCCTCAGCCAGTAGTAGGCCTCCCTGAAGTCGTCCAGGATGTTACGTGACCTGACAAGACAAAAGGGAAGCCGTCAAAGAAACGCCGGGCCCACTTGGGCGCATTTGGGAGAAATTTCGTATTCAAGCGAGCGACGCGGCTGCCCACTATTGGAGCATAGGTTGCTATTTGAGCGAGTACGGTATGCCGTCCCCTTCATGATAGGGAACCCGGATGTCAATTCAGAATTTAAAAAAATCTCCGGTGACGCACTGTAGAAGGAGCACGGCGACTTCACGACACCTCGCTGCGGGTGTTTGGAAAGTTTGGAGCGAGCGCCACGCCGAAGTTGGGCAATGACACAAACGCATTTACGTGACCTAGAAACTCAAAAATAAGTAGCCATATCAAAGCGCGCTGTCACGCATGCATCTATATTTCAACAAAATGGTGTATGAAATATGCATGTCTTGCTGCTCTTTGTGGAGCCTTCCGCTCCCCCATGTCAGAACTACGACCGATTTAGCTCCTTCAGCTATTCTTACCGCCATTGTCAAATTACGGCAAGAGGTGCGTCAATGTGTGTGTGTCGGGGGGGGAGTGGGTAGCTCCTACCCGTCGTGGTTGTAGGAGGCCAGCACCACACTGGGGCTGGAGTAAGCGTTGCTGGTGACCCAGGTGCAGTGGACGGCAAACATCATCAGGAGCATCAACATCAGCATGGTGACGATGGACTTGATGTTGGGACCCAGGCCTTCTTCCGCTTTCTCCTGCTCGGACACGTGCTTGCGTACCTTGCCGGCCTGGGAAACAAGGACGTTTCAATATCCAAATGCGAGAACAAGAATGCCGCCGTTCGTTTATTCAGGCTTTGGACTGTCCGGAATGGATCTCAACGAACAAGTGATTACATTCCAATTCCATTGGCCCGGAAACGGGATATTCACTTTGGAAAAAATATCGAAGTACATGTGGTGCTAAGCTTGGCACTCCACGTTTTGTCCGAGGATTGTAAACAAAGAATAAAGCATATCGAACCGCGCGCTTGGGGAAGCAGTGAAAGGGTATCAAATAGCTGCTGTTGAATCATGGCTGAATCACAGGTTAGCCGAAATGGCTCCAAAAATATTGGTGGGATGCGGAGATGAAAAAGCTGAACGTCTGCCAGCCTTCCTGGAGTTGCTTGCGTGCAATATTGGGCGTCGGAGGCAAGCGTGCCGTGTCATGCGTTCGCGGGATGCGAAAACAGCCATATCAGATGGAAAGGGGGGGGCAAAAAACGAAAAATAGAGGCTGAAATTGTTATCAGGCACTGGGACCTGCGAGGTAAATCCAGCTCGAGGTGGTGTCATGCACTACCAAAATAAAAAAAAAAAACCTCCATCGGTACAGCACAACCTGACAACGCTCCCACCCATACCTTATCGTAGAGATTGCCCGAATTCCTCTTGTCGTCTTCGTCGCTGCTGTCTTCGGCGGGGGGTTTCTCCCGCTTGGTGTCATCTCCCATGTAGTGTTCGAAGACGCTGGAGAAAGCCACGGCCGACAGCATGCACACCACCGGCGTCAGCGTCAGCATGAGACGCACCATCACGCCGGCGAAGTACACCGCGCTGATGGCATACAGGGCCACTGGCGGCAAGAAGGGGAAAAAGCAGCCACAGGCTCAGCTAATCAGTCTTTTCTCGTTGTGCACATGACACACCCTGAATAGAAAGCGCGCCGGTGGCTTTTTGTCCTTGAAAAGCACCGACCGGGTTCAACAAGTGAAGGGCCGATCAATAGCAATAATTGGCTGAGTGACTTGTCGGACAAACAGACCGCTGAAGGACTTTTCTATCGCTTAAAGGTTCTCTGCCCTTGATCGAGACAGGGCTGGCCGATTCTTTTACCTCAAAAGCGTGTAATATGTTTCGACGGTGAGTCCCCTGGTGTCCTTCGGGGTGCATTTTTGAGAGGCCAGTTGGACTGCTGCCTATTCACAAGAATAATTCTCTTGTATATTATATCTTTTCACTAGTTTACTTTTTTTTTTTCCAGTCCGAGATGTACGGCGGAGAATATCGACGCCATCAGACGTCCAAAAACTGCTGATATAGAAATTCTGCATCAAATCATCACATGCTGCCTCTTTTGTCATTAACGGAAGTTTCTCTCTGTATAATACAGTATTGGTCAATGAACGCTAACACCGGGTCAGACAATTATCAAGGTCCTGCTATATTTCATAATGTGCAAAAAAAAAAAATTCCTTGGGGGGATTCTGGAGCTGGTGGACAGCCATTTATGACTATTTTCTCCCAGCCACACTCTACTCACTTCAAGATTTTGGGGGGGTTTTAAATCTGAATGAAGGCACTTCTTGTGACTCTCCTGAATAATATGAAAGTGTCAGCATTCTCTTTGTGCAGCAGCGCATTTGGCTTCACAAGTACTTTTGTGCCCCAGCCTTCAGTTTCCATAATTCAAGTTCTGTCTTCTGTTGAAAGGCTGATCACGTCATTTATATTGTCATAGACAGCATGTTCTCGAGGGGGAGAAAAAAAAAAAAAAAAGACAGCTACTTAGATGGACATAGGACCACCAATTTGCATATGGTGTCCCTCAAGGCGCGGAGTTTGGTCCCCTTCATTTATTTCATGACTATCGATCAGGTGGTAAAATATGCTAAACATGCCACCCCCACTTCAAGTTAGCCCAAGCGGACTTACCAAACACTCGCTCATCATTTATGTTCTTGATGCAGAACCAGAGGCCCGCCGGGAACGTGCACACCAGGATGTGAAGGTCGAAGAAGAAGGAGACCCACGTTGTCGGCTGGTGCTCCGACACCGATGCGATAATGGGGATGTGGATCTTGGCGTAGCTAAGGGCAAATTTGGAAGGACAGACGTGAGAAATTTGACAAATTCTGTCGTAAATTCTCCAGAATAATAGAGTGGAAAGATCTTTGCCATGCAACATGAAGATATATCGCCACAGCTGAGTTAGGCACGTCCTTTGGGTTTCTTGCTCTCTGTTCATTCATTATGGCCTTTTATGATACAAGTTGAGAAGTTTTTAGTAATTACAATGGGGGGGCAGGGAATTTGGATCAGCCTCTAAAGGAAAAAAAAAGTGACACGGCGTCAATCAGCAACTGGGGGTGTGTGTCACACACGTCTGTCATTTGGAGATGACACGTCCTGTCATCAAAAACACACACCCAAAAGTCCCAGGGCAAAGACACGCCCCCCCCCAAAAACAAAAAAAACCCCGAAGGCCGCAATAACATGACACCTTGATGTCCGGGGAATACCATGCCCCCCCAGTCAGCAAGTTTGAGATCCCTCCTCTTTTGACATGACCTCACCTTCTCCCCTTTTTAACGGACCATGAGCACACATTCGCAGAACTTACCCAGTGTCCCAGAGCGAGTAGAAACGCCCGCTCCATGGAGCGATGTATCCTGAGGAAAGGGAAAAAAAATAATAATAATTTGAAGTTGAAATTGTGAAAATATATATAGTATATATAGTGGAGGCCACACTATTGTGCAAGTGGTCAGAATGTTGCGGCCGGTCACGTCGGTACGTCCCGGTTGACAGAAGGCAAGAGGCGGCGTCCGCGCTGGGCGGATCATGAGTGGCAGGGCTGACATCAAGAGATTACGATCGCCTTTGAGTTCCGACTGCCAAGTTGGCTGGCGGCTTGCCGTCCCTCCGGCCAAATATGACTTCGACCGGCTTGCAGTTTGTACTCTGGCTCAATCGGGAGCATGATGCCGTGTGGCCAAGTTCTATTTCCAAAAGTCCGCGCGCTCTCCAATAGCAGACAACACAAGCACCTGCCACTTTTAGACACCTCGCAGGGATCGGTCATAAAATTGTTTTTTAACATCACAGGATGTCTGAAATGCTGTATTTACCTTGCCCAAATGTCGACAAATCTCAAACGTGAAATCACAGTCTTTTTTTCTTTCTTTTCTGAGCAACCAAGCGTGGTTCGGCCTGGTGATTTCAATGAATTGAGTGTGCTGCGATTCTTGATCCTTGGGAGTCGCGTGTCACATACGTTACACAGCAGGAACTACAACTTTAAAATGAGTCCAACTGATATATGTCTCTTAGGCACCCACGTGATGCAACCAACAACATTTGCAAGCAATGCTTGTGTCCTATTTTGAACCAACAAACCATTGTGCTATATATGTGTCGACAGTAGTCGTCTTGACAACTTCATGAATGCAATTCTCTTATTTAGAAACATAACTGGAACCGTTTAAGCTGCAAATTAGGCACAAGGCATTTCAGATGTGCATACATATTGGGAGCTTTGATCTGGAATACATTACAGCAGAGAAATGTTGCTGGAGGGGCGGGGGGCGTAGGTGTGCACAACCAACACCCATGCAAGACAACACAAACGAGCTCCGCTGCATATTTTAAAATGCAACGTTTTCCCCATTTGAAAACGGTGACTCATTTGGCTCCATCTCTTCATAATACAACTATTCCAAATGACACTTTTTTTTCTGGACAGAATAAAATTTGCCGAGTTAAAAATAAATAAATAAATGCACTCCGTGGTTTGTGCTGATGGGTGTTGAAAAGCCACACACGGCCAGCAGTAGATATAAAAACACTGGCTAAAAGTGGTCCAGCAATTGATTATAAGCAGGGTGACATGAAGCCCACTTTCATGATCCACAGAAGGATCCAATGTGTTTTATGGCCACCGTTTGAACGGCTGAAAATTTATGCTGCTTGTTGCCACTGGGGACCGGTGATTTGGGGTGATATTGAATGGCGTGCTCTCAAAACGGCAAATCAACTCTAATTGGCATACATGGAATGAAATGTCATTTTATGCTCAACAAAAAGCACTTCCTCAGCAGGATTTTTTGGGGTTTAAAACAGCATTGAAATACTCGTGCAAATCCAAATTAAGTCAATAAACGGCACAAGGAAGCATGAAAAGTTGGTGGCTCGGCTAATCATGAAACCAGAGCGCAGCCGCACATCAGAGAAGAAAATATGAACCAGGAGGACAATGTTAAAAACTGCCTGCTTGTATATATATATATATTAATAATACAAAACACTGAATGTGAGCCGAGCGTGGGCGTCGAGAATAAAACTTGGTGCTGTATAACGCATTTCACATTTGATATTTGCTGAAGGGAGCGGAATCCTGCACGAGCCTTTGCGGCATCATCCCATCCTTGCACTGTAAATTCCGCCGCGCAAAAATAAACAAACTGGGACAGATTTTGAGAGCAATCGGCAAGACATCCAGACTTTTTTTCTTCTTCTCCTCTCCTCCATTCTTTTGTCACACCACCGCAAAAAGGGTACCGCTGATGCAAAGTGAAAAAAAAAATGTGATGACAACCATAAAACTGGGAAAGGAATTTCTTATGACATCCAGGTAGCTCAAAGTATCTGCCCTGGCTGCTCAGTAAAAGATGCCGACGATAATAACTAAATCGTCAAAAAAAAAAAAAACAAAACATGAGCAGGCAGATCTGTATAGAGGTACAAATCAAATGCGGTCCGTGTTCATACCGTAACCGGACGTCGCAAGCATACCTGTGTATGTGAGATATATCACGGTGAGGAAGACCACGCCGGCGGCGAGCGAAACGCCGAGGAAGAAGAGCGTCTGGAATTCTTGTCTGGTCAGTCTGTCTCTCAAGTATTGCAAGAAGGCATACGCTTGGAGTAGTGCAAACACACCTGGGGGTAAAGGGGGGGGGGGGAATCAGACAACTTTCAAATGTCTTTGTCAAACTAAATCGCGATTTTGCCATTCATCATCCCGTTTTGACGTCTGGCGAATTCCATTCCAGCTTTCTTTGCACCTTCTTTGACCAACCCGCGGCACCCTTCCACTGCGCAAGCGCAGATCGCACCCTTTCCGCAGCGAAGCCCCTGAAGGTTTCTTGGAAAGGAGCCACGGTGCTAAAATTCTACGCCACCCTCCCGCGTGCCTTTGGGTTGCACCGTCCCAACAAATCTACGGCTCAGTCACTCTCCTATCGTCTCCCGTGGTGCTTGCTAAATGCCACCACCAGATGTTCTGAGCAGCTGCTACACAGGCAACAAAATAGATGCAGGAAGAGGAAGCCGAGAAAAAAAAAAAAGTACTGGCAGACAGATTTCGGATGCTGTTTGCAGGCAGCGTAAGATTCCCATTGTTGGTGACTTAACTCAAGACTGCGTTTATTCTTTGAATCCCTCACCCCCAGCATTAACATGCATCAACTTCCACAACAATAAATAAATAAAGAGTAAACGTGGTCCTTGTATTAACCTTTTAAATGCACAAACCAAACATAATAAAATAGGGCTGATTCAGCAGCATTACGCCGCTTTCAAATCAACGGTGTCATTAAATCTAAGTAAGGAGGCCATTAAGGGAGAGCAGGGTAGTAGATTAGATCAGGACCATTAATCGGATATTTAGAACGCTACGGTGCACACAAATGTATGTTGACAGTGTAAAAAGTCACCGAGAGCACTTAAATTTGAAAAGAATATCATTGCTTTCGTGGTGTACCTTCAACACGTGAGGTGGTGGCAAACTGTGATCCCCCCCCCCCCGACATGCGCACATGTTGCACTTTAGCGAGAACCGTTCCGCTAAAGTATCAGTTGCAGGATGGTGGCATGTTGACCAGTAAATTTTATTTATCACATAAGGTATTCTAAAACCAAAATAAATAAAAACAAACACGCTTTAAAAAATATATACATTTCCATAATTAACACTTTGCAGTACATACAAATATGCCCCAAGATGGGTGGAATTTTCTCACAGCCCTTGTCTGAACAATCCACCTATAATTAAAATCATTGGAATGCTGAAGCTTGAAAAAACAACAACAACAACAAAAACCATCCATGTACTGGTGAAACGACTCGCGAGTACTTCTTTGCTGTCGGCAATCCATTGATGCGGCGGCAAAGCGGGCTGCTTTGTCAGGGAATTTTGCGAAACGCGCATCGCTTGGAACGGCAGCGTGTGCTTGCACAAAACTCGACGGGCCTCGAAACATTGCCGCTAACGCACAAATTCGATATTCGGCTATTGTGGGCGTTTTGTAGTTGATTTTCCTTTTTGTCGTGCTACGCGATCGTCAAGATTACAGCGCTTCTCATTGGTCGAGACAGACGTTGCCGTCTTATGGTAATGCGGATTGGCTAGGTTATTTTATTTCTTTTGTTTTTACGCCTGTTATCTGTCGGCTCGGATTTGGCACCTGCACTTCCCATTCGAAAATGAAAAAGTCCATCCGACTTACCGGCGGCAGCCATATGCTCACTCGTCCTTATGGGCTGGAAGCCGACAAACGGAATCTGCATTGATAGTACAAGACCAACAATGTAGAAGGTGCTGTAAGCTGTAGAGAGATAAGCACATGGGGGAAGAAAAAAAAAAGCTATCAAACCACAAGCTCATCGTCTCCAAGGGACATCAATGGCACACATTTCAACAAATGTAGACTCAAGTCTACTTTAACCCTTTGAGGGACAGCGGTCACTCCAGTGGACAGCTTCTCGTGTTATCAGGCGACATGTAATGAAGGTTTGATGATCACAAATACTGAAGAAAAAAAAAAGCTAAACGACAGTGACACGAGGGGGGCAGGTGGTCGCATTTCTTTGAGAAAGCATGGCCAGCTGCTTATGACGTCAATTTGAAATTTGAGCATCTGGTGGAAGGAGATTCTTCGCCTCCATTTTACATTCCCATGTCAATTTTAAGTGTAACCATCAAGTCACCGCCCCCCCGGCAACGCCTTCGTAAGGTCAACGCGTGCGCCATACCGATGTAGACTCGTCGGCTGTAACGTTGCATCAGCAGCAGCACAAACACGTGGAGGGGAATCAGGTTGATGATAAACACGTAGCCTCCCCACGCCGACACCTGGAAGACACAAGTCCACATGCGTCTGCTTTCATTTCGTTTGAACGCGTGTTGTACTGCAAAAAGGCCGGGAAGAAATAAAACGTCCGCGGGAAGCACCTTTCAGCTGCACCGGTTGCGAAAGCTCGATATAAATCAAGCTGTATTGTATTCCCTTTAGCGTAGGTCCATCTAGTGGATGCGTAACGCAACCGCTGCCACTACTCTACGCGCCACATATTCTTCCGTCAGCAAATTTGAGCCAATTAAATTATTGGCTAGCTTACATGATTATGTCTAAATGGAATAATACAAAGTTAAACGCCCGGCAAATGAAAAGTAGCGCCTCTCACGAGACTAGCACAAAGAATCCACATCCAAGTCAAACGCATCAACTAATGACACGCCAAACCACCTCCACGAGAAAAATAAAATCGATCTTGAGCCGAGTTAGCCTGTGGCTCTGAGGAGGATGACAAGCTCACACAGTGACATCACATCGTGGGGCAGCATCTCAAGCGTTCCGCGACACGCACAAATCAAATCAGCCCTTTAAATGGTGATTACATCCAATCGCTGGGTATCCGCAGAGTCCCGCCCGAGGGCCGACTCCCAACACACCACGCTGTAAGAAACGCGGTTGGAAAAGCCCGACAGCGTGGCCTCTTAGCCCAAGGGGAACAGCTCGGGGGCAAGAATCGCACAGCGGCTGGAGCAAAGTCTTTTACGCTCAAATCGCGCTCTGAAGTTCACACTCGGCTCATCTGCTGACCCCGGCCATGCTCAGGAGGAGACAGCCAACATGGTAGGCAAAAAATAAAAAAATGTGCATGCTAAGATGATATATTTTTGTGTTACTGTACACTTCACCCTTAGCATCCTATCAGTTTCAATTTCCCCCCCAAAAAGGTCGTTTAAAAAATAAAATCATACCTTTACACTAAGGAGGCGCGTGACCTCCGTCGCCGGAAGTTGTTACACAAATCGACTATTTTTCTGTTTTGTTCAGGTTCGGGGCCATTACAGCTGGGTGGGCGTGTGCTTACGCATGCACATGCGGTCACAGTCGATCGTAGGACATTGAAGTGTCAAAAAAGGTGGGGCACCCCTGCTTTAGACCGAGGGATCATGAAAATACATGACTTGAATAACGAGCAGGCTGTTGCGGATCAAGCTTCTCCTCCACCCTCGCACGCCAGCAAATGCAAAAAGCAGAATGTTTGCACAGCCACTAGCGTGGTTACGGTCGCTCCTGACCATCGGGGGAAGCCTTTGCTCCAAAGAGGCTGATATCAAGACCGGGTATCTCATTCCATCTTTGTGCATGTCACATTCAGCTACGCCACATATTAAGTGCAAACCATGGCCACACGTCAACATAGGGTGGCGGGATTGTAAAAAATAAATAAATAAAAAGAATAAAATCATCAAGAGTTGATGCTGTGCTTTTGCTTCATGATCAAAAGCTTTTTTTGCTGTTGTTGCTAGGGCAACTGTATCAACAACAGTGTGAGGGCTGCGGATAAAGTACACACTTATTACCAATTCAGAGAGCGCATGATGGAGACGAGCAAATCTCACACACAAAAAAAAAACATTTGAAACAGGAATTTATGAGTCTCATGTCCAAAAAGAAATCATTCTTACGCCACATGTCTTGCCACACACTCAAATCTCTCCTTTCAATTGATTCCGTCATACTCGTCTTTATTAGATCATCCGATCTATCAAAGCGGCCCCTTTTGGACTCCATGATGCGGTGGGGGTCGATGAAGCTGGACAGTTGTATTTTTGTTTCATTGGACGCCTTGCTTTTTGCGAGCTGAAAAAATCCAGCCAGAGACATCACCAGGAAGTGCCCCCGCCACGCGCCCTTCAAAAAGGCGGACACGCCCTCTTTCAGAAATATGCACACAATTTGTCACGAAAGGGAAAAGGGCCCTGGGATAATCCCTTTATCGCTTCTCTTGCCGGACGTTTGGCGGGGGAAGCAGGATTTTTTTTCATGAATTTTTTCATCAGCAAGCATCGGCCAACTGCGTGAGACTGAAAAGGAAAAACCCTGCGACTGTCATTCTGACCTGCCTCGAGTTCATTGAGCTTAAAAACATCTTTTTCTAAAAGTTCAAGTGACTCTCTGCAAAAATTAAACCCAAGGCACAGTTTGTGACCGGGTTTGGTTGCACAAACAGCAGCAGTAGTCATGGGATTAAAACAAATAAATAAATAAATTTGCCAGCTGTAGCCATGGGGTCAAAACGTCTGCAACATGATTATTTGTGTGGAACGCTACTTACCATATAAAAATAGCAGAGGCAACAGCCAATTGTCCAAAACACAGAGCCTGTCTTCACAGATTTCACCTGGGGAAAGACGAATAGATTAGAAGAGGCGTTTGCCACATCGCCGGAAGCCTCGCGCTCAAGATCCCAAACGGAGAGAAGCCAACGAGCAAAAAATGTCCAAAACGCTAAAAAGCGTGAGATACATCCAGTGGTGAGGTAAAATCCGACACATTCGTAGGAGGAGCCGCGTCACCAAAGTTCTTCTCCACTCTTGCAAAAGGTCGTGTTATTGTGAGGGTCTGCCGTTAACCCGGCCGCCATGTGGTCAGCATGGAAACCCAGCAGGCCTTTTTAAGACCTCTGATGTATAATTCATCATCTGAGGCCATACAACATTTTTTTTTGTAAACAGGTTGATGTGACACAAACAAAAACACCCCCCCCAAAATCTGCATATTGCAATAAAAAAAAAAAGATGATGAAACAATTGCAACAGCCGGCCGACTAGTGTTCATTTTGCCCCAAGTCAGACAGGATACGCTACCCCACCCCTGAACCGAGTGACAATAAAAGGGATAGAAAGGAGATTGATGGAGAAAAAAAAATTAATAAAATAAAAAATTGTGGTTGATGTAAGGGCACATCATGAAGTCAAACCAAGACAATGTGCATGTGAGCCCACTCGCCAACTGGGTACAGCTGGATTGAATGCTCATTTTTATTCATCTGGCCTCAAGTGGTTTCTTCTCCTCTCGTTCTTGTTTTAACCCTTTCATGCACCCTGTAACCCGATAACAAGATAAGCTGTCCACTGTAGTGACCGCTGTGCCTGAAAGGGGACATTGCTGTATAATATTTTCTTTCCTGCAGTAACACTCCGCCTCCTCACATTTTAATGAACCAATTAAAAAATAAAATCAAGCACACGTACCCAGAGGTAGTAGGTGAACTGCAGCGCAAAGATGGCAATGCCCTCATTGTCAAAGGAGCCGGCCACCGAGCGGGAGATGTAGCCGGGGACGATGGCGATGAAGCAGGCCGCCAGCAGCCCCGCGCCCTGGTTCCACAGCTCCCGCGTCAGCAGGAAGGTGGAGATCGCCGTGAGACCGCTGAACACCGGCGCCAGAAAGACGCACACGTCGCGGATGTGGACCGTAATGTGAAGCAAGTTGAGCACGTAGTGGATGAGTCCCGCAGTCACCATTAAACCGGGATAGACCTGCGGAGGCGGGCACGGAGTTTTAAATGCCGATTTAATGAAGGGGGTACATTATTTATCAATGTGTCTCAGTAAGCATTCATTGAGCAGGTTTCTGTTTTAAAAAACAAAAACAAAAAAAGAAACGTACTGCACAAAAGCTTTGTTCATTGTCCGAGGCTGCCGTGGTTTGGTTTATCGCTTCTATTGTGCTCTTTTTGGACGGCCGCATTCAAGCGTCACTTCTTTCTTATCCGTAGTTTCCGGGGAACGCATATCTGGCAGGTCTCCGCGGCGGAATGCATGATGAGTGCGAGTGAAATGGAAATAGGATGGATTGGTCCCGAAAAAAAAAAAGAAAGAAAAGTCGACTGTCACGGTAGGTGATAAAGGCCCCATCTATTTGCTAAATGGCGTAGCCACCTGAGTGCTAGCAGGCTTAATGTTATCATAAACAATTCATGAGAACAGACCCCCCCCCAATGCCCCCCCCTGAAAAAAAAAAGCTGCGAATATGGCAGGGGGTGGCAGCATTGTCAGGACGTGAAAAGTGCAGCGCCGGTGCTGTCGAAAGCCAATTAACCAAGAAGATGCATCCGGTTAGAAAAAGATAAGACAAACGTAATTATTGTACTCGAGCGAAAGTAATGGATTGAGGGTTAAAGTAAAAAGGTCTTAATGGTACTGGAATCGACCATGAGGGTTTAGGTGGTCGTAGTGCAAGGAGAGACGCGTCCCGTAAAGATCAAACGCAGGTAACACAACCTGCACATCAGTGACGATGAACTCGGCTTGCCGTGGATCACTACACAGCCTCTGTCGGAATACGGGTTTGAAAGCGGGTTTGAAAGTGCAATGCGACGGGTCAAAACGCATGCCGCTTCAAGCAAATCAAATCACTTTTCTGTGGCAACTATGCGGAGACATTTTTTTTGTTTTGTTTTTTGTAGTGAGCTCCAAATTCACCGTTCACATGACACAGAGACAAAGAAGAGACACAAAATGAGAACCAGCTCGGCAAATTTTTTTAAGATATGGGAAAGGGAGAACAGGCCAAGTTCAAAGCGGAAGGATTGCTTGTGTTTAATGGGAGACATCGGACAAATGGCAAAGATCACCCACCAATTAGCTTTGATGTGCAGAACTTTGACCAGCCCGAAGCACAATTAGCTCATCTCTGAATTTAGTGCAAGGCTGAGGAGCATGTTATTCATACAGTTTAAAAAATATATACATCCATCCATCACTAAAAGTAGTCTATGGACGCCAAAGTTGCTCTCGGCACACCGCTAGGAGCTTCGTTATCGAGATAAGTCACCAATTGCAATCGAGGTGTCATTATTTTTCTTGCTAAAATGTGTTCAGAATCAACACCCGGAGAAATGCGTTTTTGGCGTAGAGGGACTTACTGTGCCACCGACAATCCTTCCCAACGGGTACCATGCTCTTTCGTCAAACCAGTTGAGAAACTCGTAGAAACCATTGGTTGCCAGATGATGCGTCGATCTGTAGTTGAACCTAACGGAGACACAAAAATACAGTTGAGTCACAGTTCCAGCTTTGTCGCCGCTTGCCAATTTGCTGTCAGCTGACAGACCCCCCCCAATTTTTTTTTTTGTGGAAAAAGAATCCATCTTAAATCTTGTCGGGTAATGCTAACAACAATCCACCGTACGTGATGGTGGACACACAGGCGCACACACACAAAATGCAGCAATTTAAACACAAATAAATCTCTGGAACAAAAAGACAAACCAGGGTGTTTATTCTCAAAGTGCTTGAGTGAAAATGAAGGGGTTGGGGTAGAGTCAAGCGCCAAAATAAAACGCCGCAGACTGCTGCCACGTAGACTGAAGTACGTTCCATCATTCCTTGACATTTTCCGTTTTGACGTGGAGGTATTCGAGATAAAGACTGAGCAATAATCCTCGACGAGAACAGAAAATGGTGGCCCCTCAAGTACACACTCGGGACTCCAAGGAAACGTGATTGATCTTTGTAAAGCTCCATTTCATTGACGACTCGTTTTCTGTGGCGATGTCGAGGCTGGGCACAAACGAAGCAAGCTCAACTGTCATGATCATTTCCTCTTCGGGAGGTAGACTTTCGGTTCTAAACGCAAATGGGATTTTTTTGGGACCATTTATAATGACTATTTTCCCAAGACATTGTTGTCAAGGTGACAAAAGATGAGCTTTGTGGGGGCGTCTTAGACTTTAAGCATCGAGTAGAACTTATGTGCCATGTGTTCGGACTGGTGCTCGTTAGTAATAAGAATTTCTGCACAGACAAACGGTTCAACGATTGAATTTTTTCATCTGTATCAATATTGTTGCTGCTGTTAGGCAGTTAGAAGTAGTGGGCTTGATCCAAGATAAAGGATTTGCCTCGGTCCAATGTCTGCTTTAAATTAGATAAGACCGTCATCCTAACCTCTGACAATAAAACGCAAACAACAGGTACTGCAACAGCATTCGGAGTGGTGCTGAACATGCGACTGGACAGTGTTGCGAGCCACCTTATGTCATCCTCCTACTCGGCTACATGAGGAGGATTGGAATGTTTTCTCTTTTAAGATGCAACAATTAGCGTTCCCACTTTAAGTCTGTAACTGTCATAGAAAGTATATTCACGCAACCAATTACTTTGCAAAAAAAAAAAATACATGTGGTTCATTCGGGAAGCCGCTCACAAAATTCACGCAAAAGGCTCATGCGGCCTCGTAAAAAGGTCTATGTACAGTACGTCTAAAAACAGACAGGTACTGTATATCCACATACCTGTTTCACGATTTACAGCATTTCAGAGTTATAAACAGCACCATGAGTACACATTTAACTCTGACGATGCCCCTAAATTTCACATTCCTCATCTAGACAAGTGCAAATATAACTAATTGGGAGATATGACACCCCCAAAATAAATAAATAAATAATAATAATAATGTATTGTTACCATCAAGCAAAAATAGGGTAAGGCACTGGGGCGAACTAGACAGCAGACAACAGCATTAAATCACCCAGAATTTGATTAATGACTGACACTAAACGGTCTTGCAAACAAAAGAACAAACAGAAGCTGCTCTATTTACCTATTCAGCAGTGACACTGATGCCTATTGACGACACAAGAATTTTTATTACCATGTGTCATGATGACCTCAGTGGTCGTTGCATACTATATTTATTGACGCTTTTAGAACAGTACAGGCGGATGATAAAAAAAAAGGACAAAAAAAAAACACCTAAAGCTGCCGGGCATACAACTGACGTTAAAAAAAAATAATAATAATTTGGTCACTGCTGATCATGATGGCTTTGCTTCGTACTGCAAGGTCATGAAGAGACCGCGTGAAATATACCGCCGCCCCGATGGACTGCACATCAGCGCGAGCACCGTTCAAGACAGTGAAACCTTTGCGGCCTCTCTGCGAACTGAATCATTAAGACGCACTGCTAAATCACATAAAGTAATGTTGGTCCAAAGCCGCAGTCGCTGCATCAAGAGGCAGAGCAGCCAGCAGCAGAGACCAATAATTAACTGGACCACGGTGGCTATTTCCATTATCATTATGTCCTGAAGACATGCTGCCGCTTCATCTACGCAACTAGAACAAGACGGGAGAGCAACACTCCTACAACAGTGATGCGGAAGTTCAACATTTATATTTCTAAAGGTTGGGTCAATATGAATGAAAATGTGTTCCGTTTAGGGCCTGTCAAATAATTGGCCAAAGTCGAAATGGCTGACGTTTGCCATTGCTTTTACCTTTAAGGGCTCAACCATTTTTCAGCAGTTGTACACAAGTAAATTATACAGTAGAAATATATTGAAATGTGTTAAGTCGTTGTTTTTATGGTGCTTTTGTGAGAGGACAAACAGAGAACTTGGTGGCTTGTGGTTGTCCTTGATAAGGCGTAGAAAAAAAAGCAGTGTGTTTCCGGTAACCCGACCAACCGAGAATTTCTACCGCGAACAAAAACTTTACGGTCGGCATTTTTTTCAAACCTTCTACATTTTTGTGTAATAATAATAATAATAATACATTTCATTTATACGCGCCTTTCAAAACACTCAAGGGCGCTTTATAATCAAAACAAGAACAATAAAACCACAGACAAAATTGTAAATAATAAAAGGAAAGATGAATTTAGAGCGTTTACATTGTTGCAAACTCTCGCGATATTCACGTTGAGCGTGCGGCGTCGTTTGCCGGGTCGTCTGTCAACAACATTGAATCATGGCGGCGGCCACGATCTCCGACAACAGTTTAAACCGCGTTTTGTGTGTTGCAGTCGCATGGTCGCACCATAATATTAAGAAAATAGCATCCACTGCTGTATCGAAAAGATTCAGCAAACTATTTGACGAACACCACGGGCCGTCTAGGACGCGGGACGCAGAGGTAACGAGATGGCTGTAACACCCATATATATGATCAAATATATGAATGTAAATTTCATTGTGTGTCCATGTCATTGTCTAAATATGCGCTACAATGTGCTCAACTTTTGTTCCGAATCAGCTTCTTCTTACTGGTTATGACGCGACTCCCTTCTCATTCATCCCGCAGCTTCGCTGTGCTTTAAATGGTAGTGAGTTCAGGGTAGGTTGTCCCAATGCGTTGAACGGAGACGAGTCATTGGATACAAGCTGGTTTTTGTCCCGCCCACGGAAGCTTGTCGTCTCTGGGACTGGATGGCAGTGGGAGGGTACCGGACGCCAGGCGTTTCTGCATCCGATTGGATGATCCGTCTGAGCCTGCGTGCCAGTTCGATTGACATTGAAATGAGCCAGTCACCGAGCTTTTAGTGTACACATCCGTTGCGAGCAATTTTTCAACTTGCATTCTGTTCAGAGGTGAGCTGGAGACTTCTCCTAATCATTTTAGCGACACTCTTTGTTGTAAATAAACAACTAGCGACAAATTAATCTTTTATTTCTGGTGGGTTTTATTGTAGTTCCTATAGTTGTAGGACACTAATTAAGTACCAGGAAAAGACGCCTTGTTGGTATGACAGGGTCACAGATCATTTTCTTGAAAAGGAACGGAGCTAGAGTAGAATTCGCGTATAAATAAACGGACACATTTTATGATGTCGACCAAAATTGAGCTTCCCCTCTTTGACAGACGAGCATCCGGCACTGGTTTCAATGTCTCCTTGTTTTATGTTTTATGGTTATTTTGTTTACGTTTTTGATGGGGAGTGGAGGAGAAGAGACAAGTTTAGCTAGCACTACTACATCACAAAACACCATCTTTAATAGTGAACTTTTGTCCATACATAAGCAAGTTAGCTTAGCTCAGTGTATTGCAGCTGCAAAGTATGTGATGGCTTCAAGGGGAAATCAACCGGAGAATGTTCTTTTCAGTATGTTCTATGCGCCCGCACTAGTCTAAACACAGCATTCTGATTAATATTGCATTTGGGGAAGAAGAGTTGAAGTAACAAAAGCCGCCCATTTTTAGCCATCTGACGCGGTGGCCATTTTGCCACTTTCTGTCAACTGAAAATGACAACAACCCAACTGAACCAACAATTTGGTCAACTGTTTTGGTTAGTATGTGAGGAATATTTCATACTAAAAACAAATTAAATCATATTAGGGTCTTTTTTTGTTTTTGTTGGAGGAACACACACAAGAAATGTGGTCCCATTGCATGAAACCCCCAAGCGGAAATCGTTTGATGTAGCAGCCGTTATCCACGTAATTTAATGAGCAACCAAGCAGAATACAGATAAGTCCAAAGGGGCTTTTCCCTCATCTTTGTAAAAACACAAAGTTACACTATTATAACCGTGACTCAGCATGCATAATTTAGTGGAGGAAAAAGGACACCGATTTGTTTAGTGGGGGGCAAAATTCTTGTGCTTCATCGAGCATCGGATAGTCTTCCAATTATATCATCCCAGTTATTGGCGCGGGGGAGGGGGGGGGGGTTCACACTTAAGGGCTTTGGTGGCACGGATGAAGGATCGCTCATGGCTAAACGGATGACTCTATAAAGTGGATGCGCCGCTCTTCATCAGGCTGAGGAAACCCAAATTAATCTCAGTGCCCAGAGAATTTCCTTTCGCTGTGACAGAGAGCTTACAGTGGATTTTTTTTTTTTTTGAAAGGTCCTAGCGGAGCACAGTGGTTCAATATAAATTCTCTATGCATCTTAAAACGTAACACGAGTTACATTGACATGACATTGAAAAAAGCTAGACCACATTCATTCACAGCCTTCTGGATGTTAAAATGAAGGCCTTCTAAAAATCATTGATGCCCTGACTAAATGGAATATAATGAATTACAATTCAGTTACTGATTTGGCCTGTAACATGTTAGGGGGAGAAAAAAAATCATTGTTTTACAAAGTAAAAAGGTTACTTTTGTGGTTCTGTAGCATCCAAAATCAAGTTTCGCTGGCTTCAACTTAATTTATTGACTTCCATGAGGAACCTAATCGCTGGTTAGACCAAAAGAGTCCAGAAGAAAGAATGGCCTTTGTTCACAATAATTGCTCATTTTGTTGATAAAATGTTATGGGTATATTAAAAACACCCCAAAAAACATTGCAGAATTTACTGTGGTGCCCAGCGTCCAGAGGTGTCAGAAAGGATTGGAGCCATGTCAGATTTTTTATTGGAACTTCAGCACATTTTACACACTCCTGGGAAAGTTTTAGCCCCTAGTGTTTTTTTAGGTTGTGTTTTTTATGCTTTTGCATTGATTTAAACATAAAATTCACAGAATTTACCAAAATGGTAGATGATGACGCATAAGGGTTTTAATAGCATGTCTTAGGTTGGATTTTGTCATGGATTTATTTCAACAAAGCAAAGACCCACAACACACACACACACACACACACACACACACACACACACACACACACACACACTTTAAACAATGACATTTCTATGGCACCATTGCGGTGGTCTCCCAGGGAGCTAGCTGCATGCTGACACCTGTCAGTTTGCCCCGATTCAAGCCCTTCAAATCTTCCATGCTTCTACACTCGTGACGCTGTGATGAGGAGCAGACGACATTCAGGAATCTCCAAACGTGTAACATAAAGTAAAATAATAAACAAAACACATAACATAAAACACGGACAGTCGTGCAGTCCTAACCACTTTTCCCACACGCTTGTTGTTTAAAGCAGTTTGAGATGAAAGAGGAGAGAATCAAAGTGTCCTTTCACCAGTGGATCAGAGACGTCATGCTCAAAATGTGCACACGTCGGCTACAAGCGAAGTTTCAAAGTCAACAAGAATCATCAATCAATAAAACAGCCATTCTCTGCTACTACCATACACCCTGTAAAAAAAAAAAAGCCAAAGGTTTCACACCATGTTAAAAATGTGCGGGTGGGCTTCTCTGTGATGTGACGAGCATAACTAAAGATGAATGAACAGCGAGTGGATTTTAAATCCACTTACTTGATTGACCTGACAAAAATCTGAAACGACCATTTTTCACCATTATATTTGCAATTTCATTGTTTTGGAGCCCAGAGAACATACATTAGACTCCTTGTTGGCTGCTCGCAACCTGCCAGCAAATCCAATCAATGTGTGTGTTTTTGTGACGATCTCAAATAAACTGGTAAATGTTTGTCATGGCCACTTCCACGAGATAATTTTGAGTGGGGAACATCTATTCCAACAGTTAATGATGACAGAGACTAATGAGTTAATGCTGCAAAAATATGATCCCCCTGAATTTGTTCACGTGGAATGTTTTTTAATGACTATTACTATCGCTCTTACTACTGCTGGTATACTATTTGCAGGACTTTCAAACAATCCTACAGTAAAAATACATATATATAAAAGTTCCTGTTGATTTTATTGACAGATTTATGATACGGCAAAAAAGTTGCAACTCTCACTATGAAGTGTCGCAAAATACTCAGGTGACCACCCAGGTGCTATGTGGGAAGCCGCTAAAGAGAGAAAGCAGCCTCTGACCAGTATTTAACACTCCGCAACAATGTTAAGGTCAATGCTGGGAGCTAATTCCAAGCTCTAAGTAAAAGCAGCCAGACTCTTAACAACATACTGAGCCGGTCCACCGTTAAGCTTTCAAAAGGGTACCATACACCAGTACATTGTCGTAGATGCTCAGAACAACATGGTTCAAGTAAATATATTACAAATATATATTTATTATATTAAGTGTAATGTCACCTTTAGTAAGCTTTAATATGAATTTTACCTCTGGCAATTATTTTTGCACAGTATAAATAGTTAAAACGTTGCCTACATTTCAAAAGTCACCACTCACCTGTCGACAATTGTCCAGTGGATTCACTTCTTGGGCACTCAAACACACAAGGAAGTACAATCGAACGAAACTATTTTCTGGCATGTTACAGACCAAAACCAGTAAGCGTATATCTTTGCATTTTCTGCGATGTCGATTTTAAATTGAAATTATTAATTTTTAAAAAAGTTGCGACCGCATAGAGGAAGTCGGTTCTATGCACGACCCACGTGACCAAAGTGGACTGAATACAGGTCACACAATAGGCCATCTGCTTCCGGGTTACAAACCGCCCGCAATGGTGACTAGCACCAGCGAAAATGTCAACGAAACCGCTGTATCCCCAGATGCGTTTATCATTTCGCGGTATAATTACTAACAAATAAAATTTTACGATAAGAGTGCATCCCTACGGCACGGCAGCAATTATCAATCAGAGTAGTCGCGGATGTCGCGAATTATCGGCACATTGTGCAACGTCATACGCTTTTCGATTGCACTGAAACTCTCGAAAGGAGGAAAACAAACACTCGTTCATTTCTCAAGGTGATCTAGAACTCCCATTTGAGTAAAATGCAGTCCTTGTGGGACTCAAACGAGTGTAGAAGACTGCCAATTCAGCACGAGACAAGTAGTCAAAACTAGCCCGGCTAGCTGCATAAAACTCTAAGCGTCATGTTTAAATGTCAACGCTCCTCGGACAAACCAAACGGCAGGACCTTGACATGAGTATCGAACGCCCCCCCCCCCCCAAAAAAAAAAGATCTGGAGGAAATGCTTCCTTTGGGCATATTAATGATCCATCACTCTCAACCATTCAAACTGGACATTAATGTAACAAGGAATTGTGTGCGTGTTTTAGTCAATGCAATGTGTTGACGAGCTTGGACTTACCACGGGTCGAACTCGTGGATGATGCTCTCGAACCGAATCACGGCGAAAAGTCTGGAGCTGAATCCTGCGAGGCAGGCCAGAAAGAGAATGCTAAACGAGAGTAGCGACTGCCACCCCGCCGGCTGTGTCAGTCCGCCCGACAGGCCTCCTCTGCCGCCCGCTGCACCCGCGGCGCCGGCTCGGCTATTCCCGTGTACCGAGCTGCCGGCATTAGCGGACGCTTTGTGCTTGCCGTCGCTGACTGCGTGGTGCTCCGCCATTTCTGCGCGTGGTGTCGGTCGGTTTGCTAGAGTCCCCTCTAGCCAAAACTACCGAATCTTCGCTCCGCGCTGTTCTACGTTACCTTGGTTTCCTCCCTGGCCGCCACCTACGTAGAAATTTATCAATGTTTTGAAAATGGGATTGGGACTGGCGGCCGTTACATTGCGTGATGCACACGCCTGCGACGCACCGAAACCGCAACAGTGAATCCACACGACTCTCCACACAAGAGCACCGGTGGAAAGAGGAAGACGAGATAAGATGGGCGGGGTTACCGGAAGCCGTCGCGGCCTGTTAAAAATCGACAGGTATTGTCAGGCGGGGCTTCGTGTCGTTTGACCAATGGAAGAAGAGTATTGCGTAAATTGACAGAATCAACACACCAATTGAAACGGCGTCGAATTTAGCCTTGACAGCTAACTTTGAGGATTTTCAATTTGTGTCAATGTGGCGCTGGCTGCTAATGAAGACATTCTTTTTCACATAAAGAAAGAGTTTTTTTCGGGTGGGGGTGTATTTGCAAGCAAAGCCTTTTAACAATCATATTAAAATAAAAGCTATCTCCCGCCGTACAACTGTGGTGCCCCCTTGTGCTCTAGATTGGATTGGTCATTAACATTGATGATGTCACACCATTTATCACGTCCGTCAGCACATAAAACAACACAACATTCATACATTCACAACTTTACTCAATCTTTTTAAGGCCATAATGGACGTTGGCTTTTTTACCCATTGAAATAAAAGCTGGCTTTGGAAACACAAGATGCATATAGTGTTGTTTTGAATTGGAATTGTAAGAAGAACGGTGCAATTGTCATATTTGGTATGGTTTTACATAAAGTGGCACCTTTGTCAGCACTGCTTGACGAGCGTTCGACTTATACAAAAGACATCGTGACATTTGTGTCGCTTTTATCTTTAATGTTTTACGCGAAAAGGAACATTCTCACGCCCCCTCATGGCAAGTGAGCCACACGCAGCCCCTTAGTTTGCTTACGCTTCCGACCCGCTGCCTTTTGCTCATATAAACGAACGCTTTCTGATATGCCTTCCTTTCAACACGTTGCTTGGTTTCAAAATCGGGCACCTGTGCGGCAGTGTTGAGGTTAATTTCTTTGTTCTGCAGCAAAAACGCCATGAATCTCTCAATGTGCTCGACCATCTTTCCTTTGCAGTCATAATATTTACAGCCAACCCGCCGCCCCCTAAAAACAAAACATTCATTCATTCATTCATTTTCTGATCCGCTTTATCCTCACAAGGGTTGCAGGGGTGCTGGAGCCTATCCCAGCTGTATTCGGCAGTAGGCGAGGGACACCCTGAACCGGTTGCCAGCCAATCGCAGGTCACACAGAGACGAACAACCATTTATGCTCACACTCACACCTCGGGACAATTTAGCAGGCCAGGGGAGAATATGCAAACTCCACACAGGGAGGCCGGAGCTGGAATTGAACCCGTTGCCTCTGCACTGGGAGGTCGACGCACTAACCACTGGACCACCGGGCCGCCAAAACAAAAAATATATAATTAAAATGAAATATTCATGTTGAAAATTACACGAGTCGGCTTAACAGAGCTGTGGATTGGGGCTAGGAGAAAGGGCAGATAAAAGGATCATCACACATTTTTTTGAGATGGGGAGATGAAAGGAGGATCAGGGCGATTTTGAAAATTAATGGAGGTCATGTTGTAGAGTGGCTTGTCAGAAGTGGATACAAGTTTGGAGTTCTTAAGGAGTCACTGAGACATAAACGCCGTGTCCAAAGAAAACAGTGCAAATATAAAACGTGATAAAACACATACATGTCGGCTTGGAAAGATACAGATTTGAATATGCATAACAATTGCTTCAAGAGCCTTTTTGTCAAAATGCCAAACGCAGATGAAAGTCTGGCAAATTTAATGGCCAAGGCAAGCGTAGCTCTCTCGTCTTTGCCGGCTGTCTCGAAGGGAAAGACTTGAATATTTGCATTGCTTTTTGCCTTTGTGCTTGCGCCCCAATAACATTACACAGAAGCCAATTTTCTACTTGGCATCCAAAGGCGTTTTTACTGCGCTACTCTATCTACCAAAGGCCAGTCCTGGGGGGTGGGGGGGACCCCTCAAGATACTTGGCAAGAAATTCTCATTGGCACCTTTGCTGTGTAACGCTTTCTCAGAGCCACATCGGAGCCTGAACTGGTCAAAAGGCTTTGAATTATCATGCCCTATCATGCCCATCGTTAACCCACAGATAGCGATGCAGTTCACCAAGGTTTAAAGCAGGGGTGTCAAACTCATTTCACATTGTGGGCCGCATATGGCCTCGGTAGATGTCAAGTGGGCCGGACCATTAAAATGATACCATACTCTGCTACAAATAACCAAAATATCATGTCTTTCCTTTGTTTTGGTATAGTGAAGCAAAAGAACATTAGGAAAATGTTGAAATTTAATGAACATATCTTTTACAAAACATTTCATGAAACACCAAACCACATACAGTATATGCATTGCAACTGATCCCACTGATTGTACAAAGGCACAAAACAAGTACCGGTAATTGGTATTGAAAAATATACTAATGCATTTTAAGATTAAACGAGATTTTTAATAAATGAATTTTTAAACCATTTACACATGTGCATATAAAATCTCAATTTAATCCCTGGATACACTTTACAAACTAAGGAGAAAACAGTGTGCCCCCTAGCGGATAATCAATGAATTGCATTTTATTATTTATTCATTCCGTGTCTTTTATGCATTTTTTTCACTTAAATTATCCTGCGGTCCTGATTGAACCTCCTCGGGGGGCCGGTTCCGACCCGCGGGCCGTATGTTTGACACCAATTGGTTCAAAGGCAGGTTGTATTGGAAATGTCGAATCATTTGTTGGAATGTAAACCTCGCAACCCAGTCTGTGCATTTTAATCCTTTCATGCACAAATATTGATAAACTGTCCACTGTCCCCAAAAGGGTTAAATCTGAGTCGATTATCCCTAAGAAACCATTGAGGTGCAATGAGAACTTTACAAATGATTTGTGAATCAGACAATAATAAACTGATGTACATTTCTAGGTCGAGGCTGCACAGAGGTGGATGTCTACATTAATGAGACAAACAAATATTTACAGTACAAGTTATCCCGAGGCATTCCCGAGGCCGCCAGACTTCATTTCACTAGCACGGTTTCCTGAGTGATGTTGATAAAATGCACGAATAATCTGCTACAGGTTCTCATCGAAGTCAATTCCCTCTTTAGGGCCCAAGCGCAATTCCTGTTTTACTTTCATGTTGCCTCAGAGACTGTCAAATAGTAGCGTAAATCACCATTCCGTTATAATCCATCATGGCGTGATTTGTGTGATTATTCATCTATGCAAAGCCGATGATGAATCAGGTGCTTCTTTTGAGACTCCCAAGAACTGAGACAATGACTGGGTTTCCCCATATCGAATCTGTCTTTTGATTTCTTACTTTGGTACCAAATACATTCATCATCAGTAAAGGGAGGGGGCTAGGGGGGATCCAATTATCGTCTCTATTCTTGCCAGTCTGAACATGAATCGAAGGTGCATCGCTGTTGTGAACAAAACTCAGACCGATGATTTATTTTTAGCCGTGTGTTTAATCCCAGGATTTTGTATAATCATACGGTATCCGTTTACTGCTTTGTTTTTGAGAATGACTTCAAATTCAATTTTGTGATCGGGGTAAGGGAGGGGGTTTTCGATTTACACACGCACGCACACACACACACACACACACACACACACACACACACACACACACACACACACACACACACACACACACACACACACACACACACACACACACGTATATATGGCTCTCACTGAAATACATTTCCAAATGTTTTGCTTTCATTGCTCTCTTAGTCAAAAAGGTTCCCGACCCCTGAGATAAGGGGTTAGAGATTAGGGTGAGGTAGGGTAGGTACTTTTGCATACTACCGTGAAGATAAGAGATCCATCCACAACAATTTTGCTTCGAAATCCGGTTGCTGGAACGCCACTGACAGCCTGCAGGAATGCGTCACTTCTTATTGATGAGAGGTGGAGAGAAAAAGCAAAAGAGAAGTGAGGAAGCGGCTTGAACTGTCAAGTGAGCCAAATGTCACGCCAAAATTCTGTTCCGCATCATCAAAGCACGTATGTGATTGATCAACATTTCACTTGGTTCAAGAAACCTCTCCATGAAGTCTTTTTGGGAGGAAAAAAAGTGGAGTTCAAATAGAAGACCAGCAAATCAGGCAAGATTTCCCATTGGAAAATGCCACCGGTGTGAAGGACTGCAGCAAGCGTTGCCTCACACTTTTACCCCTCATCTTAACAAAATACCCCCCACCCCTCCCCCTCTTGCTGCTTTCCTGCGATGGCGGCCCCAGGACTGCACACTTGATTGCGCAGCGGTCACAAAACCAAATCAGGCTGGGTACAAAGAAAGGACAGATTGGCCTATGGAACGATATGAAATGAGTGACAGGTGAAGGATGAACGGAGCGAGCGACCAACAGATGAGAGATAAGACAGCCAGGTAGATGAACAGGTAGATGGAGAGTTGCATATATTTATATATATACTGACAGCGTGGTGGTTGGGTAGACAAGAGACAGGTGGAAAAATTCATGGACAGACAGACAGAAAGACAAACAGGTGAATGGATGGATCAATAGTGAGACAGAGACTAGATAAATAGAGAACATCTATCAGCCTATTATCAGTCCAACGTGAATGAAGGAATCCTTCACTTTCATCCAAAAATCAATGTCAACCCTTTTCGGACTCCCCCCTCCTCCCCTCATACAAAAAATAAACAACAACACAAAAAAAACCCGTTGGAGGCACTTCATTAAAGAGGGACCACTTAGTCACTGCGCTGGGCACGAGTCGAATCGATCTTCCTCCCGGCTGCCCTCAATCGCTCATGTGACGGAGCACCTTTCACGCCTCCTAAATAAAGTTACCTCGGCCTCCTGGTGCAGATGGGATGATTGTCATGAAAGAAAACAAAAGTGCGCAAGAACGGTAAGGAAAAGCACAGCGGCGTCAACAGCCTCACGCGTTGACATGGGGAAGTAACCCCCCCGACCCCCTCCCTCCCAAAAAGACAGATCGATTTCTATGGAGGAAGATTAATATTGGACAAATTAAAACATCTTGAGAATATGCTGAGTGGTGTGTGTGTGGCACCTCAGGTACCTTATAGTTGTGGAGTTAGTGCACTACTTCAAACAAGCACACTGGATCCAACGCTTGAGTCAATTTCTTCGACACGGACGCAAATCATATCCGCATCAGTTGTACCCGGTAGTCCAACATCGCCCCCCTCTGGTGAGAAGAAAAATAGCACGCAGCGTGAATGATAACTGGACATTGTCGTAGGATCCGTGAGTATGCCCGAATTATAATAAATACTCCTACAACTGTATACAGTACAAATTTAAAAAAAAGCCTAAAATATCCTCCAGTATACAAAACTAAAAAGTAAAAGACAATTTTTAAAAACTCAATGAAACATAAATACCATTCGCATAAAATCGCACAAAAACCAAATCTCTGCGTAAAAAACTCTTTTATTAGCTTGCGTAGGGCTCGTACTAGGAGGATTAAAAGCGATCCAGTTCCCTTTCGCATGTGTTTGCTCAACTTTCATGCTGTCAAAACTGTGTTCCAGACTCCCATAGCTTTTCTAACGTCATGAATTTTGTCAAACCAAATGCAAAATTAGGTAATGCTACCACCTGGGCAAACATACACTACATTCCTTGAATGAGATTCTTGACACTTTTGGAGAACCTACGCCTACCTCAACAAAAAAATCGTGTTCCCCGGTCTAATGAAATATGCAAAACATACAATTAGTGGTCAGCACATCTGCCTGTCGGTTCTGAGATTCTGGTTTGAATCTCCGTTGCAGCCTTCCCGTTGGGGCGTGCTCCAGCTAACCCTACAATAAGGGGAATAGAACATTGATCTACGAATCAATAAATAAGAGCATTAACTGGATATGATTTGCACGACATGAGTGCGTTATTAACAACTGCTACCTGGCTGTGACACAACTGGCACCCCATTAATAATGGAAGGGCGGATTTAAATTTTTATCCGTGTGCACTTCCTGGGGTGGTCCAGTTGATCTGTTGTAACTTGGCAATGGTTAATATAAAAATATACCATGCAAACTACCAGATGAACAGAAAATCTCCGATGGATGACTTATACCACTACAGACGAAAACAAAAAACTCACTTATAATTTAATAATTTGTGGGGCTACGTGTTGGAATACCTCATGCCCTTTCAACGGTGATGCAAGGTGAATGCGTTTTGGATTTATAGAAAAGATTTGTGATTCTTTTAATTACTATTCTCATATTTCTTCCTTGGACTTCATCCAAGTCAGGGTTCGGGAACCTTTTGACTAAGAGAGCCATGAAAGCAAAATATTTGGAAATGTATTTAGGTGATGGCCATATATATATATATATATATATATATATATATATATATATATATATATATATATATATATATATATATATATATTAGAGCTGTCAAACGATTAAAATTTTTAATCTAATTAAAAACTCAACTGTCATAATTAACTCAAATTAACTAAAAATTAATCATGATTGCTCACTCATTTTTATCGTTTCTGAATTTCCTTTTATATTTTTTGTCCTATTTTCCCCATTTTAATGCTCTCATCAACATGGAATCATGAATCAGTTTTCTATGTGCAAAATGCAAATATTTACTGAAATAACAATTTTGATTTTCAATTTTACATGAACATTTTTCACTTGGAGCAGTTATTCACACATTATCTCTCACACAATATTACTGTCCATCAACAACAGTGAAAACAATATTTTGTCACACAACAGCTGCTTGAACAGCTCTTTTAGGAATCAAAACAGCGCAATATAACATTATAAAGTGCACATCTAAGGTAAACTAGTACTCAGCCTATAATGGATTTAAGCCATGGTTGCATACTTCGTTTTCTCAAATTTGCTTTGAACACAGCAGTCAGGCTATGCTGATTCTGTTGGTCCTTCTTGCTCGGAAGTCTCTCTACGGTTTTGTGTCGACATCATTTCGGATTCTTGTAATGGAGGCTCTCGCTGGGAATCAGTAATGGTTGTTCAGTTAGGGATTGTCGGTCAGCATGGAAGGATCTCTCGTTCTGTACTTTTGGATCATTTATTGGAGCACTTTGCAGCAGAAGTAGGAGTAGTAGTAGTTGTAACAGAAGTATCAGAAGCAGGTAATAACCTAAACTACACATAAATGCAGTAAAAAATTAATATATCTATCTTTCTGCATCGCAATGTAAATATGTATATAATTGACATTAATGAATACCTTTATCTAACAATACGTTTAATAAATAATGTAATCAACCCTGATTTCACTATGTATCATTATCGTCATCATTATTCATTGTTTTAAACGTAGAAACCATTCAACACAAACATAAAGTCGAATCGAACAAAAGAACTACAAGTCCCAATACTCAAACCCGGAAGTGGAGCGCGGCATGAACATATCAAGTCGAATCGAACAAAAGAACTACAAGTCCCAAAGGTCCAACCGGAAGTGGAGCGCCGGCATATTTACCCCAGCTCAACGCAATTTACTTCGTTTAAAGTGTGCCCCTAGCGGATAATCAATGAATTGCATTTTATTATTTATTCATTCCGTGTCTTTTATGCATTTTTTCACTTAAATTATCCTGCGGTCCTGATTGAACCTCCTCGGGGCGGTTCCACCGCGGGCCGTATGTTTGACACTAATTGGTTCAAAGGCAGGTTGTATTGGAAATGTCGAATCATTTGTTGGAATGTAAACCTCGCAACCCAGTCTGTGCATTTGAATCCTTTCATGCACAAATACTGATAAACTGTCCACTGTCCCCGAAAGGGTTAAATCTGAGTCGATTATCCCTAAGAACCCATTGAGGTGCAATGAGAACTTTACAAATGATTTGTGAATCAGACAATAATAAACTGATCTACATTTCTAGGTCGAGGCTGCACAGAGGTGGATGTCTACATTAATGAGACAAACAAATATTTACAGTACAAGTTATCCCGAGGCATTCCCGAGGCCGCCAGACTTCATTTCACTAGCACGGTTTCCTGAGTGATGTTGATAAAATGCACGAATAATCTGCTACAGGTTCTCATCGAAGTCAATTCCCTCTTTAGGGCCCAAGCGCAATTCCTGTTTTACTTTCATGTTGCCTCAGAGACTGTCAAATAGTAGCGTAAATCACCATTCCGTTATAATCCATCATGGCGTGATTTGTGTGATTATTCATCTATGCAAAGCCGATGATGAATCAGGTGCTTCTTTTGAGACTCCCAAGAACTGAGACAATGACTGGGTTTCCCCATATCGAATCTGTCTTTTGATTTCTTACTTTGGTACCAAATACATTCATCATCAGTAAAGGGAGGGGGCTAGGGGGGATCCAATTATCGTCTCTATTCTTGCCAGTCTGAACATGAATCGAAGGTGCATCGCTGTTGTGAACAAAACTCAGACCGATGATTTATTTTTAGCCGTGTGTTTAATCCCAGGGGATTTTGTATAATCATACGGTATCCGTTTTACTGCTTTGTTTTTGAGAATGACTTCAAATTCAATTTTGTGATCGGGGTAAGGGAGGGGGTTTTCGATTTACACACGCACGCACGCACACACACACACACACACGCGCGCACACACACACACACACACACACACACACACACACACACACACACACACACACACACACACACACACACGTATATATGGCTCTCACTGAAATACATTTCCAAATGTTTTGCTTTCATTGCTCTCTTAGTCAAAAAGGTTCCCGACCCCTGAGATAAGGGGTTAGAGATTAGGGTGAGGTAGGGTAGGTACTTTTGCATACTACCGTGAAGATGAGAGATCCATCCACAACAATTTTGCTTCGAAATCCGGTTGCTGGAACGCCACTGACAGCCTGCAGGAATGCGTCACTTCTTATTGATGAGAGGTGGAGAGAAAAAGCAAAAGAGAAGTGAGGAAGCGGCTTGAACTGTCAAGTGAGCCAAATGTCACGCCAAAATTCTGTTCCGCATCATCAAAGCACGTATGTGATTGATCAACATTTCACTTGGTTCAAGAAACCTCTCCATGAAGTCTTTTTGGGAGGAAAAAAAGTGGAGTTCAAATAGAAGACCAGCAAATCAGGCAAGATTTCCCATTGGAAAATGCCACCGGTGTGAAGGACTGCAGCAAGCGTTGCCTCACACTTTTACCCCTCATCTTAACAAAATACCCCACCCCTCCCCTCTTGCTGCTTTCCTGCGATGGCGGCCCCAGGACTGCACACTTGATTGCGCAGCGGTCACAAAACCAAATCAGGCTGGGTACAAAGAAAGGACAGATTGGCCTATGGAACGATATGAAATGAGTGACAGGTGAAGGATGAACGGAGCGAGCGACCAACAGATGAGAGATAAGACAGCCAGGTAGATGAACAGGTAGATGGAGAGTTGCATATATTTATATATATACTGACAGCGTGGTGGTTGGGTAGACAAGAGACAGGTGGAAAAATTCATGGACAGACAGACAGAAAGACAAACAGGTGAATGGATGGATCAATAGTGAGACAGAGACTAGATAAATAGAGAACATCTATCAGCCTATTATCAGTAGGAATCCTTCACTTTCATCCAAAAATCAATGTCAACCCTTTTCGGACTCCCCCCTCCTCCCCTCATACAAAAAATAAACAACAACACAAAAAAAAACCGTTGGAGGCACTTCATTAAAGAGGGACCACTTAGTCACTGCGCTGGGCACGAGTCGAATCGATCTTCCTCCCGGCTGCCCTCAATCGCTCATGTGACGGAGCACCTTTCACGCCTCCTAAATAAAGTTACCTCGGCCTCCTGGTGCAGATGGGATGATTGTCATGAAAGAAAACAAAAGTGCGCAAGAACGGTAAGGAAAAGCACAGCGGCGTCAACAGCCTCACGCGTTGACAAGTAACCCCCCCGACCCCCTCCCTCCCAAAAAGACAGATCGATTTCTATGGAGGAAGATTAATATTGGACAAATTAAAACATCTTGAGAATATGCTGAGTGGTGTGTGTGTGGCACCTCAGGTACCTTATAGGTGTGGAGTTAGTGCACTACTTCAAACAAGCACACTGGATCCAACGCTTGAGTCAATTTCTTCGACACGGACGCAAATCATATCCGCATCAGTTGTACCCGGTAGTCCAACATCGCCCCCCTCTGGTGAGAAGAAAAATAGCACGCAGCGTGAATGATAACTGGACATTGTCGTAGGATCAGTGAGTATGCCCGAATTATAATAAATACTCCTACAACTGTATACAGTACAAATAAAAAAAAAGCCTAAAATATCCTCCAGTATACAAAACTAAAAAGTAAAAGACAATTTTTAAAAACTCAATGAAACATAAATACCATTCGCATAAAATCGCACAAAAACCAAATCTCTGCGTACAAAACTCTTTTATTAGCTTGCGTAGGGCTCGTACTAGGAGGATTAAAAGCGATCCAGTTCCCTTTCGCATGTGTTTGCTCAACTTTCATGCTGTCAAAACTGTGTTCCAGACTCCCATAGCTTTTCTAACGTCATGAATTTTGTCAAACCAAATGCAAAATTAGGTAATGCTAACACCTGGGCAAACATACACTACATTCCTTGAATGAGATTCTTGACACTTTTGGAGAACCTACGCCTACCTCAACAAAAAAATCGTGTTCCCCGGTCTAATGAAATATGCAAAACATAGAATTAGTGGTCAGCACATCTGCCTGTCGGTTCTGAGATTCTGGTTTGAATCTCCGTTGCAGCCTTCCCGTTGGGGCGTGCTCCAGCTAACCCTACAATAAGGGGAATAGAACATTGATCTACGAATCAATAAATAAGAGCATTAACTGGATATGATTTGCACGACATGAGTGCGTTATTAACAACTGCTACCTGGCTGTGACACAACTGGCACCCCATTAATAATGGAAGGGCGGATTTAAATTTTTTATCCGTGTGCACTTCCTGGGGGTGGTCCAGTTGATCTGTTGTAGCTTGGCAATGGTTAATATAAAAATATACCATGCAAACTACCAGATGAACAGAAAATCTCCGATGGATGACTTATACCACTACAGACGAAAACAAAAAACTCACTTATAATTTAATAATTTGTGGGGCTACGTGTTGGAATACCTCATGCCCTTTCAACGGTGATGCAAGGTGAATGCGTTTTGGATTTATAGAAAAGATTTGTGATTCTTTTAATTACTATTCTCATATTTCTTCCTTGGACTTCATCCAAGTCAGGGTTCGGGAACCTTTTTGACTAAGAGAGCCATGAAAGCAAAATATTTGGAAATGTATTTCGGTGATGGCATATATATATATATATATATATATATATATATATATATATATATATATATATATATATATATATATATATATATATATATATATATATAAACTATATTTTAAAAGTGAATTCAACAAAATGTCAGTATAATAAGCCTCTGAATGTCTTCAATAATTTAGTGATACTCACCATTAATGTGAATGGTGTTCTGTTCCTCACGATTGTTAAAGATCCCGCAAAACTAGCTTTGCCGGGTCCATATGAGGAGTTGCTGCAGGCTAGTTTGCAGCCTACTCAGTAGCTTGCGCACTTCCTTTCTGCTGTCAAAGTGCCGCTTCACATTCGACCGTTTCATCGATGGTATTTTGTCATTGTAAATTAGACACACCGCAGAAACTGTTCTCTCCACAAAGGCGAACCCTTGGGTTTGTTCGTCCTGAAGTGTACCATACTCGTCATCTCTTTCTTTTCACCATCTTATTCGTCGAAGGATTAGCTTTGAGCTAATGACGGAGCGGGCTGATTCAACGGCCGTCGTAGGCCAGTATCATCCAATTAAAATTGCTCCTGAACAGGACATAAGCGGTGAAAAATCTTTGGATGGATAAAACTAGCGAGAATATGTTGTTTGATCTGCAAGCCAGATGCAATCATCAAAAGGTCACACCTGGCTCGCGAGCCACAGGTTCCCGACCCCTGATCTAAGTTTTCAAGCCAAGCACAGAACATTCGACCGTAGTAATCAACGGTAATTACTTTTTAATGCTTGCAATCCATTGCTAGCACTACAAGGAAATTCACACCGCAAACAGAGGGAGGAGGGTCAGAGGTAGGCTGAATCCACAACGGGAGATCAATCCAAAGAAGTGTGCTGTAAAGTGTTGCCTGGGAGGAAAAGAACAACCTGGGGAAGAGTGAGGGAGCAGGAGAGGCTAGCTTGTGATCCAAGGTATACCACATCATGGAACAGGCTCAATGGTGTTTATTGATCGGGTGACATAATTCTGACCAACTGTGAGGTCTGGAACGTTATGTTTTGCTCCCATTCAGACAAATGCTGGGAAACTTTTTCAATCTACAGGAAGGACTCAAGAGGTGGGGAATCGATTACAAAATTTAATCTGGAATATGATAAATATACAGAAATGAGTGATGCGAAAATCTTTGGCTTTCGTTCCCATGTCTGTGGCCCAGATCCTGCCAAAATGTCTAAACGGGTGGGGTGGGGACAGGACAACAAGACCAGGCCAGGACCAACTGATGGTGAAGGGAAAAATAAATGTAAACAAGGAGAACTCCTGCTAAAATTGAGCAAAGGATGGAAAAACAAAAGAAAAAAAGAACGGAAGGACGTGAATTTTCCAAGCTGAAACACGTTGGTTTCAGAGCGTCGGTACTGATATAACATGAAAAGGCAAAGCGGCATACTTTCGTCATTGCTTATATAACATGTATCCAATACAGTCCATCTTTCACTGGCTTGCTCAAACCAGCTGACCAACCCGTGAAAACTTCAACGCCACCTTTCACGCACCCTGTAACCTGATAACACGAGAAGCTGTCCACTGTAGTAATTGCGGCACCTCAAAAGGTTAATAGCTTATCTGGTAAATTATATCGGAACACTTTTACACTGTAAATAACAAATGACCTTGGTATAGATTTTTTTCCCTTTCTAATCATGAGATGCATAGTCTCTGTTCTGCCCCCCCCAAAAACAAACAAAACCACCAACAACAAAAAGAGTTCGGCTTTTCTAGGCAGCAGGCTGCAACTTTAAGGTTAGATTTTTTTTTTTTTACAGACTGCACATACCTTATTCCCCTTTAAAGTCTGGCAGTGATTAAGCAGACTTCCTCATTTACTGTACAACACACACACACACACACACTTTTTTTTTTTATTTGTGTCCTTCGAGGCTGATTTCTGGTTTCAAAGTGGCTTTTAACACATTGGCGCTCTGGATTCTTTACGCATGCGTCACTACTCTGTCACAATCAGTTAAGGCCGCACAAACGAACAAGGCGTGGGACATTCGTGTCATTAGCAGTCTTGCCATATGAAAATGTCTCAAACCTAAAGCTCTTCTTTTAAATATTCCTTTTAATTGGTATGCCTTGAAAATGATTTTTCCTGACATTAGCGTCACTTAAACATATGCCATTTTAGTGTGCATCGATAAACAATAAAGTGCAAAAGTATTTGGGTTAAAAGCTTAATCTTTGTGATAATCCCTGTTGGTTTGTGATCCAGTCCGCGAGGGACTGTACGCGTAGATGAGATGACAACGGTCCAAAATGTCCATCCGTGTTTGGAGTTAACCTCAGATGTTTCCAGTTTGCTCTCAAGTCGCCCAAGATGGTGGGGAAGGGGGGCGGGGGGTATTTGGAGCCCTACTTCTCATCCACCACAATGATTTCTTCGGGGATCTTCTCCTCCGAGTCGGAGCAGTCGGACAGCTTGTCCAAGTACTCCATGTCTTCGAAGCGCTCGGCCACGCACTGCGCTGTCAGGCGGGCTTCCGGGTCATGGTCCCAGCAGTCGTCGATGGAGGAACAAACCAACTGGATGCCCTGCAGGGGGCGGAATAGAGCAATCATGCAGTCAGTCCCCGGTGGTGGGTGACTTCATACTTGATCAGATTAATAAATCAATCAAACCATGAATAAATAAATAAAGAATCCTACAGGAAATAATAGTAAATACTACAATGTTGTTCCACAATCACATCAAAATTAAAAACTTGAATCGTCGGCTAATTTATTTTTGTAAATAAGTCAACAACAAAACCTTTCAACAATCTGGAACTAATGTTGAATGATAAGAGTGGAAGAAACACATTGTTTGACAATGCAATAAAAATAAATACATGAATTTTTTATACATTTATTTATAAATAAATGTATCTAAAGTAAATATATGTATATTTATACATTTATTTATTTTTATTGCGTTGTCAAACAATGTTTTTCTTCCACTCTTATCATTCAACATTAGTTCCAGATTGTTGAAAGGTTTAGTTGTTGACTTATTTTTACACTTGAAATGAAGGTTAGAATACAAAAATAAATTAGCCGATGGTTCACGTTTTTAATTACATACAACAAATAAATAAATAGATACAAGTTACACAGACTGTGGCTATTTTAGAGGCTGCTGGCTATAACAGCCCCGTTCAGTGACCACACGCGACTCTCTTTCGGCGGCAGAAAGACTATCTGTGCGTCGCCTGTCAGCCACAGGTACATAAGAAACACTAAACACAGTTGCGGTATTTTTGGGAAGGCGTTTAGATGCAGTGTCTGTATCAGCGCAGTTTATTGCATCAGTAGCCTGTGAAACATTGGCCATGGGAGGAATGTCAACAATCACAATGGGCAGGGAAACCACCGTAAGTAATATGGATACAGACCTGACTGCTAACACTTCAATATCCGGCCAGAAGACACAATCCTTCATCGAAATGTCCCGGCTCGCGCCATCTGTTGCTCCCCTCACATACCAACTTTCCCCTCCCTCCTTCTTGTCTGGCGGCTCTCGCTGCAATTCCTATCCGCCCACACCAACTGGAAGGCGGCTAATCTTACAGTAGTAGTCCTGTGGTATGCTGACATGCAGCCACGTCTGAATGAAACGGCGGGGAAAAGCCCCCAAACTGCAATCCCGCTCTGTCAAGGGTACTTCTTGTCAAGGAGAATATGTTTTATGAGGCACTGGACCCTTCAACTGATCAAACATGACGCGTGATTGCGGTTGCCAATTTGAATATCCTACAAATTCAATTTTGGAGTCTGTGTGTGTGTGTGTGTGTGTGTGAGAGAGAGCGAGCGCGGGGCGTTGCCTCTTACTGTGTGGTTGATCCAGCTGTTGGGAATCTCAGGTCTTCCTCTGTCTCGGAGCACGCTGTCCTTCATGCTCTCTACACAAGGGTGCTCCCTTAAATTTCCAAAGGGAGGCTCATACTCTTTTACCTCTGTTTGAAAGACAACAACAACAGAAAACATTAACCCAAAAACCACAATTTTTTCCTGCCACTTGGTAAAGAGGTACAAAATCATGACCACTGCCACAATTATAAAAACTTTTCCGTTTGAATCTGGATAATTGATGGGTGAGTTGCGAACATGGCTGCCTGATTGTGACCAGCGTGCATCTTGCCTCAAAGAAATTTGACTTCAACTTTGACTTCAAATTTTATTAATATATGGATGTCATTTTTCTGAAAGACAATCAAGGAAATGTAGTTAAATTGTCAAGTAAATGACAACAGTGTTTGTATTTAAAAAAAAAAATTGGAAGGTGAGGGAATTGTTTTCTTGATAAAACAGTTGAGAGAACAAACACGTGATGCATTTTACGGTATATTCGCACGGTCTGTAGATTCCCCCGTCGCCTCGTTATCTTGTTGCGATGATTGTCTGACCACACGTAGCGAAGTGCTTCGTTGGCAGCGGCACGCCGAAAACAAACCGCACGGACAGCACGTGAAATCTTTACAGCGCCGTTCACATTTATTTCACCGTCTTTGTTGATTTTCTAGACGAGCCAAAGTGATGACTGATACGGTACAAGGCGGACCTCGTAAAAGGGATCACGACAACACTGCCTGTTTCCCCAAAGTCTATGTGAGTCATCCACTAATCCACTCCCGTCCACTGCTGCCTTTCATTATGAAACTGTAGCGGCCGGGATGCTCGTTTTGTATCCTTCGCAGTCATTTAACTAATAATTAGAGCTGTCAGTTTAGCGCGTTTATATCGGGATTAATTTAAATGAATTTTATCGGGATCAAAATTTTTCTCGCGAGATTAACGCGGAGACGTCACAGCGGATGTTACGTTGCTCTATAAATAAACCAGAAACAAAACATCAAGCGCGCTGCGCGGGTCCACGCACGTTTGTTTTGCCAGCCACGGCAGCGCGAGACACTGAAAACGGATACTTAAATAGCTCATGAATGGAAAGTTTACTTTTAAAAAGTTGCCAGACTGTTCCACTGACAAGACCAAAGTTACCTGTATGTTTTGCAGTCGTAAACCGAGCTATTATCATAGCACGTCGAGTCTGAAATAGCACTTAATGGCCAAGCGCACAGCTGACGTTCTACTCCGCCCCCTTGTCTCAGACAGACAGCTATGGATAATTTCAAAACGAAGAAAATGGATGACACGACGAAGAACAAATTTGCTGAACGACTCCTGTTGGATTGACCTGGCGCTTTAAGAGGCGGGGCTGCCACTGACAGGTGACGTTCGCGCGATGTATAAATAGCGTTTTGTTTAGTGAGTGAATACACTCGCTTCGTCGTCGGCATGGCTCAATGTTAAGCTACGCGAGTGCTTCTTATCAAGTCAGATGTGTAAAGTTAGCTTTTAGATTCGGTCATGATCGGTTGCTTTGGTTGCCGCATCGCTATGCAATCACAGTCAGTTACCGTTCAATCGGCAATTTAAACAGCGTGGGCTAAAATGTTGCTAG
Source organism: Hippocampus mohnikei (assembly GCA_026261675.1). Classification (NCBI taxonomy): domain Eukaryota; kingdom Metazoa; phylum Chordata; class Actinopteri; order Syngnathiformes; family Syngnathidae; genus Hippocampus; species Hippocampus mohnikei. The sequence continues at coordinate 1,270,701 of JAKGUB010000345.1, forward strand.
AACAGGGCTGTCTTTATTTAGCTCATTTTTGCATAGTTGTCATGTTTGTCCGTCTGCAATCTGACCTTTAAACGAAGTAAATTGCGTTGCAGCTGGGGTAAATATGCCGGCGCTCCACTTCCGGGTTGGACCTTTGGGACTTGTAGTTCTTTTGTTCGATTCGACTTGATATGTTCATGCGGCGCTCCACTTCCGGGATTGAGTATTGGGACTTGTAGTTCTTTTGTTCGATTCGACTTGATATGTTCATGCCGCGCTCCACTTCGGGATTGAGTATTGGGACTTGTAGTTCTTTTGTTCGATTCGACTTTATGTTTGTGTTGAATGGTTTCTTACGTTTAAAACAATGAATAATGATGACGATAATGATACATAGTGAAATCAGGGTTGATTACATTATTTATTAAACGTATTGTTAGATACAGGTATTCATTAATGTCAAATATATACATATTTACATTGCGATGCAGAAAGATAGATATATTAATTTTTTACTGCATTTATGTGTAGTTTAGGTTATTACCTGCTTCTGATACTTCTGTTACAACTACTACTACTCCTACTTCTGCTGCAAAGTGCTCCAATAAATGATCCAAAAGTACAGAACAGAGATCCTTCCATGCTGACCGACAATCCTAACTGAACAACCATTACTGATTGCCAGCGAGAGCCTCCATTACAAGAATCCGAAATGATGTCGACACAAAACCGTAGAGAGACTTCCGAGCAAGAAGGACCAACAGAATCAGCATAGCCTGACTGCTGTGTTCAAAGCAAATTTGAGAAAAACGAAGTATGCAACCATGGCTTAAATCCATTATGGGCTGAGTACTAGTTTACCTTAGATGTGCACTTTATAATGTTATATTGCGCTGTTTTGATTCCCTAAAAAGAGCTGTTCAAGCAGCTGTTGTGTGACAAAATATTGTTTTCACTGTTGTTGATGGACAGTAATATTGTGTGAGAGATAATGTGTGAATAACTGCTCCAAGTGAAAAATGTTCATGTAAAATTGAAAATCAAAATTGTTATTTCAGTAAATATTTGCATTTTGCACATCGAAAACTGATTCATGATTCCATGTTGATGAGAGCATTAAAATGGGGGAAAATAGGACAAAAAAATATAAAAGGAAATTCAGAAACGATAAAAAATGAGTGAGCAATCATGATTAATTTTTAGTTAATTTGAGTTAATTATGACAGTTGAGTTTTTAATTAGATTAAAAATTTTAATCGTTTGACAGCTCTACTAATAATATGTAAATATACGTTTGTCAACGGAGCTTTTCCACGTGTGGTAACAACCTAGCCGAACTTAAACTGATACAAGCGCTAACCTTGCCACCCCCTCTTCTCACACACATGAAAAAAAATAAAATAAAAAGGGCCGCCTCGCCCTCTAGCACTGACAGCGCTGATGATTTGACATCTGGAGAGCAGCTGCCCTGAACCTCTCCTCCTCAACTCCAGTCTGGCCCAATCGCTCCCTCCAGGGACTCGAGGCATTTCTGTCTACCGCCTCATGGTCAACTCCCGCTCCGCCATGATCCCCTTCCAGGCCCCACCCGTGGGAGGAACGCCTTCAGAGGCTTTCCAAGCCCTAAATCCGTACCAGCTAAATTATACGGGAGATATTTTGTAGGAAATAAAAAGGCCTCCACGTTAGCATTTCTGTCTCTTGGAGGAGCGTTCCGTCATGCTCGCTCCCTTCTAATGCGGCGGATATTTCATTTCACCGTTGGGAGGAACAATAAACACAAAAATGTCTCACAAGAAACATTCTTTGATGGTCAACAAGATCAATAAGTCAATAGTGACACATTCTATTGTTTTCAGCTGACGGGACTAAACGAGTGGCTAACCACCGACACGGAATCGGCTGTTCAAAATGGCCGCCGTGTGTTTTATAGCAGTTGAATGCTGCGATTTCGAGTAGATTACCTATGAAATGAACTAATTATAAACAGCGGTGAAATGCTATCTCCACATCATCACATTTAATAATACCAATGGCAGATTTTTTTTTGGGGGGGGGAAGCTGTCGTTTTTCAAACACAGCGTCGGTGGAAACCTTAAAATCTGAATGCCCCTGAGATTCGGAACGCAATTATTTTGGGATGACTACGCCTGTAAGTGACAACTGAAAAATCCCTCGTGTGTGATATCACGAGTGATGTCATGCAAGACTTCATTCAGTAAGCACAAAGGCATTGACTCTGGGTGTGTGCACTTTGCTGTTGGGCGACATTTCATCCAAAAGAAGGGACAGTCAAAAAAAAGGGTTGTTCGGTAGAATGTCGGAAGACTTTTGCAGTCTGCCTAGATTAGTCTACCAAGTGTCAGTTTTTGTTTTTAAACTTAAGGGGAAAAAAATGGACAACTGCGTGCTTCGCGCCTGGCAGATCTCAGATCACAGCGAAGGAGACGCACGAGCTGGGACAGAATGGCCATGTGGCCGCCTGTCACAGAGGCTCGGGGAGCTGATCCGACATCTGTCGCCCAGAGACACAACACGGGCAGGTGGCATCGGGCGCAGGCGCTACGCAGAACCTCCATCGTTAAAAAATTGAGAGACGTGCACCCCTGCGGACGCGTGTTTTGACTGCTGGAGCAAATGTGAGGGACTCACTTAGGTTGACTGTTTTCTAGCTAGTCTGTCAAAAATGTGATACTAATTCCTGAACAAATACTAAATTGCTGTCATGAACTGCAAATTCCTTCCACCAAGTCTTAACTTAAACCCTTCCAGGGACAGCGGCCACTACAGCGGACAGCTTCTCATGTCATCATAAACTCCTGACTTGATTATTCGTTTTTGTTTTTTTTCAGAGCAACACGTACAGAAGGTATCAGCAATCACCGTCTTCTCTACAAGTCTTGTGACTCACCCCCTTATTCATTACGCAATTGAAACAATTTGTTGACGTGGCTGAAAAAAAAAAAAACAAGGCTGGACAAGTTTGGGTGATGATCATCTTTAACCATTTCAAACATCTTGCAAAGAGTCCGCTCGAAACACACCGGCAGCTCGCGGCAACTTCAATTCTCTTCAGTTTTCATGACCTGGATGTGTTAATGGCCAGTTGTGAATGTGTGTAGTGTATTTATAAAAAAAAAAAATTAAAATGCTGGCCGAGTCTGCCCTCAATCATTATTCTGGTTCTGCTTTCCATCCCGTTGGAAAACCGTCGTCTCGTTCTTCTTGTGAGCCCGCGTTGGCATGAGTAAAGCTCTCGAGAGTGTTTCCACTGCAGTCGGGTGGGGGTGGGGGGGTCATGAACCGCGGCATCACCTGCCTCAGGGTAGGAAGTACTTGCGAGACGGTGTGCAAAGATACGCGAGGAAATATAGAGAAGCTGTCAATTTTAGGAGCACGGACTGACGCGGTGTACGGAAATAATGCGGCTTCCCGATAACTGCAAGTCCTAAATGCCGCGTAATGGAAGACTTAGTCAGGGAGTCAGAAATAAATGATCTGAATAGGAAGAGGATATGTCAGGTGAGTGAGTGTCGAGTCAAACTCACGGTCGCGGGAGATTTTTTCTTTTTTTTTTAATATAGCCACGAGCATCTGGTCAGTCACAACAGGCAAGAATTCTGTCTGGACTTCTTGCAGAGAGACAAGGCATCCGCAAATAAAGACGTCTATACTTACACGGTCGTTAAGTCGACACAAAAACAGTCAGTCTTGGGCCCCGTGCTTATGCAAAAACAGGAAATGGCCGATTTTATTTTCAAAGTCTACCCACAGAGCGCACATATTCTTGTACTTGGGAAGAAGAAAAAAACCCAAGTGGGATTGTGGGCCACTTTGGCCTGTTGGGTTACGCGACTTGTGCAATACACTTCAAGAACCCCCGTGGGGAATGTGTGTGTGTGTTTGTGGTGTGTGTGTGTTTAAAACAGGAAAAGAAGTTTAGGAGACACGTTCATGCCCAATCACTGCATTGACACAATGGAGACAGGGGGCGGTCACGGGCCCGCAGAGACTTAGAAGGGGACGTGAAAACAAATAACTGAGGGCCGGCAAAAAATAGTGCCGTACGGCTTGCTCGGAGATAATCGTCCATTTCTATTTTTTGCATGTATCGTGACCTTGTTTTTGCAACTGGATGACAAACAGACAGAAAGGGGCAGCATCAAGTTTTAAGCCTCGAGACCGCCACAAGGATCTGATTTTGCTCTCACGTCACGACGCTCACATTGATCCCGTATACGTTTAATCGGACATCGATTTGCTTTGACAGGGCGCGAGCTTGTCATCGGCGTCTGGTTGATGGCTTACCTCCGATAGCGCTGCACCTGGAAATCATCTCCCACAGGACGAGCGCCATGGAATACACGTCGGCCTGTTTAAAGGACTCGATGTTTTCCAGGTTGATCCTGGACTCCAGCACCTCTGGCGCCATGTACCTGGCGGTCCCCACCTGAGAGCGAAAGACAATAAGAAAAGTGTTGATAATATGAATATTACCAAGCTTTGTGGAAATGCAAGAGCTTTGTTCGAATTTGACCAACATCGATTTAAAGGAAGTTGCCGAGATGGACATTGTCGTCTTCCGTAGCACATTTTCTGTCTCGCAAGAATGAGGATGAGCCAACGGCATGTTGTCTGACAGCAAGTTGTCTTCTTTCACCTTTTTAAGGAGGCTAATTTCCTCATGAAGCGCACTCAGCTGTTTGGGGCTGTAAATTAGCCCGCTAGCTTGTCCGGATAACGACCCCCAAGTTATCAATAAACTTCTAAAATTTGGCTTCACGTTGTGCAAGTAAACGCTGTGGCGGTCACGACTCCACACAGAAAAACATCTTCCTCCGTAACTCCTTGTGGATCCAAAACCTTCTCAATTGGCTTCTTTTTCTTTTGAATCTTGTAACCATCGCCGGAACCACAAACAGAAGAAAAGTCATTTTGATGAAGACGATCAGGCGGCCAAAGCGGCAAACGAGAAAAAGGAAAAGGTTTACCTGTCCACTGTTTGCCAACTCATCCACAGAGAGGGAATTGTCCAGCCGCAACGCGAGGCCAAAGTCACACAGGCAGCAGGTCAGGTCACCCTTCACGAGGATGTTGGAGCTCTTAATGTCCCTGTGCGCAATCGGCACTTTGTAGCGGCCGCACGGCGTGTGGTCGCTGTGCAGGTGAGCCAATCCGCTGGCGAGCGAGCCTCCCAGCAACCACAAGTCGTGCCAGCTGACAATGTGGTGGGTCAAGTAATCTTGGAGGTTGCCCCTCGGCTGGTACGCGGTGATCAGCCAGTACTGTCTCTGTATTTTCCTCTCCTCGGCCGTCAGGAAGTGCAGCACGTTTTCGTGCCTCAGGTCGGCATCCGAGAAAATGTCCTTCTCGTTCTTCCAGGACGCGTACTCCTCGTAGGAGAAAATCTTGACCGCCACGGTCTCGAAACCCTGCTCGTCGCTGACCGAGGAGCCCTGCTTGAGTTTGGCTTTGTAAACTTCGGCAAAGCGACCTTTGCCCACCTGGAGGTCCAGCTCGATTGGCAACAGCTCCGTATTGTGGTTGAGGTTGTTGGCGTGCGTGGAGCTGCTGTCGGAGCCTTCGTCGTCCCCCATGATGGCGTGAGCGTCGCTGAAGTCCAGAGGGGCGCCTTTCTTGCGCTTGGCGTTCGCCCTGCGCTGGCGGTACACTCGATAACAGTAGAACGAAGTAATGACCACGATCGCCATGACCAGAAGAGGAACCAGGCTCACTAGGATGACGGCCACCTGCGAGTCCACGTCTGAGACACGCACAGAAAAAAATTGAAAAAGAATAATAAGCACAAGATGAACCGACGAAGGCTTGAGAAATGTATTTAGATTTTTAAATGGATCCCGTAACTGTGAATGCAAAAATGCTTCAGCCAAGAAAACATTCAAAACTCTGCAGTATGTCGCACTTATATTAAATTAAACAGTATTTCTTTTTTTTTTTTTAATGACGGTGGAAGTTTGCATCACTTATGGGAGAAACGTTAGTTAAATTCAAGCAAACAAAAGTTTGAACAATCTTTTAGAAAGGACTCTGTTCCAATTTTGAGGCTCCGCTGTGGTGCTAGTGTCATTGGTGTCCAAACACCCCTCCCCCGCCCCCCCCAAAAAGGAAGATGCTCCCAAAGTCACACGAGAACATAAACGGGGTCAAGACAAAGCAGCCGGTACGACCTGAAGTGGTCCTTTTTGTACATTCAAAGTTTATGTCAATTCTCTCATGTTCTAGATGTTGTTGTTTTTTGTTTTTGTTTTTAGACTGGAACGTCGTCTCTGGCTCGAAAAATGTCTTCACAAGAAGGATGCTCCATGACAAAAACCCTTTCCTGATAAGACAGAATCCAAGGCATCATTACGGGCTGAATGTGAGCCGTCCCTGAGGAATGTCTGATGTCCCAGGGAGCTAAAGTTAGTGTTGACACCGCAGAGGCAAAGTGCTCCAAACCATGACCCAGCCAACCACATATTGTATCTCTACACAGTTTATGTCTGAGGCTTCAAATTTGGAAAGTCTCGTGTCTGGGAGCTGAGCTATGGTTTAGGTACAAAAAAAAAAAAAGCAAGAAAAAGGGGAACCTTTATAATTGTGGCCTTTTTATGGTGCAGTTGCTAAATAAGACACTTAAAAAAAAAAACGATATCTCCAGACACGCGCAGAAACTTCGTGTAGAAACCCAAAGCGGTGAATTTGAGTTGAGAAGCCAGTGTTGCTGTGAGGCGCAGAAGCTGTGTCAATAAGGGCAGGGGGAAGTATTGGGGAGGGCATCTCGTCGCTTGCCTCGCCAAGCTCCCTGCTTCACGCTCTTTTTTTTTTTCAAAACAGGAAACCACATGTCTGAAATCCTCAACATGGCCCCCAGATGGCTTGTTTGGATTTTCAGCGGGGGAGAAGCCATTCCTCCCAACAAACCTGTTACTGTACCTGACCGGGACTGCCTTAAAACCTTTATTTCATCACATATAAGTCGGGTGGATCGGATTCTCCAACTTACGGGAGTTAAAGATGATCCGTTCGTTGCACTCGTCCTCAGAGCAGGAGCACATGAAGAACGACGAGCCCATGCCCTTCCTTTCTTTCATCTCACACTTGCTGTTGTTGTAGTCATCCAGGACCAGGCCGTACAGCTTGTGGGCCGGGTTGTGGCAGACGGTGTCAAATGTGACGTTGTCGTCTTTCTTCCTCCTTGTGAGCAGACAAACAATAAATGTCAGAAAAGTACCGCCGAGGTGACGGCGATTGATGATTTTGCGTGGTCATATTCATCGTCTTGGTTGACGTCCGCTCCGAGAAAAGGAGCCGGGAGCATCCTCACCAAATAGCGACACACACGTCGTCGTCATGTGTGCAGATGGCGGTGATGTCACATTCCACCTTGCAGCTTCCTCGACCGGCGCAGTTGGTCGGTTGCGCGTCGCAAAACTTGCACAGTCTCCGCACCTTGAGGATGTACGAATCTGGGGAAGAAAAAGACAAAGGTTTGAAAAAAAAGAAAGAATAATAATCGAGTTAAAATGACACCGTGTAAAGGAAAAGGAACACTTTTTTTTTTAATCCAATCTTAGCCTCCACTGCCTTGGCTCTTGTTCTGACTTGACTTTACCAGCCGACAGACACGATTGCGGCGGAGCGCCTGAGGGTTCGATCATTATCGTGGAGACAAATCCGAGACAGCCAAGAACAAAGCAGACATGGATGCATCCCCTCATTCGTCATGCATACCAGCTCAGAAAGTAAAAAAGCAGCCAGTCAGTCGACTGAGAATGTGTTGGGCCACCTCGGGCTGTCAATATACCGGTCCAAACAAATACGGACAGTGGTAACTAAGCATCTGAAACCTCGATTTGGGATTTGAACAAGTGCACGCGCTATGGTGGTGAGTGACTGGAAGATGATAACAAAATACTTGACAAGACTCTTGAAAGTAAGAGCAGACATTTTCGAAAGGGTATGAAAGAATCTGAGCAAATGGGACTCCCCCTCAGACTGAACCTTGAAGTGAGGAAATCATCAAGAGTGCTCTGAAGTAACTCCATCTCCAGGGCGGAGTATGAGGAAAAATGTGACTGTATTGCTACAGCAAAAATCACAAGGCGCACAACCGCAGGAAATTGAACCTGCTCTATGCACGAGTCTGAAACTTGGCCAAATTACAAAATATTTGTGAACTCTGGTCTACAGAGTCAAATTCCAAAAGTGGAACTCAAACAATACAGATTCAAATTAGAAGGACAATTCCTCGTTTCTGTGTAAAAAACATTTTTGATTGCTTCTCATGTAATTGCATGAAAGTGATTTTGTTTTTATTAGCTGTACCGTATAGTCAACAACACAGGGGCGAAAAAAAAAAAGAAATCATTAAATATCCCATTGGGTGTGTATTGAATATTCATAATATACAGTTACGTTTAATTTATTGAATTGAACATTCATTTTCCGAACCGCTTCATCCTCACTCGGGTCGCGGGGGTGCTGGAGCCTATCCCAGCTGTCTTCGGGCAGTAGGCGGGGGACACCCTGAATCGGTTGCCAGCCAATCGCAGGGCACACAGAATTGAATTGAACTAAGGCATTGAAATAAAATGCCAGGCAGCACTGAAAAGTAATAGAAGACATACAGCATAATTAACAGCAAGAAAAAGAGTCAGAGAAGGACCGCCGACTCAAATTTCCATTGTCTGATTTTTCATTAGGGCCTCATGTTAGCAGACTCGTTCGCTGAAATGACATGGTTTGCTTGATCATTTTGGTGTTGAAATACACAATGTCTAACTCTTGCTTTGTTCAACTGGGAGTGACAAACGGTTGCCTCAAAGTGATGTTATGTGATAGTATCTCTCACTTTTTTTTGACAGAGCATGAGAACAAGCAGTAAGGGATACTTTAAAAGATGTTTTCATGAGTTTGACTTTGCTTTCAGCATTTGGTAGGGGAACAATACAATTCAATGTTTTAAGCCTATCTATAGAAAGAGTTATACTTAACGCTTGTTGGTCTGGAAAGCATCTCAATAAAAAAAATATATATACGGGTTCGCTGTCCCCATTTTTTAATGGTCTAGAATACATTTTTAATATGCACCTCATCAACAGTGCATTATTATTGTTAGACCGTCTTGAAATGCTGTATATCTTGAGCTAAGAAGGTGAAAGAAGCCCCTTGCTGGGAAGAAGCTCGATGTCTGTTTGGACATGCCTGACTTCACAACTGGCAGGAGGGAAAGGTGGTGAGTGTGAGTGTGTGCGTGTGTGTGTGTGTGTGTGTGTGTGTGTGTATGCGTGTACTGTGCCACAAAAGCACTCTTTGTCGGTATTCAGGGTGGAGTTAACCCTGCGGTTTGCTGCTGCAGAAATACTGTGCAACCTGCAGCGAGAAAGAAGAGAGCCCTGCATCCTATTCCTGGCTTCTCGAAGAAAGATGCACACACAAAAGGGACGAAGCAAGATCTTGCTGCTTTAAGTACTCTTGGGTTGACACAGTATTAAAACTTTTGGCCCTCCGGAACTAACTTTTTTTGACAGCAAGTCCACGAGCTCGCCGTTTGACAGTAATTCCGGTGGGATTGGGCGGCGTTTTGAAGTTGTGGTTAAGAAAGGGGGTTCTTGCCTGAGAACTGGCGTTAGATAATTGTATAATTAGCGCAACCCCTTTCCAAAAAAAAAAAAAAAAGACCGTGTCATTTATACACCACGGGGTGGCTGTGGAGAGGCAGAGTGGTTGTAATTGTCACCCGGGGATACGTCTAATTGCAGGGAGAGGGAGGCGGGCTACGAGGAGCCGCCGGGAATGAGAGCGTGAGACAGATGAATGCACAAGACTGTCTTTCCTCAGCGGGGGCTCGCTCGACCTGTAAGCAACGCGGCCAGCGCACCAAAGATGGACATATCCGTGTACGGGTCCGCCCCATGGAACTTATATCGTTACTTTAAAAGACACGAAAAAGTAAACAGAACAAAAGACGCCACCCCCTAAGTCGTCTTGAACGCCATTCGGGGTTAAAACAATGAGAAAGACGGCACGTCAAACACCTGTGTGGTAGGAGTGAAAAAGTCAACGTTTGGCTTTTCCAAAAGAGATAAAACGATAGTAAAGTATCGGCGAATTAACTTTGGCGGCCGTTAAAAAAACAAACTACACTTCTTGACAGTAAGTCAAACTCACCCGCCCGCTCGAGCACAATACTACCACAGAGTATCGCTCCACACCAGAAAGCGGAAAAGCGAAGTAGCTCCATGAAGAAACGGACAATGTCCCCCTCTCTTTCTCATTAATTAGCCGAAGCTTTGACGAGGGAGTTAATATCCAGACTCGAGCGAACTTTCTTCGGTCCGCTTGTTGCTCTCCCCCCCTCAGCTGCTGTGAGAGAGTAAACACCACTGAGCAGGACGTACCCTATATGACTCACTGTACGAGCACTTTTCATGAAACAGGAAATCTTCTGAGGGGTTGGACATTTTTTTCTTCTTCTCTTCCTCCTCCTTTAGTCATGCTCATGTGGCTCCCAAACGTCTTGAAGCATATCATTAGGAGGCGAAGACCCGGCAGGGCAAAACTTGAAATGACATGTTCACAAATAACTGGGGGGGCTACACCTATCGACTGCACATTATATGCAGCGTCTTTAAGTTTTCAGACCTTTTCCTAAATTACTTACAAAATAGAGTAGTAGTTAAATGCGATTGTCGCATCCTCTGCAGTATTTGTAATCTAAATCAGGATAAGCAATTTAAATGATGTAGGGGGCCACGATTTTTCATTGGTGGCGGTGGTGGGGGGGCATATGGCCTTCCTGACCAGGTGTATGACAAAAATGCCATTTTAAAAATGGACAAAACATGTGAATACATGCAAAATACGCGCTCTTAATGTGTTTACGTTTTCATATCTCCATGCAAGAACAAAAGAGCCACTATTCAGCAACAAAGAGTTAGAAGCAAACAAAGGACTGCCACATATGGTGATTAAAAAAAAAAAGTCAGTGCAAAGGGCTCTCTTGCAGAAAAATGACCATTCGTGGATGGCACAAAACTGCGGAACAGCAAATCCACATCAAGTGCAAAAATCATTCCAGGCATTTTTGTTTCCCCACAAAAAGTCAACTCGGCTGCCTTGGGACAGACTACGGCTGAAAACTAGCATTTAGGCTAAGTCTGGCGCATTTACATTGTTTATTCTTGTGTTGATTAATGTGAACTCTCCCAATTAAAATAAATAAATGAACATCAATCAATTTGTTAGTGCTTTGTTTCATAAGAATCTTGCTAAAGGACACAAACCGGCAACTTTCAACGAGAGTCAAACTATAACCACTTATTTGTAGAGTGGGACTGAAACTAAAGTTGTATTCCACTGAGGTCATACAAGATGTAAATTGACCCCCATTTTTTTTTTAATATGCCTCTAAAATGTTGGAATTTTAATCGGCAACTTACAGTACATGAGACGTGCAGCACATTACGCGTGAACTCGGCATACCTTGCGAGACCTCACTTCAGTGAGCGGCAAAGGATTAACTCTGGAGTTAACCCTGTTGGGGTTTTTTTCCTTTTCTTTACCTTTTGTGTTATCTTGTACTACATACTCCGGAATAACCAGCCCTAACAATGTTAGGAGAATAATAACATGACGAAAAGGTGACTTTGAAATTGAGAGGGTATTGATTAAAAAGAAGCACTAGCAGTTTGATGCGCACTTCTGAAATATCGAATCTCAAATGCCCATTAATTATATGCGATTGTTAACAATCAATATTTTATCTGTGGGGATAGTTTGATGATGTTAATGAATTATCACCAATGATTTCTTCAGGTTAAAAAAAATATCAATATGCAAACATTTTCTCTTGTAACTCTGCAAGTGGACATTTTCAACTGCTCACTTTTACACCAATCACAGGAAGTCACTTTGGCCCATCACTGGCGAGCTATTTTTAGAATAGGCCCCCTGAGCTACTCATGTCGTCGTTGGGGCAACCTGCTACCCTCGCATGTTTGATCTAATCTGTAGTGTGGCTTGAATTGTCTAAACTGTAGCCCCCCCACCCCCCCAAAAGTCCTTATCGAGTGGGGAACTGCTGCCCACAATAAATAGCAGATAAGCGTCTAAAATTAAAAGCTGGGAGTCATTTCTTTGTTTTCCTTGTCTTGTTTATTTCTCTGTTGAGTCACTGGTGGGCTACAGCGGTGTGACGCAAGACTATTTACGCAGTCGAGGCGGCTCTCGTCATCCGGCTGATCCGCACCGCTGGGGAAATGTAAACCAGATTGGGATTAACTATTCCCAAACCTACTGTGGCAAACATGGTGGAAACACTGAATACGTGACATTCATCACTCGCATGCTTCCGAAAAGACTTCATCAAGATGTGGCAGAAAGTGGTGAGCGTCTCCTCTTATCACAGAGACTTGTAGTGTCCCTTTAACCTGATAACACGATAAAGTGTCCATTGTAGTAACCGCTGTGGCCTGAAAGGATTAAATACACACTGACTTGAAGTCTGCTGTGACCCTCAATATTTTCCCGCCATTATCGCGTAGGTGTTTCAACATGTTTTTTTGTGGGTTTTTTTTTTTACTTTGCATACTTTAACACTGATGTCAGGTTTCACTCGTGACCTCGTGACCCTCCAGCTTGTAACTCTCCACACAGGACATCCTCTTCCTCCTTTCCCCCTCTTATGGCTCACTCAGCCTCTTATTGATTTTGGTGAGCCAGTTTGAAGAAAACATGCAGAGCACATGAAAATCACCTTTTCAATGTTTCCACATTACTTGACCGGGGAATCTGCGTGTGGGCCGCAGGGTGTGTGCGCGGGTCGTGCTCGCTCGAGCGCGTCTGCCACGCACTGCGAGATGGGGTCCAAGCCACAAGGTGGAGATCCGGCCGCGCCGTGAGCCCAAAACAACCATTCCCTACTGACCTGAGAAAAAATATCAGACGCCATAGAGAGAGAGAGAGAGAGAGAGAGAGAGAGAGGGAGAGAAAACCTTTTTGACTGAGAGAGCCATGAAAGCAAAACATTTGGAAATGGATTTCAGTGAGAGCTATATACAGTATATACCTTATAAACTGTATTTTAATAGTGAATTCAACAAAATGTCAGTATAACAAGCCTCTGAATGTATTCTTTTAAATCATTTTGTGATTATACTCACCATTAATGCGAATGGTTTTCCATTCCTCACGACTGCTAAAGATCCAGTAAAGCTAGCCGAATTATAGCCAGCTGTTCTCTCCACAAAGGCGAATCCTTCGGTCCATTCGTCCCAAAGTGTATCTTACTCGTCATCTTTTTTTCTTTTCGCCGCCTTATTTGTCGAAGGATTAGCTTTGAGCTAATGACCGAGCGGGCTGATTCAAAAGGGGGCGTTTTCCACGTTTACCGAGCTACGGCCAAGGTACGCCAGCATCCTCCAATCAAAATTGCTCCTGCCGCCAACTGCAGCCCTGAACAGGGCATGAGCAGTGAAAAATCCGTGGATGGATTAAACAAGCGAGAATATTTTGTTTTATCTGCAAGCCAGATGCAATCATCCAAAAGAGCCACACCTGGCTCGCGAGCCATAGGTTCCCGACCCCTGCCATCGAGTCACAACCTCCTTCTCACTCGCTTCAAACTACCTTATTAGCTTCATTGGCTCCGTTATAACAGCAAACACACAAACAACACTTGCTTCCCAGTTTTTTAAAAACAGTAGTTGATGTTCCTCGTTCACAAACGCCTTTCGCTTTCTCCTTTTCCTTAGAACCTTTTTTTTTTTTATTTCACCCTCATTGCACAAACATAGATAAACAAAGGCGAGATTAAACATCCTGAGTGGTCTTATGTACAATAGCAGGTGCTCGGCATTCTCACTAAGCTCCTTTGGCTGAGTGGAAAAACAAACAAGAGAAACTTGATGACAAATCTCTGGACACGTGCCTTCAGGTCATTTGGATGGCAAATAAGTACTGTGGGCGATACACACACAAAAAAGGCATGCTGAAATATCACGTTTTGCACTAACATCTGCTTGTGCTCAGAAGCATTTTTACGGTAAAATATTACAACCTGTTAAGGGATGACAGAACCCAGCCAAAGCCTGTAATCGGTCATATTTACACGTAAATGTTCATTCAGACGTCCGCTTTTAATCATTTCGGATTGTATCGTTCTAAATGAACCAACGTCATTCTTGAATCTTTAAAAAATAAAATAAAATATTCGCCAATTGTATCCGATCATACAACCGTGAAGGGCCTCGAAAGACGACTGACACGAAATGCTAAATGAAGGGAGCTCTTCTTGAATGTTTTATTTTAAATTGCAAGTTGAACTTTTAAGAAGGGAGCAATTTGCCAAATTGCCTTATGAACCCAAGGGCCAGTGTGCGCCTTGCTCATTTTTGGCAATGTAGAAGTGACGCAAACAAAACTAAATTCTGTCTGGGGGGGGGTGCACCTAAAGATCCTGGATGGACTCCAATATGTCCAGAACTCCGTTGTAAGGATTCTCTTCAAGTCCCGGAAACACATCTTCTCGACATTCACTTGCTCCTTATTTGGTTCGGCAAAATCTTCAAATGTCACATTGGCAGATAAAATTAGGCAATAGTCAAGCCGTTTTTTTCCCCAATTCGAATGCGCAAGAAGATATTTAAATGTTCCTTTCAGGTTTATGTTTATGTTCATTCAATGTCAAGCAAGTTCTCCGACGTCATCTACTGTATATTGTGTATTACTATTACAGGCTAGTTGGGATTTTCTGTGGGTTGTCTGCGCACAGAACATTCTTCGAAGGGCAGATGGCGAGTCTTACACAATATCACCCACTCAAGTGAATTCGTTTGGTTTTCTTGACGCACAATGGCTTATTCTGACAGCGACAAACTCTCTCTCTGTCTTGCTACTCCTCTTCTCCCGCAATATGCCAAGCCTTTCCACACAAAGGGAGGAAAAGTTCCTTTCAAAAGCTCCAAAGGTTACAACCTACAAGATCACAACAGTTTCTGAGCTATTGTTTGGTGACAACAGAACATGATTAATGCCCAAAACTTTGCCAGAACATGTTCTGGAAAGCAGGCCAAAGATGTGAGTAAATTTTCCCAGCACCATCTGAGTGTAATCGGGAAGCATCCTGTTTCTCACTCAAGTTCATGTGAGGGTGCAGTTCAAATTTCCTGTTCGAGATTGATTGATTGATTCAATTAAAATCAATCTCCCGTATACTCTTTGCCGCACAAAACTATTCAGAGCAGGAGAATAAGTCAAAGAAGAGTGCCAACCCAAAGACCAGAGGTGCGTTTTCACGTTGAGCCGAGCCACGTCCAAGGTGGAGATCGAGCCGAGCCACGTCCACGTCGAGCCGAGCCACGTCAAGCCCAAGGGTGACTTTTTGGACCTTCTGGGATCAGTCCCTTGAGGGAAGGTTACTGTCACGGCGGATCTGTTTGTGAAAAAGCAAAATAGAAGAGCCAAGAGTCGAACAGCTGAACCTTTGGTCAGTGGGCAACGCACTCTATGAACTACGCCACAGCCACAGAACAGGGCTAGCATGTTGCTGCTAGCTACCAGCAGGGCAACAACAGCATCAGCATGGCGGTCCTATTGGTTGGCTGTAGCTCAGTTGGGTAGTTGTCTGCTTTTGTTGTTGTTGTTGACCTGCTAGTAGCTGGTGACACAAGCGAAACCAGCACAAAAAAACACAACAAACAAAATTATACTGGTCTATGCTTTTTTGGGGGGTCCATGAGCAGGAAAGACTTACGTAGTGGCTTAGTGCTGATTTGAAGCATCTGTGTGCCCACATGAGCAGAGTGGCTAATGATGTGGGCGGGGCTAACTGGCAGAGCGGCTGTTTGCGCAGAAAGAATCGTTTTATTGGTGCCCTTTGTGGGATACCATGAACGTCACAGCCAAAGATAAACACTTAAAAGGGAGTATTAGGTTAACACTGAAAACAAATCCATCCCGTAGTGGTCCGCCAACCAATCACAAGGCGCAGATTATTAACACTCACATTTATACCGATAGGGAATCGAGCGTTTTGAATTAAACTAACCTAAAATGTTCCGTCATTGGTCCTGAGTCTGCAACTTCTGTGGTGAGAGTCGGCGAGCAGGACGATGATCATATTGTTCGCAAAGCCAAAATTACAGAGAGCAGAATATCTGAGCGAAAAGAACATTTAATAATTACTTGCATTCAATAAAACGCTCCAATCGTAGTTGGTCCTGTGGCGAAAGGCGGCGTTTCAACGTTTGAATGCGTTCAAGTGTAATTACAGCCCCAACTTTGCAGTCTGTAATTGCCAGAAATAAACAGTCAGCAAATAGTAAACAATTTTTATAACAGTATTAATCACAGAAATCATGATGTCCTGGAAAACAAACCCCAAAAAACATACATGAAAAATAACTACCAAGTTTAAATCCTACTATTGTGCCATCCAAACAAATAACCCATAAACCAAACTAATGCTGCATGTTTTTTTCATTGGATTTTTTTTATTCAACAAAAACAATTCAACAACCACTAAACACTCAAAATGTGATGGGGTTTTTTGTGTGTGTTTTTACACACCCCAAATCACATCAGACATCGCTTTTCTGATTTCCACTGGAGTCATGATGGGATTTACTGGAACTGAACGTGGTGAGGATGGGTGGAGTCAAAAACAAGTCATTTCGCAAATAAGGTACAAGCGAGCGGCCACGGTCCAAATACGTTGGCGGCGCAAACCCAGTGATCACGCTTCCCCAAAAGGAAGCCACTTCTAATAAATATTGGAGTGTCTGGTGGGCTAGCCGAGGCCTCCCCGGTGGCAACAGCTGCTTGGATTCATTCAGCATTTCTCTGTTTAAATTCCCTTTGGGCATGTGTGCCAAGAGCGGGGATGAATCATTCATACAGAGTTTCAAAACAGAAAAGCGTCAAAGAGAATACGATACAACGGCCCGCCGGCCCCACCCGGTCTGCTCGGGCCATCACACGGACTTTCGATGTCTTCACTGGACTTAGTTGGGAAGACGGATATGATTTAACATCTGGAGCATGTGCACAAAAGAAAAAAGTTTCTTTTCAAGTCTTGGAACAATATACAGTTATTATGTGGGACAATAAAAATGTCAACTATAATCGTGTTGTTTTTTTTTTGTAATAAAGTTCTGCCAAAGAACTTTTGACTAAACCGCAGCATGCAATGTTTTGACCTTTAAGCAATTCAATAGAACTATGCGAGGGTTTTCGAGGCCGAGCTGTCACCATCCACTTCCTCACTGCAGAGGCGAGTGGACGCATCCAAGTGGGTACATGTTGGGCGTGCCAGCAAAGGAAGTAGCTCTCATCCTGTGCCACCTTCTGCTCTTGTTAGAGACAGGAAATGCCACCGTGACCCAACACTGATAAGAACAAGAAATTGAAACATATCCACGGCCGGACTGTAAAAGACCCCGAAAACGAACATTTTTCATTGTGTCAAACAAAAGAACGAATATCCAGTGCCACTAAGATAGCAACCCATCTTAGTAAAATTTCAAAATTGCTTCAGTTCAACAGAACTTTTGCTGTCAAGCAATGAAAAAAAAATGTGAGATTAATTAATTATGATCTGTGATTGATCAATTAACCTATATTTTAATCTCATCTAAAAAGTGCTGAGAAAACCCCTATTTTCATTTTAATTCATTACATTATTGAGGCAGATCAAAAGACAAAAAAGTGGCATTATAAAGTCTTTCATTGTTTGTAAACAAACTTGAACAGATGCAGTTCTAGCCATTCACTTGCTGCTGTAGTTGAGACTAGTCCCAAGTCCTACCTGCAACCTTTAGTTTTGACCACCAGGGTGAATATCACCGTTTTGTTTGTTTTTGTAAATCTCCAAATAATTACAAAATAAAAATAAAAGAGAATAAATAAAAATTAAAAAATAAATACAACAGACCCTTAAAGCACAGTGCTGTAAGTTAGCACTTCAGAAATAACATGGTTCATCATGACAAAATAAAGTGCTGAAATAAACATCAACCACTTCGAATAGGCTACAGAGGACACGGCAGCAATGCTGACTTCATGCCTCATACGTGGGGTGTTCTCCTCGAGTTTAGTTTGGCGAAGAGCTTTGCTCTGCCTTCCTCTATTGCTAACGCTTTCGGTGCTAACGTTAGCTGCGGATGCACTCGTGACTGGGTGCTTTGCATTAATGTGGGAGGCTAAACTTGAGCTGCTTCGGTGGTAAGCAAACTCCTTACAAATTAGGCCCAACACTCTACTTTTATCAATAGTGCCGTCGGGGTGTTTTTGAAAAGTACATTTTCCATTCATTGTGCCGAGAACTCTCACGGGCTCCTCCATTTTCACCTCTTCTCTCCTCACCGCTGCTTACTAAGCCCGCCCAACTCCAATGGGAGACAATCAGCGTATGCGAAACAAGCCCAAACATATTGACAGCCAATCAATGTCCGCTTCAGGCTGTGACAGACAGTTGTTTCCCCACCTTCAACTACTTGAACACAGGAAGCCAACACATGAAAAGGGATATTATAAAAAGGCAACCCACCTACAGAAAAAAATAGTTAGAGATTAAAATTTGGATTAAGATTAAAAAACATAACGCGCTAAATATGACTCTAAGTAATTATTCGCAATTAACGCGATAAATTGACACCTCTAAACAGAACATTAAAAAAATAAAATAAAATATCGTAATCATAATCATAATAATAATAATTGTCACCATTAGACGTTGACATGCCGCGGAACATCCTTTTCTAGCTACGCATGAACCCTTTCAGGGACAGCGGCCACTACAGTGGACAGCTTTGTTATCAGGTTCCCTAAAAGGGTTAAACCTGAAGAGTCAGCAAAAAAATGATAACAGAACTTTCCTAAAAATCTGCAGAGGGAACCGAACCTTCCCGCAGCTCTATTTTTTTTTTTTTAAACTAGCCTCATTAAAACGCACCGCCATCCTAGCTCAACCTACTGTACACCCTCAAGTTGCTGTCTAAGCTCTTTGATTCAAGTGCAGCTGCCAAGCGAGGCAAAGTTTCCCTTCCCGCAAGCCTTGGCGCACGGAGACAGACTTTGCTTAGTGGCAGCGATCTGAAAAGCCTCGACGTTTCCAATCTGATAAGAAAAAGAGGGTGCACGCAGTGGATATTTGCTGGTCCAGCTGCCGTTATCGAGATGAGATTTCCCGATTGAGCCCAGTCTGTTTGCTTGATCAGACGGCCGGCCCGAGGGCAAGAACAATGATGGTGGCAGCTGGTTGTTGTTGTATTGTATGCGCAGGAAAACTGCCGTTGCCACTGCTGGCCACAGTTTGGTCACCTGAGATCAACCAGAAAATTACAGGCTGGGATTTTTTTTGTGGGGAAAGTGGGCCTATTGTGCTGGAGAGGAAATTTATTTGTGCACTGGAAGAGGACAGTGGAATGCCCAACTATGTAAAGTATTTCCAAAAAATGCGTTTGATGACTATAAATGTCCACGCTTCCAGTTACACCCTGCAAAACAAAATACAAATGTAGTTTTAGAGGACAAAAGGCATTCAAAATAACATCGGCCGATGCCTTGCTGAGTTTAAATCACCCTAAAATGAATAGTATGCAAAACTATTTTTTTAGTTTAGTTTAGTTTTTAAACGGTATTTTCAAAAAAATCCTCTTGCTTGCGCAGGGACAATTAGGCCATGTCAAATTGTAGTTTAGTTGACTTAATTACAATACTTAGTGACCTTTTTTCTCCCCTCTCTCTCTTGCACTTGACAAATACTTCATTTTTTACAAATAAAAAAAAAAAACTAAATCTAATACTGAAACTAAAGAAAACAAAACGAAAATGAAGCTTTTTCGAAAAACTAAATGGCCCATAAACCTGATCTAAAAACTAAATGTAAAGAACCAAAGTAAAAATGGAATAAAAATGAAATGTAACGAAAAATCCTAAAATATTATCACTACGGTGACGGTGATCGTTGTGGTGTAAAAAAAAGTCCTTTTAAAAATCATCTTAACTGGGGATTAAAAAAAGTCCTTTTAAATCATCTTAACTGATTTGTAAATGCGAGTAAACCCAAATGATGAGGCAAAAAAAAAATTGTTCTTTAGCTTGCGGTTCACTTGACATTAACACAGAAAACGGCACACAAGTATCTCGCCGCCTACAGTCACAAAACGATTTCCGATCGAAAATGACGAAGGTCTGAAGGGAATACGGCCCAATGAAGCAAGAACAATTTTTAGTCAGAGATGGCTTAATCACCGAACAGATGCTACGGACTGATAATTAAAATGCCAGAAACTCTCTGTTAATGAAACATACCACAACAAACTGTGACCTATTCGACTCAGACTCCCCCGGTTGTTAGATCATCTTCTTATCACCGCACTTCAGGGGAGTGATTGTATTTCTATCAACTATGACAGACGCGCAAGTTCCAGACCTTTTTTTTTTTTTTTTTTTTTTGGTACCTAATGAGGTCTCCAGATGTTTCAACCGGAGCGGCTGCCAATAGTGTCCAGACATGCGCTATATCACCGCGACTCTTTCCGTGCCTCTCCCTTCTCTGTCTTGCCGCTTGTTTATTTCAATCCCTCTTGAAGTTTTCTGTCCTTTTTTTTTTTCCCTGGAAACGAAATGAGGAATGTTCTGGAACGCTAACATCACACACTGTTGGCCAGCTCCGGCTCGAACATCTTAATCTTCCCCACTGTGTACCCCTGTTGTCCAGCTGATACCATGGTAACTGAACTGATTCTGTTTGGGCTTTACTAAGACGGCATGCGCACACACACACACACACACACACACACACACACACACACACACACACACACACACACACACACACACACACACACACACACACACACACACACACACACACACACACACACACACTTTCCATGGCTTCAGGATACGATGCAGACATGACCGAAGCCAATCCACTCAAAACGAACCCTTTACCTAACTTAAGTCTGACCAAGTCCTTTTTTTTTTTTTTTTTCAGGGAGCCCTACATAACCGTTCCCAACAAGAAAGTGCATAAATCTGTAGCGTGTAAACACGTTTATGGCTCACGACTGAGACAGTTGGGCCTCAACTGGGAAAGTGACCTTGCCTGCCAGCTTGGGTTTTTCCTCTCCTACTGCAACCACTTTACTCATGATGAACAGAGGTGGGTGTAAGTCACCTGTGCAAGACCGAAGACTCAAATCTTTTAGTAAGATCGTCCCAATTGTGGCAAAAGTCAAACTCAGACTAAATTTCAACACAAGCCAAGCCAAGACTCGGATTTAGCGCGTTATACAGCCTTCTTGCTCAGTCACAGCAAACAGCATATTTGCACGTCAGCCATTTTGTACTCAGTCTTACTAACCACTGTACTTCTGTTAGTCAGCCGCAGTTACTCACTCACACTATGCCGCCGAATCGGTATCTCAAGCCGACGCATAACTGACACAAAGTACATGGGTAACATTTGACCGCTTATCAGTAAGCTAAACTTTGCGGGTATTACAGCAGGGGAAGAAGTCAACTGTCCAAGTTGTTGTGTCTCTTGAACCCTTTCAGGGACAGCGGTCACTACAGCGGTTGTTATCTGGTTACAGTTTATCATTATTGGTGCGTGAAAGGGTGAAAGCTGCTCGTCTGAATTAAAAAATTCTACATATATAAATAGTGAAACTCCATTATTTGAAGACTTTCCTGTCTCCCCACGGTTATCATCACACTTTTCCTCTTTGCCGCGCCTTGCACCACGCTTAATGCGGCATCACCGAAAAGGCAAAACACGCCGTCGCATCAGATTTGCCGACATCGACATAACGGGCAAGGGAAAAGCGATGGCTGTTTATAATGTTCACCTTCAAGTCCAATCCATCTGCGGGAGGCCATTTTTGAACAATCGCTCACCCAAGTCAGTGCACATACTCAGAGCGAGCTGCTGGCACGCTTCCATACATGCATGCAGTGTTCATACATGACACTGGAGTACTTACGGATGTTCAGGCCCCTCTTTAGATTCTGGTCTCACCTTTGGAATGTGTCTTTGTAGTTCAGCGTGAGTTTGGTCCCTTTGGCAGACATAACACGTGTAACGCGGAATAACTGGAGAGATTCCAAAACATTCCGCCTGGAGGAGGAAGCACAGCTTGAGAGCGATCCATTTCAGCTGTGTGTATAGTCGAACGCTATTTATGTACGTAATTATGTGTGTGCTGCGCATGAGCCACGGATCATTTATTTCCTTTGCTTACAGTTGACACCCGGTTTCAGAAAGGCTCAAATCCAGGACCGCCAGCTGCCACCACTACCTTTCGGTAGTCAACTCATTCAATCAATATTTATTAAATGACATGACAAAAACATTTCAATAAAATAAAACATACTTACCAGAGATGCTAATTATTATAACGTTTGCAGGTTGGTATCGAAATTGGCTGTAACAAGTTTTTGCTCTGACCAACCCGTCAGAGGACTGTCGCTCGAGAACTTGGAAAAGTAGCAAACGCGGCAACACTGAGCATTTGCCAGCGTCGTCGCACAACTAGCTACTAGCTAGCTAGCTAGCTAGCTATTCTGCATGCGTCCACTTTGCGCCTGAACAGAGTATGACAAGTGGATTTTAGATGTGCTGTAATTCTTTATACTTGGTGTATTTGGACAGAATAATGTCAGAGACTAATTATGAAGACAAATGGAAAACGTTTACATTTTATTGATTTTTTTGCCAGAGAAGCATGGTGAAGTTGCGACAAAATGGAGGAGCCAAGCGCAGCCAAGCAGTTCAGACTTGGAGGGTATTAGTTTTTTTTTTTTTTTGGCTCAAGCTCTTTTATTTTATGGTCTGACAAATCTGTAGCCGTCTTGCCTTCACAGTTCCAACAAATCTGTAGGAGCGACATGCCAGGTCAGCCCCTGGAGCACCTTGAGTCTCCATGTGTTGTGATGGAACTATTTACTGGCTGCTCTTTGTTGCTGTAACTCACATCACTTACCCCGGAGGTGGCAGTGAACTCTTTGAAACGCAGTCCTCAATGTCTGGACGGACTCCATTTTGCTTTTCATGTCCCCACACTCCCAAGACTTCACTGGCATTTACTACTTTTTAATTGAATGAACTTCCTTCCCATCCTTTCATAACACAGTGTGGTTATCGTTTCCTTTGTCATCTTATTTGCGTTACTATCCCTTCTACCACCTCTCCTGCCAATAATTTTGATTCATAAACTTCCAGGTTCCCTCGTCAATTTTTCTCCCGCATTCATCGTACTCTGACACATATTCAGTCTTACAAATTGTCGTTCGCTTCCAGCGCCGTGGCATTCATCTCATCTCATTTTTTTTTTTTTTAATAGATTTCAATTTTTTTTCTTCAGATGCAGGCCAGAGTGACAGCCAAAACTGCCGGCAAGGTAATGGAAGAGATGTGCTGCAAAAATAAATTGCAGAAATGATAATAATAAATAAAAGCTGCAAATACTCAGCCAACAATTTATTATTGTTGGGCGCATTCATGGGGTTATCTCGCCTCCTCTCTATTTCACATTGAGAAACAATGTTAATGCTATTATTATCGTTTCCTGTTACCGGCTCGGCTTCATGGGAAGAAGACTAAAGGTCAGTGCCTGTGCATCTGCCGGACTAATTGCTGCCATCTCGTCTTGTTTACTCACGTTGCTATTGTTCGATTTAGTTCCAGGCAAACAATTTACTCAGCTTCAGATGACATTTTGGGCCATTGGGTAAAGAACGGAGAAGAATTTGGTTCCAGCAGAAACAAAGACGGCACTCACGTGGTTTCACGTCGCACCCTCTCTCCATGGTGACGTTTTCGAACGATACTGTTTGACCAACTCCAATCGGTGACATGGCAGTCAACGACAGAAAGTGGGACATTAATGTCAAAGTCATGAGGTGTAGGTTTTCCTCACGTCGTCCATTAGGACCGAGCTGGGCTATTGGCATCCTCTTGTCACCTGGGGAACAACGATGCCTTCCGCGCAGCCCCCAGGATCTGCTGGGAAACGATTGTTCCACTAATGTCGTTATAAAATTCAATACACACTTGGCCGTGCTTCCGAATCCAGCCTTGCAACGTTGGTAATCCATCATCGGAAAATTGTGAATGGAGCTGAGATTTGACGGAGTGCTTTGCCACAGGCGATGCATTGTTGATGTGGGCCGAGACGCGTGTTGATCATTTGTCAGCTTGAGAAAAGTGTAGACAGAAAGACAGAGAGACAAGTAGGGGGGGGGGAAACCCCCACTTTTGACTCACCACTGCAACAAAAACTTTGCAAATGCTATTTTGAGGGTGCGTGTCTGTCATGGGTCTTGAGAAACCTCATTCCTCTTCTCTGGTTTACGGCACCTGAAAGACAGACAGATGGCAATGGAGACACAAAGCAAGACAGATTGATAGTTCTAAAAACTGAGACCAAGAAAAAGCATCCTACAAGTTTTTCCATCATTAATGTGATCAATAATATTTACATTTCACAGCACATCACCACGGAAACCTCATCCCAACTGTGAAGCATGGTGGAAGGGGGAGTTATGGTTTGGGCGCGCTTTGCTAACTCACGACCTGGACACATTTCGGTGATCGACTGAAAAATAAATCCCCACATTTGGGTATAATATCTGTGCTATCAGTTTCAGAAAACTGCCTCTTGTTGACTCAACTGATCGGCCCACATTTTTATGACAAATTTAAAGTGTCGGGATTCAAATACTTTTTCTTGCATTTTGTGTCCTACATACATACCCGAAATGTCACATATTCCTAGATGAAGCGACTCGTAAAGTACGCCTGAAAACACACACATCACCTTGTGCGTTTTATTGAAATTGGAGCCCAGCAATACAGAATCCCACTTTGGTTAATTACGACTCTTTTAGTGCCGTATAAGCTAATAAGGGAGCAGCAGGTGCTTGTTTGCTTGCTGACTATCACAGATTGTTGATTGAGTCCCCATAAAAAGTGCTTGGAGTGCACCCGGAAGCTTGGAATCATTACAGATCTCTGCGAAGGTGGTTGCAAAGTACCGTATAAAAATACAGACTGGTGGCAGCCTTCCTTTAGTCTCTATGGCAATTATCATTCAAAGTTTAGCGCTGAAAAAATGAGCGATAGCATGGCTCCTGCAAAAATGGATTTGGATGAGAAACACACACACAAACACACGTACAAAGAGAGAGAATATATGTACTGTATGTGTGTGTCTGTGCCTGAATAATATATTCATAATCAAACAAGGGCCAAACAAATCTGGGATGTATTTGTCTTCACGCATCAGTAAACGCTTCAACCAGCTCAATTTTCAACACCAGGGACTTCAGTTTGGTTTGTTTATCTGACCCACGTACGCGTCGCTTGCCGTGTTTGCGCAGCAAGTAGGGGACGTGTACTCGTACACAACGCTTGGGTCCTTTTTAATCTTTGGATCCATTTTGCAGATGGCAAGCGCTTGATGTTGAAGTGTTGTGTCGTTTCCCTGGTGGAGACGTTTTTTGATCTGTATCCAGCTGTGATGGCGGCGGTGCGTGTGCATGCTGCTCTCCAACTGACGCGGGGAACACAGATAACATCAGTGTTGGAATGCTGCACCCTTGTGGTGCTCTGCTCTGCTACATCTCTCAAACCTGATAAAGCAGCTATTTAGCTCCAAAGAAGTGAGACGGAATTTGGGGCGGGTTTTTTTTCCAGCATTTTGACAGATTTTATATATATATATAATTTTAAATAACTTACTAGATTTGTTGATCTTTCTAATGTAGTCGGACAAAAAAAAATCTCTATTCAAGTCCTTTTCCTCAAGCCATGACCACTTGGACGTGTTCCTAACACTCTCGTCTAGTGCACGGATGTCAGCTTGCCTGTCTCCCTGTTTGAACATCGCGCTGGGGCCGTACCTGGCCGATCACGCATGAATTAGTTTACACAAAACGCTATTCAAATACTTGACATTCAATGATTAATCTGCCTTTTGCGTGCACACGTGCACCCTTTGTGGCTTCCGTTCTCGCCGGAATTTCGAAATCTCCGAGAATGCGAGGAGAGGGGTGTTATGGTTACTAGTGTTGGTGCCTCAACATGGCTTCGCTCTTAAAAGCAAAACAACGAACTCAAACGCGTGTTCGTTCACTGTTGTCAACTAATATCCGGATTAATTTTAGGCAATTTTTCCTCAATTTTCCAGAGGAAATTTCATAAAAATTTGAAAATCCGGAATTTCGGGAAAATCCGGATTAAATTATGTGTAAAATGAATTCCTATTTCAAATTGTGCTTTATATTGAACACTGTCTAGCTCAATTGATTCAAATTAGGAGTGGGCATCTCTCCGATAATTTCAAGACAATTCGATACGTATTTACCTCGATAACAGATGATCGTAAAACTGAATGACGAGATCCGGTTTAATTCGATGCATTCGCCTTTTTTAAATCAAAAAACGATTTTCCGAGTCAAACCGATCTATTTTACGCCCTCACAAAGAAGCATCACAAAGGTGTGACGTAATTGTGTATTGCTGATTGGCAACAAAGTTGATGTTGACACACTGGCGCGATCATAAGCAGCGGGCTCTCCTTTGCTTTTTACTTTTCTCCTCTAAAGTACACCTAAAGTAGGTTAGTTCACTTCCAAGAGCTTCAAGAACCCGATCGTTCGGGCCGGCTCAGGATATGCGTTTCTTCCATCGGTGAGGACGCATTGGCGAGCGTACACATATTCATTCAATCCATTCCAAAGAGTCAATTGTTCCCAATTAAGATGTCCTTGGTTTGAAAGAGTTCGCCTCATTACCTTGATCTTGCTGGCGGAGCTCTCAGGCAACCCGGTGACTGCATCCGCCTGTATCGACTGTACAGGCGTCTCCGGGTGGCGACAAGGACGGCGATTGATTGGGCTTAAATAAGAGCGAAGAGGAAGATTGATTGCCATTGATCCGCTTCCCCCAGCAGGGTTGCTCCTCCATCTTTGATTATGACCACTTTACGCCCAATCAAGTGCGCTTGAGCTGCGATGGGGAGGGAATCCCATCAAGGGGCCTGGAGCTCCATTTGCCAAGGGCGTAATTATGAGCCGGATGTTGAGATACAAGGTCGACGTGTAGCGGGTGCCATCGAGCGGCGCGCCGATAATAATGGGGCTTCTCCTGCAGAGAATTCAGCTGTGGAAAAAAAAGATAGCATCTTCCATTCTGTGTGTACCTCAGAGATGAGAATGATGGGTGGGGAGAAGGGAGGTGTTGCAGAATAAAGGCCTCCATAAAAGCTTCTATCATTTGTGATGCAAATTGAATGATAACAACAGTCTTTGGTGCTTTTTGTTTTTTTTTTTGGGTTGATTTTTTTTTTTTTTTTATTGAAAGCTTTGTCAGAGAGGAAAAAAAGTTCACATCCACAGATGTACAGATAGCTTCTCAAAAATCGCGCACACACAACGTAGAGCACGTGCGAGGCGTAACCACGTCCTGCCTGGTGCTGAAGACAAGTGGGATTTAAAAAAAAAAAAAAGAAAAAAGAATGAAAAGTAACAGAAGCCGCTCTGCTGTCTAAGTAAGTTTTCTCTTTTGATCCCGACACAAATCGCAAATCTATCGCGCTTCATAACACCAATCGGGTCAGCCTTTTTCCGAGTGATTGATGCACGGTGTATTTCTCACGGAGCTGATTTAACTCATGACTGCGCTCCGAGGCCTGTGTGGCCAATCAATAGCTTTCATCAAAAGTCAACCGAAGCATCAATTAAAAAGCAGGAGGTCCCTGTTCTTGTTGGATTCTGTGTGTGTGTGCATGTGTGTGTGTGCGTGTATATGGAAAGGGTGCTGGGGCACTCTGAGCAATTTTCTCGCTGTATTAAGCGCAGTGTGTATTAGCCTGGCATGTGATGAGTTATTGAACCACATCTCTCGCTTCCACCCGATGGTGAAAGTTAAGTGAACGAATAGCGGCAGCCTCGTGTGTGCGTGTGCGCATCGAGTAGGGCACACTTAACGCAGTTCAGGATGGCTGAAGAGATTTCTGAGAGAGGAGTGAAAACCGACAGACTGAAAAATGGGAATAAAACGGCACCTGAAAACCGGAGGGGGGAGGACAGGACTGAGATTCGATTTTTTTTCCCCTCTCAAATTTCCCATCTTGGTCAAATATCTCTGTATGTACATGGGCGGAAAATCCAGTTAGTGCGAGCTGTCCTTAAGCTGCATTTTTCCAGCGACTGCAAAGGCCCTGATGTTACTTGAAGAGAAACAAATGAGGGTCATTTACTGCAGGAAAGTCATTGTCAACAAACCGCCTAAATTCACACACATAGATCAAACAATCGAATTTGTCTGGAAAAGTGTGATGACCACCCATTGACCCCCCCGGATGATGACATTTTCTTTTTTTTTTTTTACATTGAATTATTCCTCACGGAGGCAGGCGTCTCTGTCATGACTGTACGTGCACAACTATTCTCAAAATGGGACGCGTACAACACCTCCAGAAATGCAACAATTCAATTGCTAGTTCAATGTTTTCGCCTGCAGGGGGCAGTCACTGTACAGATCTTCAAGACAACCCACCCAATCTGCTGTCGATTGCCGATATGTGAACAGGGTTCCAAATTCTGCATGAATGATGATGATGATGATGATGATGATAATGATGCCACAAACTAATGTAAAGGAGAGACAATTTGCAGCAGAGCACACGCATGTCGCAGTCGCGCAAGCGCGCCATCAAGGAAAACTCCACTTGCGTTTGTTTAGCTCGGTCATATTTCAGATCTGTGGGGAACTATAATAAATGTGCACCAGGAGCAAACTCACTCCTCTTTCTGCGCATTGATTCTCCATTAGCAAAAAAAATGATGCATGCCTTCCTATTTGTGGTGGTTTTTTTCCTCCTCTCTCTCATAATTCCATTACGATTGAATCTCGGGCCATTTTCTGGGAAATCGCTATACTCGCCAATGTGCACATTCTGTATTATGAGTCCTATTTGGATAATTAATGTCAGGAGAACTTTATAGCCGCACCACGGCCGTACCCGCCTTGAGAAACACAATTGCTCAGGAAAACAACTCCTTGCGCACACGGGAGGCGAAGAAATCACAGGAAAGGAAGAAAAAGCAGGGCCCGGGGAGTTGTTCATGGCCCAGAATTTCATAGGATGTAAACCTCAGGCATGGACGGTAAGCGGCGGGTCAAATGAGAGCTGCGATCAATCAAACAGATCAAGAACGTAGAAGAACAAAAAGTATCGGAGCTTCTGTAAAGGCAGCCACCATATCGAAGCTTGAATGTTATGTACTTCAACTAAGCCCCTTAACTCAGTCAGTACCAGCCAATTCTAGACCAAGTCTGAAAAGACGTTTAAAAACGTCTTTGGGAGTGAATGAGTTAATGTGCTTTACACAACACACAGGCCATGTAGAATGACATGAAAGCTCTGTTAAAAGGCACTAAATGTACAGTTCCATTGCTCACAACGAAACACGACCAATCCAAAGCAACCACACTGACTGGAGCCAATCCAGTGAGAATGCAACCGCACAATTGCGAATCGAGTTCAGCGTTGTGCAAAGGAGACCGCAAGTAGCACTCTTCCACCTGTGGCCCAACCAGATGTGTCCAGGGGGCAGAAGGTCGGCTGCGTCTTTTCGGGTAGTGTCAAGCGCGTGGAAGAAGCTACCAGGAGACAAGCTAGCAGAGCAGGAAGGCAACAACAACAGAATAGAAGGAGCACTGCCGACGAACTCCCGAAGGCCGCTAACGTGCATGCTTGTTTGAGCACAAACTGACTCCATGAGGGTGGCGCATCGATCCAAAGTCCACAAGTGGGGTCTGTGCTCACAGATTGGCACCATGGGGCCTGATTGGCATTTCCCACAGAAATGCAGGACGCATGGGACGGACGGACATCTGAATATGGAAAAAGCAGGCTGCACACCAACTCAACCATGAACTGTCCAGGAACCGACTAATGGGTCAGATCCAGGTCTGGGAGGAGACTAGAAGTCTAGCGAGCTACGTTGTGTTGGAAAGTCACAATCGGATTAGATTGTGATCTGAAATGTTCACTTTGACTGAGCGCCATTCTGATTGCAGTCCTCGGGTCATTTTATTCTCAATGAATTCTACTGAGAAATCAATAAAGATTTGCAGATAGGATCATTCATTAATCAGAATCTGGGAAATGCAATTAGTGGAACACTGAATCACAGGTGTCAAACTCAAGGCCCGGGGTGCCAGATCTGGCCCGCCACTTCATTTTATGCGGCCCGCGAAAGCAAAATCAAACATGTCACCTTCCATGATGCTTGCTAAAATCTCTACCAAGCTTTAAAAGTCTCATATATAATATATAAGAGACATATTGTAAGCATAAATTGTCCCTTGGTGTGAGTTGTTCGTCTATGCGTGCCCAGCGATTGGCTGGCAACCAGTCCTGCCCGATGACAGCCGGGACAGGCTCCAGCACACCCGCGACCCTCGCGAGGATAAGCGGATTGGAAAACGGACGGATGGAAAATGCGATAAAATGCAACAACATTGGAACGGTTCATCGGGCAGCCAGGGCTTGATTCCGATCATCAGCAACCCCCCAAAAAAGCTTCTCCTCTTTTTCTGGAAGGAATTGTTATCTTGAGCAACACTGGAGTGGATCCGATTGGCTCAGAAGGAGACAAATTGGACTCGTCAGGCCTCATTGAGAGCATGACTGAAATTGGTTTGTGGGTCTGCTTCTGCACTCCCACGTAAAGAAAAAATAATAATGGAGGGCATGAAGGTTGGGTGGGGGGCACAAGGGAGAGAAAGACACTGAGGTGATGCCAGTGAAACAGGGACAAAAGTTCTAGCACCATTGTGGGGAAGGGGGGGGGTAATGCGTGAAAACAATTATCGAGGATGAAATCTTGTGGACGGAAAGGTCGAATGAGATGAGCAAAGGTTTGTTTACGCAACCCAACAACGAAGGGTACTGACAGCTGGCTCAAAGCCGAAAGTGGCATCCACTTTTGTTATGGCCGCCGAGGCTGTCATCATCCCTCGTGTACATTCGGTTATTCCTCTTCTCACTTTCGGCTAATTGTCGTGAGGAGACGGATGACAATGCTTATCCTTTTTCATCGAACAACGCAAATGCGCCGTGGCGCAAACGCCAGATTGCGAGCCGAACTTCGCCAAGCTGGGCGGGCTGGCAGATTTACAGTGGACTGAAAAGAGACGCTCCGATTGGGCATGATTGAAGTTGAATGTGATCACTCCCACAGCTGAACAGCCCTCCCTCCCGAGGATGCGCCAGCCCGGGCTGGTCTAAGCAATTACCAACATCGGATCTAACCTGCCTCCAGAGAGAATTACGCCATGCGCCGTGCCATGCAGGATTTCCACTGGTCATGAATGTGAAGCCCTAAAAGTCAAATAAAAGTTAAAAAGTCTTGCAAGATCAAACGAAAGCTAAAATGTTGAAATGCATGATAATTGGTTTGGAGTGTGGTTGCTTGTACAACTTCAAGACCAGTTGAATTTCCTCTGGAATTGTTTCTTGTAAAGGTGACGATGTATCGGATCTAAAGAATGCAGTAAAGAACCCTCATTTGTTTTATTTTGATGAAAAGAAGTGAATGTAATTTAATATCCAACGGCTGTGTTGAATTCGAGCAAGATTCCCCAATCAGTTTATTTGAATTTCCCTGTACGATTCTACAAAAAAAAACCCCCAAAAAACACTCAGGCTGTTTGTGACATTAGAAATGGAAAAAAAAAAAAACTGCCATTGGTGCCACGATGTGTGAGTGTGTGTGCATGTGATTTTAAGGATCCTTAAGGACCTGTGCGGCCGTCAAGGTAAAAAAAACAAACTAACAAAAAAAACAACAACAAGAACAACCAGAACAACAACAGCAATACCAACATTGACAACATCATTAACATCAACACCAACCAACAGAAACATAAAAAAATGAGGCGTGGGAAAAAACAAAAACAAAAACAACAACCTCTGGTTCAGAGTGTATCTTCATCTTTGGTATAAAAATGGCCGTCCATGGGCTGCATTTGATCCACAACTAGGAAAGACTACAGAAATTGTCAACAATTTCCTCTATTGCTTTTGCACTGATTGATCTCAACCATAAGCTCCTATACTCTATCTACTGTTTTTGTTTCACTGCCAGTTTATTTTTATTTTTTTTGTGTGTTTTTGTACATTTTATACTTTTTTTTTCTTGTTTTCATGAAGATTTGCAGTGCGACAAGCAAAGCGGGCTAAAAACATTTTAAAGCTCATAAAAAAATGTAAAATGTGGCAGATAAAAAGCTGTAATGTCATTGACGGCAACATTGCTTCGTAAAATAATAATGATGACCATTAAAAAAAAAAAGCTGCATCCATGACGCAGCATGTTTCCTTATATTTTTCTTTTTCTTTTTTTCCTCATTGTGAAAAATCTCTTCAGCGCTCAAGTCTTGTCCGCAACAGGCATTTAGTTCTTTTAACACATTTGTTACATCTGACATAATCGTTATCAAAGCATTCTTCTTGTGAAGGAAAAAAAGAAAAACTCTTTTCTATTAAATCTGTACAGCTTATGTGATAGATTCTTCTTCCTCTTTAATTGACTCATCCAGCTTCTTGAACCTTCCATGTGGTCCAAAATACTGATTCGCTCAGGCTTCTGCCCCCCCCCCCACCCCCCACACACACAACTCCCAAACAGACGTCAGACTTGAACTTGCAAAGTCTCTGGCGCCCTTCAAATTAAGGCCATGAAGATTCAAGAAAGAAAGAAAAAAACAAACACCTTGTTTCCAAATATATCTAGAAAAGTAAAATTGACCACTAGAACATAAAAAATAGTGAAAACAACTTTTAGCTTAGTTTCTGAGGAAGACATTCTCTGTGTGTATCTCAAACATGACTCCCCCATTCTAATTACAAAATAAAGTTCACCTTCACATTCAACCTTTTTTTTGTGTCTGTTTTCTGTATTTTTGTTTTGTTTTTTCTTGGTTTTTTTTTTTGTCTTGTTTAATTGGTTGAAGATTTTCTTTGAGAAAATTTTCTAGCTTTAGCCCGGCCCTTCGGGCAGGTTTTCACACTTAACAACTGAATTTCTTTGCACTGTGCCCCACAATAGCCCACACCCCTTTTCTCAGCATCCTTTGTTTCCTTGTTTTTTTTCCCCCCTAGTTGACCAGGTCGAAAATGAAAAAAAGTGTCTTTTTTTTTTTTTTTGGTGCCTGGGCAATCTGGAAGCAATCGCCTTTTTTTTCTCTTCCCCTACATTCCCCTCTCACATTCACAGTGCAGCCACCTTTTGTCTCAAGGCAACGCTGTCACAGGAACATTCTCTCAGGCCGTTGCTATCTGATGGGAAAGGAGAAGACATGGAGAGAAGAGATATAGTTGCAATCAAAATATTCCACACGCACACAAAAATAAATATGGCATACCAGGCTGGGCGACCGAAACTAAAAGAGACACTTAAAACAGCATTAGAAAAGTTCAAACTGCTGCTACCAGAGGTGGGAGTAAGTCAAAGACATGCAAGTCACAAGTCTCAAGCAAGTCCCACGATACTGTGGGGAAAAATATTCGGCAAGTTGAGTCGCCACCAAATTTCAAGCAAGTCGAGTCATTTTTGGTTCAAGTGAGTCTGGAGTCAAAACATAACGGCATGTTGGAGTGATATTTCGTTTTTCACTGACCATACAACAAAAAGAGTATATTGTCAGTAGAAAATATGATTTAAAAAAAAAAACTAATATTTATATGACTGTCACACTGTTAATGTGATGATAAATACCGAATGTGGGAGTAAACATGTATAATCATCATATTAAAAATAAAATAAAAAAATACATTACATTGTTTTTGGCACCAATTTGTTGCCAAAATCTATTAGTGTATGCAAATGGGTGAATGAGACTCATTAATTTCGTGAATTTCTTTGTGAAGTTTAGTGAAATTTATGAGGGCCCTGCCACATCAAATATGGCGGACATGGTCATGACCCAAAAAGTACTAAAATGGACTCAATGTACAGATGTCGATGATTAAATAATGATTTTTATCCATCCATCCATCCATCCATTTTCTGAACCGCTTGATCCTCACTATGCTGGAGCCTAACCCAGCCATCTTAGTAGGCGGGGACACCTGAATCGGTTGCCAGCCAATCGCAGGGCACACAGAGTAACAACCATCCACGCTCACATACACACCTAGGGACAAAGAGTGTTCAATCAGCCTATGCAAATGTGGACTCAATGTAGGCCGGAGATGTCGATGATTAAATAATGATTTTTAAAAAATTATTAATGGTCGAGTTCTCTTCTTTATTGGCTTCTCAATTGCATTTAGATTTGAAGTTCAGTTCATGTTTGACAAACTAAATTGCCTAGCTCACCTCGAGCTAGCTTAACTTGACAGCTAGCTTAGTTGCTAGACTTACTTGGACTGGTACGAGTAAGCAGAAACGTGGTCGGTGGCACCGTCGACTTGAATCTGTTGCTGCTGGCCAGTCACCTCCTGTGATGAGGGAGCCACTGTCTGCGGGGAGGCGTCCGTCACCACTCCCTGAGAACACACAGATGAGGTGAAGAGGGAGCTTGGGATACATTAGCAATGCTTCGGAAAATTTAGCATCCCCCCCAAAAAAGGCTAAGTGTTACAAGCAGGACTAAAACCAAAAGAACACATTTCAAAGCACTAAAAACGACAAAAACAATTGAATTAGACATCCGTAATTTAGCTAATTTGTGTTTTGTTTTGTGCGTGGAGTTCATTTTTTTTTAGGTAAATGCTTAGTTCAAGGGAAGAAAAGGTTAGAGTGCTGCTGTTTGTCATATTGTTCATTGTGTTTTACATATACATATTGTAAAAACAGATGTACGCTATATAGTATAATATTAATCATTAATATTACTTTTTGATCAAAAAATTGGGTTAAAGTGGCAATAAAGATTTCATACTGGGAGATGTTTTGAAACATCATTCGATTGAATGGACCGTCAGGAGGTATTGCCACCTTGAATTTGAACATTTCATTTGGAGCTCACGGTAGTGAATTTCCGCAAGGAATATGTCCACGTGTCCTTTTTCTCGTCATGACGGCTAATGAGGACATTCAAATGTCAAAAAATGCGGCTAATTGAAAAAATGTGGAACACAGATGCGCCGTCGCTTCACCGAGGACTGAGTTGTGCGTGTACTTCTTAAGAAGGCCAATCCAAATAACAGACAGAAATCCACCCATCTTAATTTCCTCATTGGTCACGAAAACCCTGAATGTCAGGACCGCGTTTGCCCCGCATGGTGTCAATCACCGTTAACAAGCTCTCAAGGATACTGCTCGCTGTCTATATATCAGCCCCTCCAGACACCACATGATGCATTGATATCCACCCGGCTGCTAATGTCGGCACTGAGAGGACACTGGCGAGCAAGATGGAAACGGTAAACAAGGGGCCCCGGGCGACACTGCAACTAACATTTCTCTGCCGCCGTCCTGCTCCTGCGTGTGCCTTTCAGAGAGGAGAAGAGAAACTAATGTGTCTGTCATGGGGGAAAGTGGCATCGTCTGTGCTTGCGGGGCGAGCCAGAACGATGCGGCTGATTGATGTGTGTGTTTCGGCTACCGACAATCCTGCAAGCCTGGGTGTGTGTGTACGCGTGAGGGAGGGAAGACAGCAGTGGCTGGGGCACTGTATCTCACTTGAGCTCCTGTCATCTGACACACGACTGATAGTCCATCTAAATACGACCACACTGTCAGTTGCCAGACAGCAATGCCACTCATTCCGCCTTCCTGATTTGTCATATGCTCCAGAAGCGACTTCAATGTAATACAGAAATACTCGCAATTAGGGTGGCCATTTTTGGGTACCGTATTTTCCACACTAAAAGGCGCACTGGATTATGAGGCGCACCTTCAATGAATGGCCTAATTGTGTCATTTTTGTTCATACATTGGGCGCACCGCATTATAAGACGCAATCTACAATGCATCCACTAGATGGAGCTATGCTCAAGAAAACGCCAACAGAACGATCAGATGCCAGTAAAACTTATTTAATAAAGCAGCGACACAGTTCACGTAACCGAGAGCAAGTTCTAACATTGACTCATTAGCGTTGCCGCTGCTCTGTTTCCGTGTTCAACTGCATAACCGATCGCCTTAAGTTTGAACTATGCGTTGTCAGCACGTCTCGAGCAAGGAGCCATCTTGGGGTCGAAATATTACTGTAATGACCATACACAAGGGGCATCGGATTTTAAGGTGCGCTGTGACCTTTGAAGAAAATGGAAAGGTTTGAGGTGCGCCTTTTAGTGAAAAACACAACTGAAATAGTTTACAGGAGGACAAAAAAAAGTGCAATGGAACAATGCATGCCAACTAAATTAATGAAGACTGGATTATTCTAAAGTCCTGGCAAAAAGAGTTTTGTTCGGTAAAACATTTTTTTTTTGCTGACTAAGGTAATAACATCCTGGACAATTTAAAAAGTTACGGCGAAAAAGGGTGTCTGGCAAAACTTCTGACTCAGCTTGCTGTACTTTTTTTATTTGTATTCATTGGTCAGGGGCCAGCACATTTCAGTGAAAAAGAAGAGCAATTGAAAGGATGCTTTGAAAATGTGCCCTGTGAAAGGGGCGGGGCGGACTGTTTCTGTGTTGAACAAGAGGTTCACAACTGGTGAATGTTATTGGCACGTAAGTGATTGGGCTGTCAGGAGTAATGAAGTCTTCTTTTGGTAAACTGTCTCCCGATTATTGATTGTGAGCACAAGGTGCAGGGGAGTCTTACTTCGACAGGGACGGCTGTTGGAGGCACAGGAGTGTACTGGGGAATGTAGGTCCCTTGCATAGGCGCTGCTGCGGCGGCGGCGGCGGCAGTCATGTACTGAAACGCACAGAAAATTACATCCATGAACATCCCCACAAAGAATCATTTTTGAGAAAGTTCCCTCGGGAGTCAACAGGACTTCAGGCTATTGTTATCCCGGAAGTGTCTTTCGGGGCTTGATGTAGGAAGAACCAAAATAGCAGGCACTAAATTGTAGTTTGATGAATGTAACGATAATAAGAGACAATTTGATTTGCATCTCCGATACGTGGGGCGCGATACGATTCAAGACCAGTTCATTTTACAGCGGAACATAGTCACGGGAACGTCTCGCAGCTGCTCGGAGATGGTCTGCTAGCCTTCCTCTTTGAATTTGCTTGTCTTTCTCATCTCCTGAGACAATTCGCTAGGCTAAGTCCAGATCAGTTCAATACATTTGCATTCAATGTTTAAAGAAAATGTGCAAGATAGTTGAATGCAGTCATTATTTTAAAAACAGTTTGGATTTTTAATTGTCACTGTTCATACTGTGCATTGGGCGAAACTATACACATAATGTCCTTTGGAGGGCGCCAAAGGAATGTCGGTGCACTGCCACATGAGAGCCAAACAGAAGAGCATGTGAGGTAAACTAGCAAAAGGAGGAGGAGGAGGAGGAGGAGGAAATGCCCCGGCTGTATCATCAGAACTTCACAGGCAGGTAAATGTGCATGGCCACAACTGAGAAAAAAACCCGGTGAAAGGAATGAAAGGAGAAGAAAGAGAAGGCCCCTTGCCTGTGGCATCTATATTCCTTTCGTCATGCTTCTCCCGTGCCCCCTTTTTAAGTGGCTCTTAGCTCGCGCCGTGATGGACGTTTTACAGATGTGACACAGGTTGGGTTACATGAAAGCCAGGGGGCTTTCACATGTAATATGAATGAGGACTCAACACGGGGCTTTTCTGTGTCTTATTTGTCAGTGAGTGCGAGAGAGACTGTTTTTAATGACCGCATGCCTTCACAGAGAGAATTAGTTACTCGATTATATGGACGGGAAATCCCCCACCCCACACACACACCCCAATTGACTCATTGATTGACTCGGGATTGGACAGGACCTTTTATACCCACAAACGGAGGAGTTGAAGTGGGATGGGTGGAATGGGGCTGGGGCTTGGACTCTGGTCAATTGAAGACTCTCAATTGTCCATAGGTAGGAATGTATTGCAACTCGAAATACGCCCTTCGATTGGTTGGCGAGCAGTCTTGGGTCGCTCAAAGTCAGCTGGGATCGGGTCCAGCTCAAACACATGCGTAGTCGAAAATGGATGCAAGTCAAAATTGTACAAACAACACGGTAAGTCATGATTTCATAAAAAATGAAGTTGCAATATTACTTGTAGTTTTTTGTATTCAGAAAACAAACAAACAAACAAACAAAAAAAAACAAGGTTAAAATATCATATGAATTTCGTTCCATGACACAATTGTGTCCCATTTGGTGTTGACTCTGCACCCCAATAAAAAAAAACAAAACAAAACATCCATCCATCCATTATCCGAACCGCTTGATCCTCACTAGGGTCGCGGGGGGTGCTGGAGCCTATCCCAGCTGTCTTCGGGCAGTAGGCGGGGGACACCCTGAATTGGTTGCCAGCCAATCGCAGGGCACACAGAGACGAACAACCATCCACGCTCACTTTCACACCTCGGGACTATTTAGAGTGTTCAATCGGCCTGCCATGCATGTTTTTGGAATGTGGGAGGAAACCGGAGTGCCCGGAGAAAACCCACGCAGGCCCGGGGAGAACATGCAAACTCCACACAGGGAGGCCGGAGCTGGAATTGAACCCGGTACCTCAGCACTGTGAAGTCAACGTGCTAACCACTGGACTACCGGGCCGCCCAAAACAAAACAAACTTTTTTAAAAAAAATATTTGAAGCCTTAAATGTGAGAAAAGGGGTTTGAATACCTTAAGCCAAAACAGCAAAAACAAACCCAAAAATGCTAAAAATAACAATGAAAAAACCCCAAACATATTCAGTAAAATAAAATAAAAAGTTAAACGCCCACTAAAACCTAATTAAAATAACAGAATAAAAAAAAAAGTCCAAAATGAAAAAAAGAGCCTGACACTAGAAAGGAAGCCATTCTACATTATAGCTGCAACGTGGGACCAATTCCATATTTTCCATTTCCTGTAGTTGCAGTATAATAGGCATGCGTCCCATTACTCGAGTAAAGAGTTGATATGTTTGTGTGTCTCAAGGAAGCTGGAACGATCGTGTCGCAGGACACTGCAAACGGATGTGGAATCAGATTCAAGTCACCAGGCTTCCAAAAAAAAGTAATCCCCCCCCCAATCCCTTACTTGTATTAAAAGTTAGTGACAGCAGGATGTAGTAATAGCATTATTTGGCTGCAGGCCCGGCGGTGCCGGTGTAGTGTCATTACGAGCGCCGTTGCTAATGGATTGGGTACGGTTCTCCCGCTCGCCGCTAATGAGAGCAGCTAAAGGCCATAGACGCGGTGATTAAACCCCCCCGCCCCCCCTCACTGTTTCTGGTACACACGGCCAGGAGGATGCCCTGAGATGGAAAGTTGTAATGTGAGATTGACTCTCTGTGACTTTAAGGTTATCTCACCTTCCCGACTGTCACGCTCACAAAAGGGCTGAGGTGAAATATCCCAGACTTGGTGACACGCTGGTACGTCCGCCTTCTTCTCGCTCACCTTCCTGTCACTTCCCCTTCCCTCTCATCCTGCTTAGCGGCTGAAAGGCCCTATGAGATTGTTCAAGTGACCTTCTCCTCGGCAAATCAGAATCATGCATACCAATTGATCCGCTTCCCTTTTTACCCATTCAGCCGACTCACTTGCGAAGGGCGGCATGAAAGCAAATGAGGGGAAGAAAGAGATCATTAGCAAAATCAAAATGTACCTGTCAAAAGGGAGACTGCCCATTTGAAATCTTAAGAGTTGGCCGCAATTTAATTTTGCGCTAATTGCGGGGCTCCGTGTCGACAAACGACAAATAGGCATTCGCAAGGCTGAAGGGCCTTCGTCCCATCTGTCAATAAAGAAATGGAACCGAGCGGAAGGTGCTTCACACAAATCTGTCTTCTCGGGACACTGCAGCTGTCAGTTACCACTGTCACCATGACAACAGAAACCTTGCTTGTATATACCGCTGACATGAAAAAGGATCGACCGTGGAGGGAAGGTCACCTCTTGTCATGTCAAACAACGTCGCCAACGCTCAAACATGGGCGGAAAAACCAAACAGAAGACCAAAAAAAAAGCCAATAAGCGCGTCCACTCTGTAATCGCAACGCATGACTGATGGACTCTTGGTAAGTGTGGAGAGACCGCGCTGGCGGAAAAGAGATGAACAACAAAACAGTAGAACAGCATAAATCAGTCGAGGAGTGGGGATGGCACGTTGATGTCATCCATAACTAGCCAGCCTAAAGTTGCTTTTTGGTATTCTGCAATCATGCTGCCGCAGATCGCAAAATGAGCATCGAAAATGGAGTTGCTGTTTAAGGCTATCGAGCCAACTCCTTAATAACCAACCGACACCGAAGCGCTTTCGACAACTGGCGCGGGTTTTTGACTAACAATTTGACATCGCCCGCTACCTGACACAGGGGAGCGCCGTTTTGCATCGATATGAGATTTAGCGAGCTGTGAAACAATAACAGACGCTCAAGCAAGAATACACTTTTTACTGTTTAAAAGCAATAAAGCCGCATGGGCGCACATTAAGGGCGGAAAGTCGCAGAGTAACTCAGACAAAATGACACAGGGATGTGTTTTTTTTTTTTGCCGTGCACAAATAAACATCTATCTAAAAAAAAATCAAGCAAAACTGACCAATGGTATGTAGTGTTTACAATGAAGCCCTCAAACATGCTCATGCTACCAGTGACCTCAGAGACTTGTTTTGTCCGGTCAATTGCAAGGGTTACTCACACTTCCGGTGGTGCCCAGGGACAGATGGTTCATCTGCTGGGTGAGGGGACCCATCATGCTGGCAGGCTGCATGGACATAGTGTGGTCCATGGCTGGCGTGATCACTGCACCCTGGATCGATACACAAAGCCAAGCACAAAATGTTCAGTCCAACTACTTCCACGCATTCAATTAGATCTTCAACATTGGCCAGTTTACTACAGGCCAAAATTTGTTTTGGTGCTTTTGTCGGAGTACCAAAGGATGTTGTTCTTGCAAAGGGGATAGAAATGTGAGAAACTGAAAGGAATTATAAAGCAGAGGAACAAGATGGTGTTAGGAAAAGAGATAAGCAATGCAGTGAAGATAAGAAATCGAGAGGAAAAAAAAAGGTGTGGGGGACTAAGGCAGGTGTCATCCAATATAAGGTTGATACTGCCAGGGATTAAAAAAAAAGACAAGTCATTAATTACCAATAGAACACGGAGATTGGCACTGTTTTCGCAATCAATACACCCAGCTATCTTCTCTCCATCAAAAGGGTCAGGATGTGCTGCTGGGGCATAAATAATACGAGCCGCTGTGGCTCATTGATTGCTAAGAAGCTTTTTGTTTTTTTTTCTTTTCCCCTCCTCAGTTCCATTCCCCTTGGTGCAATGCTCGGCAGGTTTTCCCTAATGGCTGGATGCGAATGCCGGAAGCTTTTACAGTGCCAAGGAGCACAGGGGAAAAGCGCTTCCTTTCCCTGTCAACCAGAGTACCACTTCCCAAATGCTGATGCTCATACATAAACCCTTCAAGATATTTTCGACAGCTCAGCTTGGGTCTCCCTTCACTTTGTGTGTGTGTGTGTGTGTGTGTGTGATTTAAAAAAATGTCAGCAGACAAAGCCTGTCACAATTGTATATTTTCATGGTGCAAAAAAAATAAAATAAAAATAGCTCTCTTCCTGTTGACTTGTTTCGATTTGTACACCAATGATTACAGGGTGAGTGGCCGGATGTCAGGACGCACAAGAAAGCAGAGAGAGACAAAATAGAGAGAGACAGAGACAGAGAGAGGGAGGTAGTGAGAAGTGAGAGAAGAGCAGCAGGGAAGGTGAGAGAGGAAGAGGAAGGCAGAGGCGCGGGAGAACGGAAAGGAAGTAGCACCTGTAACCGATTCAGCCGCTGACAATGCCTTCATAATGGGAAAAGGGGAGAGCAAACGGAAGGGCTTAATTCACAGACGTGTCGGGGAGA
Source organism: Hippocampus mohnikei (assembly GCA_026261675.1). Taxonomy (NCBI): domain Eukaryota; kingdom Metazoa; phylum Chordata; class Actinopteri; order Syngnathiformes; family Syngnathidae; genus Hippocampus; species Hippocampus mohnikei. The sequence continues at coordinate 1,312,703 of JAKGUB010000345.1, forward strand.
GTTAAGCCGATTTGTGATTTCGATTTTCCGTGTTTGTGAGAACGAGTGTCTGAGCGAGAAAGAGAGAGAGAGAAGAGAGAGAGAGAGAGGGCGAGACGGGCGGGGGTGTTAGCTCGCGTGCGTATGTGTGTGTGTGTGTGTGTGTGTGCGTGCGTGCGTGTGGTTTTATGTCCCTCAGCCGACAGACTATAAAAGAAAATTAAAGACACACCACCATCAGAAACAATGGACAGTAAATAAGAAACGTTACAACCGGCAGTCCATTATTATTATTTTTTTAATGGCCGCCAATTACTAGCGAAAAGCGCCTTCAATGACTGATGGATCGCCGATCAGTATCAGACGGTTTGCGCACTCAGTCACCGCACGCTCGATAGAGCGGATAAATGTCACAAACACAGCAGGTGTTTAGCCTGACTGATTCATTTATGACACGGGTGTCAAACTCAAGGCTCAGGGGGCCAGATCTGGCCCACCACATCATTTTATGTGGCCCGCCAAAGTAGCTCAAATATGTCAACTTCCATCATCCTTTCTAAAATGTCGACCAAAATTTAAAATTGTCACCGGTAATAAATATATTCTAAGCATTTTCTTGTTACCAAACCCCTCATGATAGTAACTTGCATAGTTAAATCAACAGTTATTCTTGACTAAACTAAATGTGGCCCGCGGCAAAAATGAGTTTGACACTCCTACAAATTTTATGAGTACCATAGCTACACCTTGTGTAAAGCACTCACGCTCACCACTTTAGGTTTGGAAACACAGGTATATTTTTAACACACATTCGGGTCAAGTTGTGTGCCGAAGCCCTTGTCATTTAAGAGCAACTAAAACAGATTGGGGAAAAATGGGCTTTGTGGAAATTTCCAACCCCAAGTATCTGACAAACACAATTAAAGGATATTTAAGACAAAAGAAAAAAAAAATTCTAAATACTGGCATGGGAACTTTAAATGTGTCAACAATTTGACCTGGAGTTCATTCAACGAATTTTGTACTACTAGTGCTATAAAAGCGACGTATGCAAAACATTCCTAAAGTTAATGCGGTGTAGGATATAAATAGAAATACAACTGTAGAAAATGCGGACGAGAGGAAAATATCTCCCGTTCTCCATTGGTACCTGATCCTATTTGATCTAAAATGCTGGAGGTGAGCATCCGACATCTCCAATAATTTTGATCTTTCTGCTCCTTTGCCGCAGGTGAACACATCCAACACGACGCCTTGGGCGTATCTACTCTATCATCGCTTCAAATGTTCACTGGCATCGTGCTTGCCTGGTGATCATCCCCCCACCCCCACCCCGCGAGTTCAACCGCCTGAAGAGAATCTCACGCTGGACGCGAGTATTCAGACAAAAATAAGATCAAAAGCTGACCCGCAGGGGGGATTTGATTTGCAAATGCTTTGCAAGAAGTTGCTTCCCCAAAAGGTTGGTATTCGCCGAACAAACTCGCACCCGTCGCATTATGACACACAATTAGCGAGAGCGCTACATCGCTGACCACAGCGCAGGTGTGAGCGTTTTGTATTAGTGTACATGATCTGTGCACGTGTGTGAGTACATCCACATCCTGTGTGTTTTATTCATGCCGTGTAAAAAACAACACGCATAACCACGTTTTGTCTGCTGACTGCGGACAGAGAATCCACCCTGAGGCACATTTCTATTCATGTAAGTCCTGAAAAAGAAGCCAGCGTGTGGGGGGGCTTTTCACTCTAATCCGCAGCATGAATCCCCCTCGGAGCAAATAGAGCAGTATGGCTGTTCTGCGACTACCGACGTAGTAGGAGACACACTGAACTTATTTCCAAAGAAAGAGGTTTTTTGTTTTTTCTTTAAACATCGAATAGTTCACGAGTGCTTAGTAAGTGGCCTGCAGCATACCGTAGATCAAACTCCAAAATGTCCGTTAGAAAATATGGTAAATAAATAACGCCTGGCTTGTTATAACATTTGGCAAATATAACATCACTGTCTATAATTTCTCTTCATCAGGATATTAATGTGCTGTTTTTTGTTGTTGTTGTTGTCAAGGTTTTTTTTTTTTGGGTGGAAAAAATATGTTCGAAAAGATAATCTACGGTCAATCATGACATTACGTGAGACCTTCCCTTATTTTGGGAGAGAACAGCACACCTCAAAATGTTTTCCAAAATGCTGTAAATTACATTTGATTGGGCTAAAAAAAAAAACAAACAAAAAAAACCCTATTTAACCAGACCGACACATTGTTTGCCATTACTTATTTTATCAGATGATATATATATATATAAAATTAAAAAAAGACAAAAAATCATTGGCTCAGTTTGAACTGGTTTGACAAATTAAAGTAAATAAAAAATTATGAATCTGTACACAATGAACAATTATTTCTAAATGCGGGTTTAATCATGTTTTGGAAAATATCTCTTAGCTATTCTTTATAAATGATGAGCAACTTCATGAGTGTTGGGCTTGTTTCTTGACTTTTGGGTGTCAAAATAGCACTGGTATCAGCAAAGCGGAAACAGACCACGTAGGAAAATGGACAAAATCCCAACGCAACTTTTTTTTCCCCGAAGGATTGATCAACACTGGATGATATCTATAAGAGTTTTAGCATTGGAGCTATTTCCACGAGTAGCGGCTAATTGCATTTTGCATAATCAAGCGTGACAAATGAGCCGGTTAATAAATGTCTCTTTGGAGTTAATGATGTATTTTCAAATCTTTTGTAAGCTATGTTTTGGATTTTGAATGTGACCGACAAGGCTGTGTGAGACAAATGAACGGTGATTTGTTTTCGATTGCATTTATGCTTCATATTCAGCAAAATGGTGGAGGTGAAATTCATCCATACTTTTTGCCTTTTAAAAATGTGCTATTATGATAAATCTATAATATATGTACAAAATTCCATTCGTGTCACCTCCGACACCCACGTTGGAAGCGAAATATAAGAAGCCTACTGCCCCGAAAGAGGAAGCGATTCACATCTGAAAGATTTTAAGCCCAAGCGTCCACATTAGAGGAGTTTACGGGGAAAAATCTGAATAATGACCGCAAATAAGACGCGGCGGAGGATGGGGTCGCTCCGATGTGATGACCACGCGACGCGACACGCCGACGACGGATTTAGTTCGTCCGCCGAGGATGTTTGACGCTCAAGTATTTGCCCTCAACAGATGAAATGAAAACGAAAGATGTAATGGATCCATCACCTCCCGTCGATTCATTTGTTCGTCCGTCACGGGCAATATCTCTGACGAACGACGCCGGGTTGAATTTCAATTCCGTGTTTTCGCGCTCGCTCAAAATTGTCAATTGGAATGTAATCGACTCGCTGGGCTACGAGTCCAATTACGGTGACATATGGACAGTTGTAAGCAATCGCTTGACTGCGATAGTTTGTGTTGGAATACATTCCATTAATCTAAGCAAAGTACTCGAGGTAATGAGGTAATTATCAGAGCCCTCTTACTGAGGAGAACATTCGATTTGGATGGACGCATAGCGGCGTGTGTTTGTCAGGATCAAGGTGCTCGGTGAAGCATGTAACACTATTTGTCACATCTTTGCAGGAGGTCTTTTCTCTCTCCCGCCACTTCATTCCAGCACATCTGCAGGGCATCCCGAGGTGTTCCCTGGCCGGCGGGGAGACATACTGTGTCTCTCCAGCACAGCTTTGTTTGCAAAAAAAAAACAAAAAACACTTCTGGAAGCCAGTAAAGTTGCACAACACCACACAAAATGGATTTCATGCAGTTATCAGAACAGGGAGGAAAAATGAAGCGGACCGGCAAAGTTTTTTTACACGCAGATGTTTGGATTGCAGCAGGGCAATATCTGCACTAGCAATAGCAAAGATGATGACATGGAAGCAGAGTGAAAGACAGCAGAGGTAGGCAGAGAGTGATCGGGGGAGGAGGAGAAAGGGCAACTGTCTCAAATTCGGCCTCAGTAGTCAAATCCATGAGACTGACAACGTTCCTCCCTCGATATCCGCAGTGCGTTTTTAATGTCAAGCACTGATTCCAACCCCCTCCCCAACTCTGCTGTCTGATTAGGGCAGATAGTTCCGGTCCAATTCTAAGAGGCCCCAGCAAGCGCCTAACTGGCACTGAGAACTGGCTGGGGCGCAACAGAGAGGAATTCAATACTTCACCTACGGCATGTAAGGGCCGATGCACTCCAGCAAATACACATTCTTAGCACAAATGCTTTTTAGTGAAGGGGAGGAGGTAAAAAAAGGGGGGACGAGGGGGGGTCTGGCTAAGTCATGGGGAAAGATAGCAATGCTGTGCTTGGTTGGCGCTACGGCTACGCTTTGCTCTTTGGAGCGTGAGAATTTGAGTGTGGTGTGACTGCTTATCTGTATGTAAGAGAGATTTTGCTGCACTTTCATGGATCAAAACAACAACAAAAAAAAGATCAGTCGTCGTGCAAAACAAAGAACCCAAAAATTGATATTTTGTGTTACTTTGTGACAAAAAAAAACAATACAAGCCCTGGAGCAGCTAATTAGCAAGGCTATTAATGAATTACCTTTCCTTCCTCAGTTATGTATTTATTCATAATGATGAAAGGAAAACATTGGAAATTTGAAATAGACGAATAGGAAGCACATTTGAAGGGTTTTGAACATTGCAGCTGAGGAGAATACCGGTTTGCACGTCTGCCACATAAGTAAGGAGGAAATTCTTTGAGGAGGCCCGTGTGCCCCTGAAACTTGAATGTTTGGCTAATTTGCTGCGATTCAATGAGATGCTGGCAAGCTGCCTGCGTGTGTAAGGGGGCCTTTCACGGTTCAGGGGGGCTGGGAGCAAGCATACTGTAAGCCCGGGCCATAAAGCGAGACAGCTTGGTAGCTATCATGCACTGATGGTTTGTGATAGCCAGAGTTGGAGCCTAGCAGCCGTTTGGTGTCGGCTAAATCAGCGAAACACAATGGGGGAGTGGCCGCGGGGACAGATACGGACACATGGCTGGCACAAAACTGTGAAGATGCACCGATGCAACGTGCCAACAATTTCAAGAGGTCTCATGACATATTGTTGGATGATGGACAACAAGACAGTCAAACAGGCTGGATGGGGATAATTGGCATGCTCGGAGTCACGCATACGGCATGGCAGCAACACAACAATAAAAACGACATCATCGATAGAGGCTTTTTTTTTTTAAATTATCCGTTGCTAATTTCTCAGAAATCATTATTTACTTGTGCTGTAGTCATGAGCCACGATGTTAACAAAGACGGTGCAGCTCCACCTCTGTCTTGATGGTATGTCAAACTCGTTTGAAACTGCGTTTTGAAATGTTACAAGTGTATTTTCAGAGGCTAGTTTTCAACTCCCCAAAACATGTTATTTTCTTCTTAACATCTTCAGTGAGCCTTCATGAGTCGCTACGTTCGCAACAATAGGAAGATGCGGGTGCCAGGGTGCCAGCAGTTGAGGACCACTGACCTAGAATTTACTTGGGTTAATGTCATGGAGTGTTTGACATCTTTTTGAGTCTCTAGTTGGACGCAAAAGATTTATTGAAAGAATTAAGATTACATTAAGATTTCATTTAATGAAATATGATTACAATCTACAATGTCTGAAACTAGCAGATACATGAAGGCTGCAACGATTATTTTAATTATCGATTAATCGGTGGATTATTTTGTCGACTAATTGGATTTTTTAACAAAAGTTTTAGTTTCCAACCCTTTAATAAAAACCAGGACATTAATTCAATTTGAAAGTGCTGAAAATGTGCCAACATTCATTAAATAGTATTACGTGACTGCTTTGCTCTGTCACATGTCAGAAAAAAGTTGATCATTTTAAATAGCACATGGTCTTTAAATGCGTATTCATCGCGATATATCAATTGATATAAAACATTTCAGAAATTCAAAAACACAGTTCGCTTGCTAACTGAATCATGTCGCTAAAACAGGGTCCACCATGTCCTCATAAAAATGCTAACATGCTAATTTTGCATGTACATTATTTCCTTGGAGAAAAAAAAAAAGTATAACATTTTCATTTCGAACAGCATCACATCTTAAGACAATGTACATCAGGTTCAGATATTTTGGGGTGAAATAGGGAAGTCTCAAGTGCACCGTAAAGTGATTTTGACCCACCTAAGGTTTGTTCTTGGATTTGGGTCATGTACGTGGTAATACAGTGTTCGAAAACAAGCCCTTTTTGCAACAATAGCTTTCCGCTGACCACAATAATTGCCCCAAAAAGTGGAGTATGATGTGAGACACCGAGACGCAGCAGAGGCAGAGTGAGTTCAGACAAAGAAGTCAGGAGTTCATACGCATTGAAGGCAGGGCGAGAGTGGATTGGAGGGCAGCGGCTGCTGAGAGTGTGTTGGCCTGTTTGGTGACCCGCTGCGCCCAGATTACATGTTCGCTGTCCCACAGCGGGAGTGGCAGTGAGAAGGATCGGTCTGAGTGGTAAATGACCACAGCGGGCAGCATCACGCGACTGCTTGAAAGCACTCATGGAGTTAGCGCCGGACCCGGCGGCCCATTTTCTCTCCCTCTTTGCTAACATTAAATTCTATCGACACATTTCATCAATGGCGCCATCGTCCATATTTTTTACGGCACCCGTCTACGAAAATACCAAAAGAGTGTGATTGAAAGCTCAACAAATGTGTTGTCCAATTTGCCTTCAGAGATGTTGACTGCAAACGATCCTGCACCACAGCCTTGAGAAAAGACCGCAGTGAATATGAGCCGCGTGACGGTTCCTGTTCGCGCTGCTAAAAGATTATCGCCGCGATGGGCGCCCCCCGAAGTGTGATTGTTTGCATCTGTACTTAAAAACCGAGGAACTCCAAAGAGGGGTGACTCAGGTAGAAGTTGAGTATCGGCCAGCCCCTCAGAGGACCATTTCCTTGGATACTGCTCCACGTTGCGCTGTAGCAGCCTTTAACTAAGGCATCTATTATGGTAATCATTTTCTGTGATGGAGTTAAGAGGATATTAAGGAATCAAACGTGCCGCTATTACTGATTTCCCACTCCCATTCAATGAATGAACTGAAAGAAGAGGGAGAACAAAGTGCACTCGATGTGCTTTAGGGGGCACAAAATGCCCCAAGCAAAGCCTCTGGCAGAAGGATTTAAAACATTTTATGGAGCTAAACAAGAACAGTTATGCCGCTAGGATCAATTAAATTGCTCAACCCAAAACGCCGTGATCACTGATGTCTTATTATCTTCACCATAACCAAGACTATTCGAGGACATGTTTTCTGTTTCAGAGAGCAAAACCCAAAAGGTGACCCGCCATATTTTCCAAAACCATAACAAAAAACTGGAAATAGATCCAGCCTTTTCACGGGGGCATGTTGAATTAAAATGAATGGTTGAAGACTTACTGTAGGTTGCATAACGTATTGTTGATGAGGCATCCATGATGTACTCTGGACCTGGAGGAAAAAAACATGAGAGTTTAGAACACAAGTGTCAAAGTCAAGGCCCAGGGGCCAGATCCGGCCCGCCACCTCATTTTATTTGGCCCGCAAAAGAAAATCAACTTCCAGTACCCTTCTTAAATCTGTACCGAAATCTCAAATTGTCATATGCAATAAATAACGCTGACATTTTGCAATAACTTTGTGACACTCACTTGAACAATAACTGAACAAATAATTGACTGATTGAAAAAAAATAGTGAGCCATCTTTGTGTGTGTGTGTGTGTGTGTGTGTGTGTGTGTGTGTGTGTGTGTGTGTATACAAGTAATAATATGATGTAATGATTCAACATTTATTCGGGTTCACTGTCGTAACGGACCTCCGATGGAAGACGTAACTCCAAAGTGGCCGGCGACAAAATTGAGTTTGACACCCCTGGTTTAGAATGGCACAATGGCATTACATACGTCGTTTCCTTTTTGACGTTCCGCCTAAACTGACATCCACAAATCCTCTGGGGAGTGGAACTTAAACATGGATGAAATGGCTTAACTTCACCAAGTTTAAATGACTCGCAAAAAGTACCTGAGGTCTTGAGAAAATGTACCTCATTATTATGAACGGTACAACTTGCTCAAAGACTCCATTAATTAGAGCCTTTCTCTCTTATAATAATGCCATTAATTCCAAATTAAGTCACGGCACACATCGTCTCGTCTCAGAGGTGGAGAGCAGTCGGTGAGGATGGAAAGCAGGATCTTCTTCTTTTGCGGCCAAAGAGTCAAAGGAATACCAAGCAACACAAACATGCACTGTCACCAATATTATACACGGGCTCTGACAGTTAGGAAGAATAGAGGAGCAAAGCAAAATATTTTTTCAACGCGCTGGAGAGAATTAGACAGCTTGGAGCAGACAAACACACAGACTGGCCACTGATCCTGCTAAAATGATTTGATTCAACCAAGACAAACAAAGAATAATCTGCTCTAAGAGCAATAAATCCTCTGAGTCAACCCAAACTCGTGATTTGGACGCGCATCTAAACAAGCATGATGCTCAACAAAATTAAGCCAAATCTATTTGTTTAGACGGGCAGTGTTTGCTCTCCCCGGCTCCGCCTAAGACGGACAGAGTTCATCCCGCAATGAAAATGTTGGCATATTTAGGACGATAATGTCACAAAAAAACAGAGATACATAGACAGGAAAATGGTACAAAAGTAACCAAAATATTTCAACACTGACTTACAGCTACATTGAGTGTTACATTAACCCTTTCATGCACCCTGTAACCTGATACCACTCAACTCAACTGTATTTATAGAGCACTTTCAAACAGCCATTGCTGCATACAAAGTGCTGTACATGGAGCAACTAACATATACAACAGTAAAGCAACAAATCGGTAACAAAGACGGTAAAAAGCACCGAACAGCAAAACCAAAGACAAATCTGAGTCATGTTTAGTCAAATGCCAAAGAATACAAGTGAGTTTTGAGGCGGTCTTTAAAGATGGGCAGTGAAGAGGCTTGCCGAATGTTCAGTGGGAGGTCATTCCAGAGAGAGGGACCAGCAACAGAAAAGGCTCGATCCCCTCTGAGCCTGTTTAGTTCTTGGTACTTCTAATAATGTCTGCTCCGCAGACCTGAGGCGTCGGGGAGGTGTGTAGGGGCGGATGAGCTCAGAGAGGTAAGGTGGCGCGAGGTCATTTAGAGATTTGAAAACAAATAAGAGGATCTTGAAAATAACTCTAAAATGTATGGGGAACCAACATGATGTAATGTGCACTGTAGTAACCGCTGTCACTGAAAGAGTTTAAAAAGAAACGTGAACAAAAAGGATTCCCCATTTGAATCATGTTTTTTGGTACTCTAAATTGTCATAGGTGGGCAATGAGTGTTTGTCAAAATGTGACTGACTGACAACCAGTCCAGGGTGTACATCGCTTTTTGCCCAAAGTCAGCTAAAATAGGCTACAGTTCACCCATGACCCGCTTGATAGACCAAGTGGATGGATAGAAGAAATATCAAGTTTTGCGCTTGCACGCAATCTCCCTTTTATAAATCCGCCTTCCGGAAATGCACGCCACTTAAGTGCAACGAAAAGCAGCTTATGAATGAAAATGCTTATCAATGAACCTGTTTGTGTAATAGCTCCTTACGAGGACTGTGGCAGTGAGTCGGAAACCCAAGTCGGAAAACAAAATTTTGTGTCAGAAATTGAGGCGCTTCGGGGTGTGGAGGAGATTATATAGTATTGTTTGCTGTTCAAAGGATTGATGGAGAAAACTAAAATTACAATGCCGGTGGCAACATGTCTCTGATACAGTGCTTGGATTTAAAGGGAAGGAAAAATAAACTCTTGTATCACATGGATGAACGCATGTGTCACAGATGGGGGGCACGCATTTTTCCGGAACTGTTTTGTGTGAAACAATCTAAACAAACAATGTGAATGCTAACTCACCACCTAGATGGATAGCTAGCTAGCTGGATAGTTAGTTAGATAGCCAGCTAACTAAAAAGTTAGATAGCTAATTAGATAGCCTGCTAGTTAGTTCGATAGCTAGCCAGATAAATAGCTAGCTAGCTAGATGGATCGCAAAATAGATAGATAGCCAGATAGACTGATAGCTAGCTAACTAGCTAGATAGATAGATAGATAGACTGGTCTACAGACATTTGTGTCCCATTGAAAATGATCACGAAACATTCATTTAGTCTGGTGCATGTGGCAGCTCGAAATGACTTTGTCTTTTCTTTCCGTCTCGTTTCTCAGAAGATGAAGGACTCACCTTCCCGCCGTGACTGGCTGAAGGGCAGAATTACTGGCTAGGTGGCGGAGCTGCTGCAAGGATTAATATTCCTCAAAAGCCCGGCCATTGTTTTTGATAAATCAATTTGGGAAGCCTTCCGATGGCGGATTACAGACGCGCGCTGGCCCACTTTTATCCTCTCCCCTCCTCCCCACCCTTCTACGCGCAGACCCTTGACGGGTTTTAATCAAGTGAGCCGCAAAGTCGGGCACCGCAACCTTCAGCAACACTATCCCGGCCTACTTCTACCACTTGAGCCGACGCCATTGCCGCCGACACCACTACCGGCCCGACTTTCCTTTGTTTCCATCTGTCGCTCCCGGTCTTCCACCTATCCTTCATCCTCCTCTCTCTGTGGCAGTATTCTTGTCTGTCTGTGCATACCAAGCAGAACTAATGTTAAGCGATAGTGTCTTGAGCAAGGAGGAAAAAGTAGCGACGGCGCTTGATGTTTAGATTTTGCTAACGCCGCTGCGTGAAATGCGGGCTGACAGAAAACCGTTAACACGCCTGACATCTTACACAGGGCAATTTTCACAATCCTGATCTGTTCTGTTTCGTTACCTCCACGCATCACAGCTATGAAGAATATGGTAGCAATTTTAACTGCGCTACAAAATGAATACTCCCTTCACCGTATCAACTGAAGAGAGGTCACAAAACTAGATGGGAGGAGAGTTTGTTTGTCCACGGTACTTGATTTTCATCCTTTTTTTGTTGTTTCCATTCAGATGCCTGTTGTGCTTTCCGCCTATGAAACAGATGTCATCGTGCACAGCTGGGGCAGGCAAGGAAATGATCAGAGAACGCATGCTGTTTTGCAACCTGTCCCCCATTCCGTTTCTTTCTCCGTAGACAAATAACAGCCCCCCCACCGACAATTTCATATGCAGCCATTTCTCATGATGCCGTGTATTACGGCCCACCTGATATGTGGAAACGGGTGAAGCAGCGATGAAGGGCGTGATGGAGGTCTGTGCGATCATGCGGTTGGTGGCGATGCTGTAAGGCGAAGAGTAGAACCTGTGAATCGTCAAAGAGGGATGTTAAGAACAGTGCACCTCAGAGACATAAAACTTACTCGTTGCTATATAACTGCGACAAACACTAGCATTGGTCTTTCTGGTTTATTTCTGGCAAGAAAGACCGAGCACAGCAGCTTTTAGCCCTCCAACACCAAACACTGAGCCACCTTTGCAAAAAATAAACAATTGTTTACCCTTAATTGGAACAGGACGTACAGGACATTAATGTTGATCTATCAAAGGAAGTACAATGGAACCCCTGACGTTGATCACCCATGAGGGCGTAACATTTGGAAGCTAGGTCTGTGAAATTGCATGAAATCTCAGATTTTGAAACAGGGTTGACGTTAGGCTACATATCAGCAAAACACAAAATACCTCAGGGCACATTGTTAGGCCTCAGGTTTCTTGTAAAGGGGAGCCAAAAGGTGAGACGGTCCTATGAAGTGCCTTTTGGTGTTTGCGACAGAAAAACGGGACTTTTTTTTCATATCAAATGGCGCTTTGTCATTGTATAAAGATGATTTTATTTTGCCCCCCACCCCCCACTAAGGCCTACAGAGCATCAAGCTGTGACTGCCTAGATTAAGGAGCCAGCTGGTGTGCTGAGCTTGGAGAAAAATCCACGCATTTAAAGGAAGCAAGGTTTGAGTTTCGGCAAAGGGAGGTGGTCTGAAATGCTACTTTAGCACATTCCCCAAAGTCTGAGGTTTTGCGATTCTAGTCCAACACTCGCCCGTCACATGACCTGAAGACGAAATCTAAAAACAATATAGAAAATTGCTGTTTTCATTTTTTTTTAAATGTTGTGCGTAGCGTGTGATAGGGAACATGGAACAAGTTACTGGGCGAATCATCTCTCCGGGACCCACAAAGGGAGAACGCGTATTTAAACACATTCTCCTTTTGTGCACCGCTGCCACTCTTTACCTGATTCTTTCAAAGAAAAACTTGTATTACAAGTTGGTATTGATTACCTTAATCAAACAAGGAGTTGTAGGGACTACATTAATCTTTATGTATGGCGGCCGTATTGATTTGGTTCCCATTTGGCAAAAGGTGAGTGTATTAAAAGATGCCAAGGTCAGACTCTTACCCGTTCTGCACTGCAGCAGGATCATATGTTAATGCCATGCCAGTCTGGAAGAGAACAAAGAGAAACACAAAAGGATGAGGTACAAATTACAGGAGGTGGATCAGAAATAGATGACAACAAGGCCCATTGGACGAGAAATGGGGAACCGAATGATTTCATCATGATGGTCAATTACACTTTTGTCTTTCACACCATTATTGCGATCATTTCTATTCTGGATGCGAAAGATGCGTTTGCCCAAAAAACAAGCGGATCACGGAGCGTCACAGCAATTCATTGGTCCATTGCACAAGCAACAAAGACGCTTATGCGGGCATCAAAGAAACTTATCAGCGACTGCTACAGTCTGCAATCATTCGCCGCAACCGTGGCTGCGGATTCGGGAACCGTTCAACCCAAATCTTTTATATATATATATATATATAGCCTATATATATATATATATATATATATATATATATATATATACACACATACACAGGTATATAATATATGAGATTTTACATTTCTGGTAGACATTTTAGAAAGCATCATGACTGAAGTTGACATGTTTGATCTGTTTTATGTTATGTTCAATAAAACCAAACCAAAAACAAAAAAAAAAAAAAATAGGTGCTGAGGGCCAGACTTAGTGGCCCCAAAATGCCGATTTTAGATGTTTCTTTAACACCAGTGCTCTACAGAATCATATACTGCTATTACTTTTGGTCATATATATATATATATATATATATATATATATATATATATATATATATATATATATATATATATATATCTATCTATATATATATATATATATATATATATATACACACACTGTATACACACACACACAAACAGAGCGTATATAACTTGTCAAAGCCAAATGGAAGCAAGATTTGTCGACGTAATGAAGGATGATATTTCATCACGTAAAATTCATTTTTTATGAATGAAATGATAAAATGCCCTTGAGGGAGGTAACAAAAAAAAAAAAGGTGGGGGGAGGGGTGTGATCACCAGTGAATGTGTATGAGTGTTTCCGTGAAAGCCAGGAGAGAAACCTGCGCGGTGCGATCCGTCATCTGCATTCCTGAAGGTTCTCTTTCCCAGAGGAGAGCTAATCCGATTTCTTTTTAACCAGAGGTTACTGAGGACGGCAGATTTCATCAACATAAACACACACGCGCGCGCGCGCGCACAATCACACACACGAGCTTCCCTCCGCTTCTCTTTTCTTTTAACATCAACTGGAATTGTCTCCTTCGCCTTTTCTCCCTCTTCATCCTTCAAGCCCCTCCATACAAATCTCTTGGCCTTGTTACCCCAGAGATTCACCTGAACAGAGCTGAGGGAACGATGGCTGAGAGAAGCCAAGGGTGTGGGGGTGAGCAGAGGGGGATTGGCGAACCAAGACCAATTCCACAAGTGAGGGGATCTTGACTGAAAGATAAAAACCCTTACGAACACAGAGGCGTGCGTGTTTCGCATGGGTGTGGAGCGGCAGAGTCTATTTGACTGTAGACAACGTCGAAGGATCAAATTCACCCCCCGATGACGTTCAGCTCCCTTTGAACACCCAATTCAGGATCCACCCGCCCCTTTGTTATCACGCATATCTTTCAGCTTCTTGTGCGTTCGCATGCTCACTAATAGCGGTGGGAGACATGAGCAGCTGTCTGGCGCGCACCAAGCCTCCCCCTAAGTGCTGCCCTTGGTTTGATGTGCTGATGAATTCCACAGCAAAGCATCTCCTGACCAGGGACTCAGCATGGCCAATGAGGGATTACTGATGCAGTCAGCTTCTGGCTCCGCCGCCGCCGCTGCTGCTGCAACGAGGATAAAGGGAGGAACCATGACAGGCTGCGTATGCTGCTGTTTGACCCCCAAAACTTTCAAACGCAGTGAAAAGCTGCGGCGGCCCAGCTTCAAAGACAGTACTGAACTGCGAGAACATAATTCCGAGTGGTTTGAGTACTAACGACTCTCAATTCTTGTCCCTGGGGTTTGTACGACATAAAGCACCTGTCAAGTCACACGCAGTGGTGGAATTGGGGTGAAATTTCAGCACAGCATCAAAGCATTTTACTTGTTCTTTTTCTTCAACTTTTTTTTTTAATGGCTTTGATGCAACATTTCCAAAAGATGGACCACATGCAACCAGGGGAGTTTCAAAAATATATTTAAATATACACTGGTTGTGTAAACTAAACGTTTTTTTGTGTGTAATTGCACATCCACTAGACTAGGGGGCAGTGACGCTCTCATTTATTATTATTATTTTGTAATTCAGGCAGACTAAATAACATTTAAACTTATTCTTTATTGTAATTCGGTCTATATTTTTTCCTTTTCTTTACTGGTAGTAAGGCAGAGGTGTACTTATAACAATTTTTGAGATAAATGATATTTATAGTGAAAGAGTTGGGGTGCACAACAGAAAATAATTGAGAAGCACTACTGTAAAGGGAATAAATGTTTCATAACAGCGACAGCGTAGAACTGAAATGGATGGCTTCCCTTTTCGACTAATTCTGACAGAAAATTATTTGAAAATCGAAACAAATCAAAAGTTGCCCAGGGTCTCCTCATGGCTAACCTTTGACCTTTGTTCCACTGTATACTGTTTGGCATATTGATGTTGGGCCTTGGTAGCACAGTGACGAGTTTCGAAAATCGCTTTGGGCACTTCTGTGAGGAGACTGAATGTCATTATTAACGTATAACAATACCATATTTTGTGTCATGGCCCCAAAAAAAGAAAATGCTGCATCCTTTGAGAAGACCAAAGACAAGATTGCCCGCTCATTCCTACAGTGGAGGCAAACAGAGAATCAGACCTGAAGTGCAGCCTCTATCGCTGACTTTAGCCCTTGAGAGGCAGACACAGATTGTTCCGGAGCCTCAGGCAGGAATGATTAACAACTGGATTAAAAAAAAAAAAAAAGTGCTTGAGTTGGAAAAAGCACTTTCAAAGTTTGAATAAATTTGAATGTCGAAGTTAGAGACTTGTGAGTGCCGTCAGCTCAAAATGTATCTTGAGAGCACATTCCTCGATTGTCCTTGGTTAAAAATAGCATTTGTCTGTTTGTGCGGTATTTGAAGTAGTTTGCCAACCCAAACAATATCATTTATGTGTTGATCCGTGGTGATGAAAAGAGAAAATCAATCAACCGAGCGACATCTTTGTGGCATCAGCATCAAACTGTAACGGGCGTAACCACGGTCGTGTCCAAGTTAGCATTACGGGTTTAAATGAACCCTTTGAGGGACAGCGGTTACTCCGGTGGACAGCTGTGCGCCAATTGATCATGTAAGAAGACGACTTCAGCTCACGGATGACAGAAAGGGCGGAAAATGATAGAAGGGTTTAAAAAAACGTTTTTTGGGGGTGCTATTTTGCCGCTGCTGGGTGTCTGATTGCACTGCCTGATTGTACATGCATGGCCAAGTCCACACACTTTGTTTTTTTTGGTGGACAACAGGGCTGACCCAGGCAATGTATGGGGCTGCAAAGGTGCCGAGAGGGTTGGGGTGGAGCAATGTGATTTAGGTTCAACACGCTTCACTGGTTTAGAGGTGTTAGGGGGCTGATGAACATGTGACAGGCAGACGCGTGCACACGTTTTTTTATTTTTTTTTGGGGGGAAGGAGAAACATTTCATCTCCCCAAGTCCCTACCTTGCTGTTTCATCACAACTGTCATGCACACTTGAACGTGTGCGTGCGTGTGTGTATGCATGGAAGGAGAAATCAGTGTTCGCGCTTTGTTGACGGCATGCACTCGTGTGTGACACTCACCTCGCCTTCCCTGTGCCACGGCCTCCCGTTCTGAGGGTACTTGCTCTGACTCTGGCGCTTCTTTTGGCCACCGTCGGCAAATTTACACAGCAGCGGCTCCGTGGGAGCTGCGGAAGCAGAAAGGGAGGGCAAAGCCGCGTTACACAGGACGACATGCCGTGACCCCGCTGTGGCCCTTTGAACTGCACTCCAAATCTCTTCCTTCGCTCCATCCCACGACCCCCCCCCCCCAACGCCCTCCCCGGCCTTCTATAAGAGCTCTCAGGCGAAATTCCCAGATGGCTGATGTTGGCAGAGGCCCACCCGAGCCCATCCCGAGCTGGCGGCACATGAAAGAGCATTGGAGGGTATTGTTGAAATAATAATCACAGTAATCGCTCTTGTAAATACCTCCGAGATGGTTATGTGGGACCGATCTGTCAGCCGAAGCTTATTTCTACAAGGCGTTCCTGTTTGCTATAATCCCTTTGTGTTTTTACTTAGACAGCCACGGTCTCTTTTATTGGAAATGGTATGCCTTTTTCCCCCCTCCCACTATGAAGCCATCGCAACCATTATTCGAGTGGGCTGTGTCATTAATGTGAAATGAGCATGTACGATTTAAAAAAAAATAATCATGTTTCCACCTTACATGGCATTAAATATATCGTAAATGAATTGCACAGCAATTAGAGCCGGGCATGAATCACGCTTAACCACAATTGCTCATCACCATGTTTGCATGTCCGCTGCCTAAAAGGGCTGCCACATGTGTAAATAAACACCGTAGCGAGGCCAACGTGTTGGCGTATGACCGATTCAAAAGGTTAAAGTGCGAATATTTCTTTGTTAAGGCTGAGTTGCGCAACCGCAAAGAGGATGAGGTCACCAAGATGGAGACATTGCTCATTGGTGGTATCTAAAGAGAAGCTTCTCAATCGTCAGCGAGCTTTATCCAAACAGTGCTGCGGCGCACCTGTTGGCCTACGAGGGACCCGACATCCCTCCTGTCATCGCGTTCGCATTACGAGCCCGGCGACTCGTGACGACGCGGGCAGTTGACAAGGCGGTTGGCGCCAGAGATGACACCAACGAAAAGAACTGCTGACGCTGTAATCTCCACTCACAGAGATGTTAAGAGGCGTCGAAAGGGAGAACGTATCACGTTTCAGGAGGAAGGAAAAAAAAAAAAGAAATAAAAACCCCGATGCTGTGTAAATTGAGGAGAATAAATCACCAATAAAAGTGATGAGAGCGCATGACAGGGGACTTGTGCATCTTAATGAAATGATTTGGGCATTAATGAGCGAACATGATTTGTGGATTATTTGATTTTGTCTGATGTCACTTCAGTTAGAGCAGCCGCGCTGACAGACGGACGGGATTGAACCAAAGTGTTTCGTTGGTCGGCTTTATACTTCTGAGACCCAGATATCAAATGTCAAGACGGGGCCTTTGTATGCAGAGTTTGCATGTCGTTACCCGCCACAATTAAAAAAAAATAAAAAAAACAAATAGATAACATCCGTTTTGGTTTAATGAAGACTCGAAATTGTTGATAAGTGTGAATGGTTGTTCGTCTCTAACTGGCCAGCCTGGTGGCTGGTGGCAAGACAGCGTCTGGTTAGAAGTCAACTGGGATAGAGTTCAGCTATGAATAAGCAATTTATTTTGGGGTTTTTGAGGGGGGGGGCCCTGATCAAGTTTGCGTTTCCCCAGCGAGGTGTATGTAAAGGATGCCGATTGCTGCATCAGCTTCATGGTGTGACATCAGAGAGAGAGAGAGCATGCAACTCGCCACATTATTCAACAAATCGCAGCAATGCTACATGCTACGCTGCTGAGCAAGCAACATGAACATTGATTCTCCGTCGACCTATCAACAGACCGCGGGAGCTTGCGCCTCCGCTTCACGAGTGATTCATGCCGTCCGTTTTCAACCGGCGCACCGATGGGAATAGCCACGTATGGCTATGGCAATGATTCGTTGAAATTACTTATTTATTGCCTGTTGTGAGAGAACATTATGCTCATCATTTCCACTCGGGGGGGGGTCAAAGTTACAGCCGGGTTCAGATAATTTGCGATATTTTACAATGACAAATATGTAAGCAAACATGGCATGACGAATTACAGAAGTGTTTATGAAGGAAAACCTTTCAGGCTAGGCAGAAGGACATTAATGGTAAAGGAGACCCTGGGGTGCGGGGGGGGGGGGTTGTTCACATCATTCCTGGTACTGAGGGAGATAATTAGTGAGTACATTCGTAGAACCTGACAAGGAGAAAGTCGATTTTCCCCCTGTCGCAACATCCGTGGTTCATTGCAATTTGAAGCGCAAGACCAGTCGGGAATGGTTAATTTGACAAATACATGTCTACTGACTTCTTGATCATAAATTCAGATATCATTTTAAATGCTGTCCCCCCCCCCCGTCATCCTCATCCTCATCAAAAATATTTCAACAGCACTGACTCCATCATCCGCAAGGGGAGATCTTGCAGGATGAATAAATGCATTTTACACGAGCGGAAGAAGATCGATGGGGTGGATGGATTGATCGTCTTAAATATGCCGTAAGAGTTTGGTATCACTTCTTGAATTTTCAAAGGCACTTCCATTAGGCACTGAAGTAAAAAAAACGGCAGCAAAAGGAAACTTAATTTCGAGGCGTCTACGGGTTCTCGTTGCTTCGAGTCAAGCATCTCTGAGAAGCCGTCTCGGACGTCTTGATCCGTTTTTATTGCAAGGACGTGTTGGGAGAGCACAGGGATAAGGAAGAAAGAAGAAGACATTGTTTTATTGGAATTCAGATGTTCTCTGACGCTGCTCGAGGGGATCTCTAATTGGATCAACAACTGTCTGATTCCCATCAGCCGGCTTGACCTGTCTGCCCACGTTGGGAAGGCAGTATTTGTGGGAAAGACGTGGCAAGGAGAAGGGGGAGGGGGGGAGACACAGTCGGAGAGAGGAAGACAAGAGGAGAAGAAAGCAGAAGCAACACATTTGTGGAAATAGCTTCTGATGAAGCGATCCATGCACGGATGGCATTTGAAATGAAAACTAACGTGGCGCCAACCACTAAGGTGGGCAATACGCCGGAAAACAATACACTTGCTAAGTGTCTAATGTGCTCTATTAGTTACGATATCCCTGAGAAACTACTTGGACAGTCAACAGGATTCATTCCAGAGAAAAACCTCACAACCAAATTAAAAAAATAGCTTGAAATAAGCAGATGCAGCATTTCCTGCCCAGGCGGAGTCAAGGGAGCACAATCGGTAGCGCCCCGAAGCCAGATTAATAAACCGCGCATGCCAACGACTCCGTTTGAATGGCAAATGACTGTGCAGACAGCATTGTTCCGCGCGAGAGAGAGAAAAAGAGAAAATGTATGGCTATTGAGAATTCTGTTTATTTTGGCATCTGCTGCTAGGGCAATATTTTGCTCTATTTCTAAACAACAACAACAACACAAAATACGTTCTAGTTTAGTCCTTTCAAGAATGAGAAGAGAGCCGTGTCGAACAAATCTGAAAAAAAATTCAAACACTGCCACCTATCCGCGGCAATGTAACGATGCCATTTCCAGCCCTCAAGGCGCACTTCCGACAGATCACAGTCAAGTCTGCTCACAGCCAAACTGTCCTCGCATCCTTCAGCATGCAAATTCAAAGAGCCCGCCAGAGGTTTTGCTGACGGGGAAGACATGCGTGACTCGGTGCCGAGGCCCGATTAACGAAATGTTGGCGCTCGGAGGAAAATGTGGCTGAAGGTACAACGAAAAAGAGGAGTGGGAGAGTTGTTGAGGAAAAAAATGAATAAAATCTGAGCAGGCCGAATCTCATGGAGGGCTTTAAATGATCGAGGACTCTAAATTGCCCATCTTGTACGTGTGAGTGTAAGTACGAATGCTTGTTTGTCTAGATGTGCCCTCCTGGCTGACAGCCAAACGATCAAATGCGTACTCTGCTCCTCACCCAGAGTCAGCCGGGTTCGGCTCCAGCTCACCATAATGAGGACAAGGCCACGGGGTAGACGGAGCGGCGTAAATAGTCGGGTCCTCCGCTCCGCTCTGCTCTATTTGCGATTGATCTGCCATTACTTCACATTTCCCATAGAGGGCCCCCCTACGGCACAGCAGCCACTATAAGCCCGAAATGATATTATGGATTACAGGAAGGCGAGAGCCATGAACGTGGGTGGCAGAGGCCTGATCGATGAGCCGTTGCAACACTTGAAGAGTGATGTGATGTGGGTTAGCGCTGACATGCTAATCCATCTCCTGCAGTCTCCCACAATTGCATCCATCCATCTATCTATCCATCCTCAACTTGATTTTAACTCATTCAGAGGTATGTGAATGTCCGCGTCCCTCTAAAGTCTGATGAACAAATTTACATTGAAAGCGGAACGAGCCAACGGCGTTTAATTAAGCGTAGCAGTAAAGTGCTGTTTTTATGGTTTTCTGTTGTCAGTTCCCCCGTTTTAAGAGGGGCACTGACTTACGGCCAGAGCCACACAACGCCGGAGCCATTGCGCCGACATCTTGCTTCCAGTAAAACGGGCCTGCTTTACACAGCTGCCCGGTGTGGCAATTACACGTGACCACATTGTACTTGGCTGGATGTTAGAATAGCATGAGAGTGAAAGCGATATTTGTGTGGCGGAGTCCAAATAACATCCCAGCTAAGAAAACAACATGAGTGACATTCAGATGCATTTGGACAGAAGTAAGCCAAGTCGAGTCACTTGGCTTGGTGGAGCTTTTCCAGTCAACCGGCCACTCCACTTTCATACATTTAAAAAAACCAAACAAACTCCCAGAACAGAACAGATTTGAAAGACAAAGCATTGTGCACAATTTGATCGCTGGGATAAGAAGCTGGTGATGTATCAAACAGAATGCCTTAAGAAAGATAATCATGTTCAGTTTTACTGCAGTGATGTATAGTAGTGTGAGTTTTGCTCCAACTTTGGTTACTTCAGTTAGCCGCAGCACATGAGACAACATTTCCTGGGGTTCCCTTACATTCAGGAAGTGGCCATAATTCGACAGCCGCTAGATGAATCAAAATACTTTTAGTAGACATTTTAACTTGTTCAATAAATGACACAGTTGAAAAAAAAAACGGTTACAGTCAAAGCTATAATAATAGACCAAAAAAAAAACTTTACCAGTCTCTGTTTTATAACGCCTTTTTGGTACAAACTGCGAACTGAAGTCTCTATTTTTTGGTCTTTTTTGTTGTTCTCAGACAGTTTTAGCTACGGTGGACAGACTGCGCCTGTGGGCTTTCTCTTATGTTGCTCCTGTCTGCGTTACTGCCTGTGTGGGCTGACGTCGAGACTAACCCTGTCCCTGTTAGCCGAGGAGGATAACACTGCCAACGCCTCCGGTGACCTGTGAAGCCTCCCCATCTACAGAGATGAATCATCCCGATTGTAATTTAGTATAAATGCCCATCCACCTGACCTTGAGCGAACATTTATCAGATTGTTGATGGCCTTGTTGCTTTGCAAGTAAACCAAAAAGAACCAGAAAGAAGACAGACCTCCGCCGAGGCTGATTTATGTGGTATGGAAAGGAAAAGTTGTAATAATCATTGTGACTTTTGGGGAAAATACAAAATGTAAATACAGCTAAAGATGGATTTTATTTATGTATTTTTTTTTAAATGCAAGTGGGTATGAGCAGTGCGCAATTGCTCACACGTGCATCTCAGAGGGAACATAGCTGGCAATCAGACCAGGGTGTGCCGTTTCTTTCCCCCCCAAAGTCAGCTGGGAAAGCTCACCCGCGACCCCAATAAGGACAAGCAGCGTGAGAAATGGACGAATAGGCGAGCACCAAATTGCACCGCTCAATCATGGGATATTATTATCCACTGAAAATTTGTCAGGACGTTGTGGGGCGATGGCGGCAAAAGGAAGCAAAGCAGGATGAAGCTCATTGGGGGGGGGGGACAACGAGGCACATTTGGATGAGACATAAGTCGGGAGGGAGCTGAGCGGTTGACGACAAGCTCAAGTCTAAAGGGGACAGATGAAAACTGCGATGAAAAACAGAAACAAACCAAAATTCATTCCCAACAAAGTCAAACCCCGAAAAAAAGACAAAAAAAAAATCACGAAGACATTCAAATCAAAACTTAAGAATAACGGTGAACTGGGTTGATAGATGGTCGCATTTTTTCAAGGCGATCTTTGGCCTGTCATTCATGCTATTTTTAGGGCAGCTCCGCTTGACATTTAAAGAGTTCGGCAAATTCACACCCAAGGTGCATTTTAAAACAGCCCGTTATTGTCGGCCAAAGAGGAAATCAAATGAAAAATTGAATTTTCGCGGCCTATCGAAATGCTACCGTGCTTCCCGTTTATTATCGGCGCTGGTCCGTGGATTCAAAACAACTTTTCACTTAACCTTAACCTTTAGGCTACCATTGCCTGTAAATTGATTATGACAGCTCCAAAGGCGAGAAATGTGCTTGAAAATGAACGCGAGCAGCACACACACACACACACACACACACACACACACACACACACACACACACACACACACACACACACACACAAATCTTTTTATTTATTTTTTTTTTTTTTTGTGATCGACTATAGACAGTAAAGAAAATGAAATTACACCCTGATAAATGAATTAGCAATAAAGAGGCCTCGATACTGTATCCAGAGGTGATCAATACGCCACAGCCTGACTATAGCGCGGGCGCAGGGCACAAGCCTCTTGCCGCACCACCAGTCAGATCGATGATGTCACTGGTGATTGACGATCAATGCTGCCCTGTGTTGTTGATTAACGGTCAAGGTTCCTTCCACACTGTATGCGCGCACACAGCGATCGGGGGATTGATAAGAGTGGCGGCGTGGATGATTGGGGGGGGGGGTGACTTTGTGACAGAGGGGAGAAGATTTGCTCGGCTGCAGCGACGGTGTCCCAGCTGTCAGCGGAGTGTTGCCGAGCCCGTAATTAACATCGCGATGAAAGGAACGATCCGCCACTTGACAGAAGCTGCAGGTACAGCGTTCCTTTGTTTGGGGTTTTTTTCCCCCCTCATCCAAAAAAGAGCAGCTTCGCAAACAGACAAAGGGGTGTTGCAAAACCGGCTTGATATTTGTCTGCCGTTTGGTCTCATGAGAATCAAATCTTTGATCCCCGTTGTCGTCGACGTGACGTGCATCGATTCCGCCTTGTCTCGCTCTTTGCTTTTAAGTATGCCGCCTTTTTAAAATAGATATTTTTTAATATACCACAACCAAACAAGTTTTTTTTTAATTACAGATGGGGCATCTTGTAATTGATTGCCAATTGTCACCAAAAATCATGATCGTGTCATCGCCTAATCAGCTGTTCTTCGACCCTTTATGAAGATTAGCCAGTAGCCGAATCACAATTGAAAATACAGGATATCTTTCAAACTACACCTTATTTTTTATTTTTTTACTTCACTACAGCACAGTTGTCAAACCCAAGGCCCGGGGGCCAGATCCGCCTCACCACATCATTTTATGTGGCCCGCGTGTCAACTTCCATGACCCTTGCTCAAATCCGGGCCGAAATGTCAAATTGTCACATGCAATAACTAACGTTGAGTTTTTGCAATAATTTATTTTACGCCGTGTATATTCACTTGGACGATAATCGAATAAACAACAAATAAACAGTTGACTGATTTCAAAACAGTAATCCGTCAATTGTATTTGTTGTGTACAAGTAATAATACGATGTGATGATGAAATATTTATTCAGTTTCATTGTCGTAATGACGTAACTCCAAAATCGCCCGCGACAAAAATGAGTTTGACACGCTGGCTCGAAAGAAATGAAGCCGTCTTGCCTTGCCTCGAGTCACCATATTAATGCGAGGAGACAGCATCTCACATCGTCTCCTTTTATAATCTTTGGTTTTGTTTGCCTACGATCACAACAAACCGAAGAGAGCTGTCTTTTCCCAACGAGGGAACAGTCAACATTACAGCACCCTTGATTCATTCATCAGCTTTAGCAGCCACGCGTCACAATAAAAATACAAATCAGGTAAATATTCGGAGGTAGAAAAGCTTCTTTCGAGTTGCTCTGACTTTCTCGGATTTAATGAAAGGCTTTGTTTTTCTCAGTCGGCGTTAATGGATCGGAATCAATACGGGAGAGCCATGTTCTCAACGTGTCCTGACCCTTGGGGAAACACTGAGCGCTAATGTGGGAGGGCAACATCGATATCTTGGAGCTTCCCAAGCCCCGGCGAGCTAACGCGCAGCTCCTGCTTCTTCCCGCGAGTTTTCTGTCAAGGAGCCACCATTGCCAGATCAAGGTCGTTCAAAGTGGGCTGCAGTTTCTCATCGTACGACAAGAATGAACATCCGGAGACCGGCACAGCAGAATCCTACGACGCAAACAAATAAGAACGTGATGGAGCCCAGCGCGAAGCCCAGACGAGCAACGCCGTCGAATCGGTTCTCATCTGTCACCAATGGCAACCGAGCCACCAACTGCCACGCCGAGCGGCCTTAATTGGGGAAAGCTGATGAGGTCTGATGAGGCCGCTACTTATTGAATTCCCCAGCCTGTTGTTTAGATCACGCTGCAGAGAAACGGCCTTCCTCTCATTTTTCCCCATTCGCTCTCTCAGCAGGGGGTCTCCTGGCTAATCCACTCTTGTTTGTAATGGCTGCGAGAACAGTGAGGGCTTGGACACGCTTTCTCCTTCCCGCCAAATATCTAACACTCCCCGTGGTTGATTTGACCAAATGATGTGCCAATATCCGCTTCCAAGATCCCCCAACACTCACTGGAATCGCTTTAACGCCGTTTTGTTGTTGTTGGGTTTTTGGTTTGTGGGGAATTGGTGATCTTTGTTTTTGTTGATTTATTAATGTTTTTGGAAGAGCTGAACAAACAAAAGAAGGTAGGTCGGAAAGAATGACCTCACCGCTACATTTATCTAAGTTGTACTCTCAACAACAGTTAGCTTTTTTGTAATGCGTGTGTTTTATTGTTTTTTGTTATGCCACCATTTTACAGAATTAGAAATGGCAAGGAATAAAAATGTGATGATGAACGCAGAACCAAAAATGGACACTGAGGATGCTAAGTGTAATAATCAAACTTGCTGGTATTAATGGTATGTTGTTGTTACTATTGGACTATCTTTAGCTAGCTAGCGCTTTCTAGTTAACTTCAATGCATTGCAGTTTGTTAAAAAGTGAGCAGGATTATTTTAAAAACCTCTTTCAAACAAATGAGGGGAAAAAAACTTTCACATTCCATTTCAAAACTGTTCACCTGGACGGATTCAAACCATTACAACTTCGAGTCGCACCTTGCACATTTCAACACTTGAATTAATCCCGCGGTGTTTTACTTCTTGAGCTCTGAACGTGCAGCATGGAGCATCAATCTTCGAAGAAAAGAAATCGTTGGCATGAAAGAGAACAAAGTGATCATTTTTTAGGAGGTCGTTTACCGTGGCCCTGCGGATCTCAAGTGGGGCGGTTGGATACTTATGAGCAGCGGCATTTTAAAAGCTTACACGAAGAAGCTACAATGTGGAGTTCACCAGGGGGCAGCGTGAATCAATAGCGGCTCGACTTGGAAATCTGCGGTATAATCCTTGATCTCCGAGGCCATTTGCTTTGCAGCATGAAATTAGATACACCCTGACTATGTGGCTCCTCAGTCGGGCACCTCCCTCGACAAATAAGACATCTGAAAAATTGATCTGGATGAATCCGTAGCGCAGATTAGATCCGGGGCAAAAAAAAAACCAAAAAACGACTGCTTCGGCGTGGGTCTTAAATCTGTTTGTGGACGCGTAACAGGATCAGGACGGACTCTGTTGAATGGAGAAACATATTGGCTCTATTATCAAAACTGCATGTTTGGGGAAGGAAAGGAGTCAAAAGTAATTAAGAGCACCGGGATGTGTCAATTCTCACTGGCTCGACACATCTGGACAATTGCATTTTATCCAAAACGCACCAAGCCTCTCTTTTACCGTGAAGGTTGTTTTATACTGGCGACAGTTTGACCTTGAAATAGATTAGCGTATTTTCCGCACTATAAGGTGCTTCGGAGACAATGAGTGGCCTATTTTAAAACTGTTTTCATATTTCGGGCACACCACATTATAGAGTAGAAGCAACAATAGTGGCTAATGTTGCGTTATGCATCCACTAGATGGAGCTATGCTAAAGGGAATACAATACAATACAATACAATACAGCTTTATTTATATAGCGCTTTCACAACCGCTGCAGCAGTAACAAAGCGCTTTACAGAACATTTAAAATACTACGTCCAATAAATCAGAATATTTATCCAGGTATACGGCGCATCGGATTTTAAGGCGCTCTGTCGGCTTTTGAGAAAATGGAATGCTTTTAGGTGCGCCTTATGGTGCGGAAAATACGGTATTTTTACTCCCATTTTTAATGTGAGTACACTGTCGTGTTCTCACATTACTTCTATCATAATCGCTATTTTTGTTTCACATCAATGTTTTTGTTGCTGGACCCTTAACGGCGCTTACTATTGTGGAGCAAATGTGTTCTTTTAGTTTTTTTTTTTTTTTAACTCTCTGAGGCCGTTGCGCTCTACGTTTTCCTCCCTTAGCGTGTACTTTGACTGGGGACAGGCAGCTGTCGTCAGACGCAGTGCAGCATGGCAACAACAGGGGTGGTCTCTTGATAGCACCGATTCATACTTTGCACCTGGCGCACGGGAAAAGAGAGAACAGAGTACTGGCAATTCCCAGAATTCTCTCGCTATGCACCGCAAACCTGGCCGGCTCTGCTCTGCTGTACTTCACTCTGAAGGCTGTCTTAGGGCCAAACCGGAGGTAATGAAAGCAACACACTTCTAATGGACTATTGATGTGCGAGTGTTAGAGTGAAAGAGGTACAAAGAAAGTAGCGAGGGACAATTTTTTTAACCCTGCTGGTGGGATTGGAATAGTTTCTGTGCTTTTTCCGATGCCACCTACAACAGGGATGGGAAGGCTTTGATGATAATGAGAGTCACTTATGTTTTATCCAGTACCCTCCCCCGATGAGCTGAACATAAGTAGGGGAAACAATACGGCAATATTCTGGACGTCTTGTACTCCTCGTCAACAACATATTGAGTCATTATCCTGCAAAAGCAGTGGAATGCTCTGAGATGACTCCAGTCATGAACAGTATGAGGCGCAACCGCACTTCCAAATCCCACCAAATTTCCCTTACAAAAACGGGATTAAAAAAAAGTGTTTTACATAAATGATAATGATCAAGGCTATGACAGTTTTTAATTGTAGTGAGTGTTTCTTTCATTTTGACTGTAATTATTATTATAATTTTTTAAGTTTGTTTTGAATGCTTCATTTTTGTTTACTTTCTAAAATTAGTTTTAGTATTATTTTTATTATTTTTAAAACCATGTGGTATTTCTCCTGTGCAAGTTTAAAAACGGGTCAGCGTTGTACAATAAAAACCACACACACACACACACACACACACACACACACACACACACACACACACACACACACACACACACACACACACACACACACACACACACACACAGATATTTTAGAAAATAAGCACTTGAACAAGAATCCACAAATCCAAAACAGGTCCTACACAGCAGTTATCGTGAGATCATTCTATAATCATTATGGGTACTCACTCGCATCGTCTGTTCATCATGGCCAGAGCAGTGACAATGCGATGATGCATCGTCCTTATACGTACGGAGAATTATGCCACGTCGCCATGCGAGACTGAGAATGAGAGGAGCCGCTTTGATTGTAAAAACTCCCACAACGGGGCAGTCCGCCCACTGTCAGATCCACCGACCTGCGCTCAACCTGCACGTGGCCCTAAGTTGCATCGCTCGCCGCACTGGATGTAGAGCGAGGACAAAAATAGAGCCCAAGGCCGCGGACGTGCTAAACTAGTCCTCCGTGCTTATATCCACGATACGTGGCCAAATTAAATACATAATAATGTTGCAGCTAATGAGAGCTCTATCCGATATTTTGCCTTGACAAAGATCAAAGTTTGGCAAACCTTTTGATGTTTCCTTTTGTTGATCGGAGTGCGGTAAAAGTGCACGACATGGTGTTTTCAGAAACATGCTACACTGGATTTAATGGAAGTAGACCTACAGCTGCGGTATGAAGCCAGTGTAGACAGAAAAAGACAAAAATAGTCTTGGGTGATCAGAAAACAAAACATTGACATAGCAGGTGTCATTTCCATCCTCATACGTGAGAGTTTGTACCCTCGTTCTTTGGTTCATACACACCTTTTTGTCCCCTACCCTGCTGGCAGAGTGTTGGATGAATGAATGGTTGTCCATTCCTGGAGGTCTGGTGATGGCGACGGAAATAACTTGGCTGACTACCGTGACCTCTGCTTGTCCCCGCACCGCCTGTGTCCCTTTCTAATGGAGGTTTGCGTGCTATTTTGGGGGGGGGCACGTGGAAGCAGCTTGATTTATCTCACCGCGCTCCGCATCCTAGCGCAGTGACATTGACATTGCCAAGTGTAACTGATACCTGCCCGGGGAAGGGGGGTGGGAAAGTTGCTTCCCTGAAACGCACGCAGGGTACACTTTGTCATCACTCATTATTGCTCCTGGCTTGCCCAAAAATAACTTCTGAGCAATAACTATAGATCAAATGATATCTGTGTCAATGAGTGGTTATAAAAGAAACAAATGACAAGAACCAAGGCAATCCTGCTATGGATTGCTTGCCGTCACGTCAACCCAGCTCACGCACCCGAGAGGACCATCTCCTCTCGACTCACATTCATTTAACAAGCCTTACACACAGCTACATTTGCAAAAAAAAAAAAAAAAATGTATTATGAATACGCTTTATTATGAATTTATGGACATTTTTTACATTCTGTGGCCTCGCTGCACTACACCTGACCTTATAACTGTATCGCTTGAAAGCATAAGAGCTTGAAAAGTGAGTAAAAGTGAGAGAAAAGAAAATAAGATCAGCCTCGGGCGCTTCTGTTGCGTGCACTGAAATTGAGGCTGCTCAACTACTTCGTACCGAGAACTGCTGCAGGCCACAGCGGTTGTTTCATTGAGTTCCAGTGGTGCTGTGATTACACGACACTTTTGGATCAAGTCGGTTTGTGAACCCACCCCCGCATCCACCGCCGCCTCCCTTCCACAATAAACTCGACGTTTTATTATTGCAAACTTGAGGGAACTCTCACAAGTTACCGCAGCGATCACTGTGCCATTCGCCAGATGGACTAGTGTGATGCACGCCACGGCTGGACAGAAGAAAGCGTGATGGTCTGACTTTCTGATCACGTCGCCCCCTACAGATTACACACAACGAGAATACGCGGGGTGGGGGCGGGGAGTATTTTGACAGACATTCAATAGACGGACATATCAACCCAGAGTTGGGTGAAACCGCGTTGAGGTGGACTAAAAATGTTCATCCTTATATCGCCTTCCTATTTCACGCGAGCGTATTGGTGGAAGGCATTATGTTTATTCTTAAACCGAGCAAAAAAACAAAACAAACAAAAAACAAAAAAAAACCCTCGAAATGTCATCTGTGAGCATCTCATTTAGAACAGAATTGATTGAAATCCAACGCCAAAGTGTATTTCCCATAACACGCAGCCTTAGCAACGACATTTATTAGAGTTCCATGTTGTTTTTGTTTGTTTAAAAAGAGTGTAGATTGAACGTCAGCGTTTGATTTACTATTAAACCGAGCAAGTACAATGCACTCGAAAAGGTTCCTCTTCCTTCTGAGATATCTCTCGCCAACAAAATACAATTTGACACGAACCGCAATATATTTCAAAGTGGAACAGTTCGATAGGGTTCGATCCGATGTGCTCGCATCTTTGAACAACATACAATTAACAGACATTTAACATACAATATATACATTTACGTAGACATAAAGTCTCTTTCTCTCTCTTTGTTGTTAAAAATGTGTTTACAGCAGGGCCACATTTTAGCTACCGATTCCCTTGGCGGAGTGGGGGGCTGTTATGACTGAAACCATATAAAGAAGTGAACATTTTCAAATTTTGTTCGACATTTTAGAACGGATCATGGAAGTTGACATGTTTGATCTGCTTCTGCGGGCCACCAAAATGAGGTGGCGGGCCAGATCTAGGCCCCCGGGCCTTGAGTTTGACACCTGTGGTTTATAGTAATTAAATGATCGCTAAATGGAAACATGATCATGAAACAGACATTTCGCCCCGCTAAAATCGGTACCACAGTGCAGGTTGACAATTGTCCCGACACAGATTGGAATTTGCCATTTCCATTTAGCCATTGCAACATTGCTAAAACGCCAACGCCGCGAAGGACGCGTGCACAAGACTACATACGTGGGCATTAGCGTGAGATGGAAACGGGGGTGGCGAAGCGGGCGCGCATGGAAAGAGCGGGCGATGAAAGACGACGTCGGCCGTGAAAATAAAGAGAGCGAGCGACGGATGAGAGGGAAAAGCTCAGACGACAAAAGGTGCGAAGAGAAACGCTACAAGCGAGGTGAGAGGCAGAGAGATAAAGGGAAGGGCGGGGGGGGGTGGGGAATCAACAGCGGACAGCTGGGCCGACGGCGCACAGGTCAGGCTCAGGAAGTGGCTGAAAAGTCAATGTCACGCTTTCATCTCGCCTGCCGCAGATGCGGCAGCCTAAACTTTCCTCAAACGTAACCTTGCAAAAAGCATGACTTGATCCAACTTTCTCCTCTGTTTCGCAACACCACCCATCACCCCCCTACCCCCCCTTCCCCCACCCCGCCCTCCCGCTGCCCTTTCCCATCTGTTCCTCCTGGCCTTCCTCTCGAGTCCTGTCACGTTTATTCATTTTAGTCCGCACCTCCACACCATATTTCTCACTTTACGCATCTTTCACTCATGCAACCTTTTCATCCGGCGTTTACTCTTCATTAGATGCGGATGAGCGGAGAGCAAAAAGTCCATGAGATCAGCCAAAAGCTAGCAAAGCATCCCTCTTCTCTGTGGAATGACACAGGTGAAAACTTTCCTATTTGAGTGACACGTCCTCACGGCGAAGCGCCCCCCCCCCCCCACCCTTCTCTTCTCGGCTAATTCATGACTGATATATTTCCGCGGCGAAACAAACAAAGCGTGACAAATCCAGATTATTGTCTGTGGCCGAGATAAGGTTATAATGAGAAAGTGCATCAAGGGAAATTGATCGGGGTTTTTTTTCCCCCTTCCTTTTTCAGGAAGCTGGATGACTTACTGGGGTTGCCAATATTAACTTCCCAAGTCCCGCGGACTCGAATGGGAGAGCGATAGAATCCGGGAAATGGTTGAAGGACAGATTTCATGAAAATATTTTAACTGTGGAGGCGTACTGCAGTTTAAGTGTCTTACCAGGAAGAATAGTCCACGAGGAAATGAATAAGTAATCACAAAGCATTCTATAGTTCTGCTATCTTGGCACATGCGAAACCTGGACGGTATGGGTGCAAAAACAGATTGATGTCGCAAAGCACGGGTCTATAATATTTGTCATATCATAAATTCCATTCAATTATTCGCCGCGGTTTCACTTTAGCAAATTGCTACACTGTCAAAAAAAATGTCTGAAGTGAAATCGCAGTACCTTTGCCCGACTTCTTTATACTTTACAACTCACCTTCACCTTCTAAAGCAATAAACTACCGGCAGTACTTTTGTGTAGCCTTGTTAAAGGAAAAGCTCTCATACAAACGGCATAGAAGACATAAACGTGATTCATGGCGGTGTTTCAAATCCGCAGAGCCGGGCCCAGATATCATCATGGCAAATATCTGCCTCGATCTAGACTTGGAGGCATGTTAGTACATGCTAAACACTATACGGGGTTAACAATGGGCCTGTCGACGGGGAGGCTATTAGCTTACCCGGGGTGGTGGTGGTGGTGGGGGGGGGGGGGGTGGAGTGGGTAGAGCTACAGAAATGAACAGAGATGACTCAAGTGTGACTGGCGGCTTCTGAAGGGCATTTGGTGACTTAATGAGGAATTTGCGACTTGCCTTAATTCAGCAGATGATGTTTTAATATTGTGGGTTGTCTGTCATGTACGTGTGTGTGTATATACACAAACACACACACACACACACACACACACACACACACACAGTGGTAGCTCTACTTATGAAAATTAATTGGTTGTGGATGAAATTTTTTCACGAGAAAATTTTGTAAGTAGAGACGCGTTTTCCATGTAAATGCCCTAATCCGTTCCAAGCCCCCCCAAAATTCAGACAAAAATGTTTCCTAAAGCATCGAAATATGTAACAAATACATGTTATTGTGATTGCACAATAAATGAGAGTTGTGCATCATGTAAAAAAAAAGAATAGAGAAAAGAATAAAAATGATAGTCATTGTTTTTTTTTGCCCTCTTTAGTTCATGTTTTCTCTCAGAAATGGTTGTTGCCTGGCGTTCAGTAAAGAAATGATCCATGCATGTTTGCTTTTGTCGTTTTTGAACAATCCTTCGAAAATATCCAAGGCAAACATCAGCATAGTGAGCGATCGCCCAACTTGGTGAACCCTTTTTCTGGCCGATTCACATTTACGTAAAACTCTCGGAACACCTCCTGGGCGAATGACGAGGACACCGCATCGACAGATTTCTATTTATCTATCTACACACAGACACATACAGAGAGGTCCCTCTTAGCCAATGGGATGCCAGGATGATGCTGGGTAATAGCCAATGGCAGAGCAGCTATGAGTGTTCAGGAAACTTGGAGCTGCGAGCAGCAGGCCAGACTGTATTTTTACCTTTCGTATCTTGAAATTTCTTTTGTAACAAGAGGCAATATATAAATATATATAAATCAGCCTTGCGAGGCTGTATTTTGTGTTAGGTCTTAAAGCGCACCTCCTTTTAGCTGTTGTTTGACTGCTGACAGCGCCATTCATACAGTGTGTCAAATGTTTCCAATTTCCCCTCTGCCAACCTCCAACAATGCCACGGGACGTACAACAGATGAGTCGCCAGCCAAAACACGGCGCCGGCTAATGTATCTGCAGTTTGAATGACATTAACCATAAGGTGTCGTCTCTAAGCTGTTTAATGCATTGTGGGATGACAGGCTTAATCAGGCTCAGCGGAGCCGGCGGATTAAATCACTTTTATCTGCACTTCCTTTGACTTTCCCATTGCTCGGGGGTTGCAATGTAAATCATAATGTGTCCCTGTTGGTCTCACGTCAGTGTACTTTATTGCTGTAGTCACATTTCGTAGATTTTATTTATTTTATCCATTGAGTAAATCCACATGCTCTGACCCCACCTCCCCAAAACAAAAAACAAAACAAGAATAACTCTGTGCTCAGCTACAAATAACAAATGCATGATTTTTCTTAACAGAGATTGTTCTCTCTGCATGAGGTCATCAATCTCTCTAAGCGCGGCGCTTACAATACAACGCGTTTGGAGCATACATGCTCAAGAGATTGGATCCGTGTACGAGCTATATGCGCGATCATGGTTCGACGACGGCGACGGCGGCTGCCGCATTGCACGGAATTGCTAAACAGCTGTAGTGCTCCATCACGGCTATCGATCATGTCCCTCTTTCTGAATCCAAATCAGACGTGTGCAGAGCAGAGCGGCTCGAGTGGGCCCCTGTGCCGGCTGTGCTGGACAGCTACGCGTGGCTCATATCAACTAGGCATCAGTGAACAAACCTGACCCGGACGGCTGATTACATGCATCGACACGTGATCGCCGTCCAACTTGAATGCATAAACAACGAGTCAGAGGAGAGCCTTTTTCTCGCTGTAGAATTTCCATCCATCCATTTTCTGATCCATTTTATCCTCACAAGGGTCGCGGGGTGGGGTTGCTGGAGCCTATCCCAGCTGTCTTCGGACACCCTGAACCGGTCGCCAGCCAATCGCAGGGCACACAGAGACGAACAACCATCCGCACTCAAAGTCACGCCGAGAGAGAATTTAGAGTGTTTAATCGGCCTGCCGTGCACGTTTTTGGAATGTGGGAGGAAACCGGAGTTACCCGGAGAAAAACCACGCAGGCACGGGGAGAACATGCAAACTCAATACAGGAAGGCCGGAGTCAGGATCGAACCCGGTACCTCTGCACTGTGAAGTCGACGCGCTAACCAGTCCACCACTGGGCCGCCACTGTCAAATTTCAATATCAGCATTTCCTAATGTTGATAAAATTGCAATCAAGCAAGTTTTAACCCTTTGAGGGACAACGGTTACTTCAGCGGGCAACTTATCATGTTATCAGGTTTCAGGGTGCATGAAAGGGTTAAAGTGCGATTTAATGTGTGCAGCAGCGGTACTTTTCCAAAAGTGAAATGATGGAAGGCGCATTCACAATACAGTATGCAGCGCATTGACATTCTGTTGGGGCGTGGGGGGGGGGTCATCGTTAGTGGACCGTGACTGTATTTATGCTCGCGCGGGTAGAGAGCAGTGGTCACGGCTGTCGCACGGGTTTATACATGCACACGTGGCGGTGCTGCGCTTTTTGTGCGACGGACTTCCCCGGGGGGAGTTGCGTTGGACCTGTCAAAAAGAGGATGGATGAAGAAGCTGCCCCGCGCGGAAAGGTACTCGGGGGAAATACCGCAGTGGAATGTCCGTGTTGGACACCGGGGTAAGTGGGAGGTTTTCTGAAAACATGATCATTGACGCTGAAAAATTCCGCTTCCTTACATTGAGGCAGTTTGCTTCTTACATATCTGAATGATCCATTAACAATCTTGACAGATACAACACTCTTAACTCGTTCAATACCAAGGACGTTTTTTTCCCCCATGTTTTTTAAGAATCCAGGCATTTACAATCCCAGTTCCAGCAAAAATGTAATTTAAACATAATTTTTTTGGTAGAGTAAAGAAGGGTTTGAAAATGGCCGGCACCGAATGAGTTTTAAAGGCGAAGGTCAATCTGGCATTACCGCTTTAAAGGTTTCCTCTAATGGCTCAACTTGAATGCATCTGCTCACCTTGCCTTGAATAGCTGCTGGCTGTGCAGTGGCTGAGCATAAATGGAGACTTTAAATCCAGACTCTCTGAGATATTACGGGAAAGTGGAAAGCAATTTATAGGGCGTGTTTCAGCCATACTGGTTGGAGGTGTGAGAATCGCTAATGAAATTGCCCCGCGGGTGAAGGAGAGCTCCTTGGTGAGGCCTTGTCTGCCCGGCACTTCCTGCCGGGAGACGTCGAGCGGTACCTGGCATCAAAACCGCTGAGGCGGCACTTTACATGCCTTCGTTGAGGCCTTGCCCTCTGGATTTTTTTTTCTCTTTTCCTCCTTGACGCTGCCTTTCCTTGCCCCTTTTTTCTTGCCCGTCCTCTCCATTGCTCTGTCATTTTCGTTTTTCAAGCTTATTGAGCATTAATGGTGACTTTGAACAGAGACGACAACATGCTGTGCGCGCACACACACACACACACACACAACTTTAGGTATGTTGGCGCTTTCAACCCCCTCCCCCCCTTGTCTGCGCTCCCCTCGCTCAATTCGAGAGAGGCCGGGTGACGGTGAGCAGGAGAGCAGAGAGAAGAGAGTGCAAGCTCTTAGCAAGATTGCAAAAGAATGTCACAAAGGCATGAGTGTGAATATTAAGTCGTCCCTCGCTCGCTTTCACACTCTCTCACATTTGTTTGAGAAGTTCCAGTCTGGCACAAGTCGCAAAACAATCACAACGGCAGATCTGACACGCGGAGTTATCGCGAGTGAATCCGAAAGACGCATTGCTTGTGAGCGCAATCAGACAGAAAGAAAGGGGCAAAAAGGTCTCACTTGGAATTCCTGGCGGGGTCTTCAGGTATTTTCCGTTGAAATGCTGGATAACTACTTCGCATTTCTCCGTCGACTCCATCCTGTAACAGCAGAGGACACATTAAGTGTTTTGGACTCAGTCCATTATGGACTCCCCCCGCCCCGCCCAAAAAATAAAAATTGAGTACCAGTGCAGAAAATGGGAGACAAGAATTGTGAAAAGTGGACGTTTGATGCGCCGCAAAGCGAAACGTGGTCAATTCGGGACCGGCGTCGCTGTGATGTCAGATGCTAGAAGGGTTGGCAGAGTGATATCAGAGGGCCAACAGCAAAAGATCTGGCCAGATGTATACAGTAAGTGGCATGGGGGAAAATGTGGTGTCCGAGGGTCCGTCGGGTTAATTTTGAGTTGAACTTGCCTGAGCAAAACAATGAGAAAAGCCAATTAATGACTTCTTCCTGCAACTTCAGTTGTTGTCTCCCCTCCCCTCTCCCTCGCCAGAAAAAGCGTTTCATCTAAAATGATCTGAGAGATTAGGAGAGATTAGAACCAATCAGGTTTGATTCACCAAGTGAGAAGTTCATAGAGAAACCCAGAGTTTAATCAGAGAGTCAACTTTTTTTTTTGTTTGTTTGTTAAGCTTCACCACGCGAAACGAAAAACGAGTCTCCAAACGCAAGCTGGAGAGAGACATCCACGGTAATATACTTTTTGCAAAATTCATTGCTTTGTCGAGTCCCGCGCTTTATTCGCTCTCACCGCCGAGAATACTCTTATCATTCTGTCAGCCGCCCACTCCTCCGTCCTCCTTCTATCATATCTCCACCGTCATCCCTCTTTTATCCTTTGAACAGAGCTTCTTTATCGCTCTCTCTGCCCCATCCATCTTACTCTCAGCCCCCGTCTCAACCTCTTCCTTTTGACGGCTCTCTCATTCCTCCCCGTCTTTCAACCTTGCTTATTTCCTCCATCTTTTACTCTTACGCCACTCTTTTCCGTGCTCCGCCGCTCCATCCTTTTGTTTCTCCGCTCAAGTGTTCCGACATCATCCACCATCTTTGCGCCCTTCTTGCGGCTCTTTGTCGACTTTTGGAAGATGTCAACTTTCGCACTTGCGAGCGTCATCCATCTTTTAGTTTATCGGCGTCGCAACATTTCACTCCATTGCAATGGCACTTAACCAGTTTGGGTCATCGCAAGTGATGTTCAAAATGCTCGCATCGTCCTTCGGTGCACTTTTAGCAGCGTTGAGTCAAATTCCGGTAGCATATAAAAAACTATATTGGATAGCATTTTATAAGAATCGGAATGAAAGATTAGCAGCATGAGCTTCCGCGGTGTCGGTAAATTACAGGTGGGGATCACAAAGAAAGACAAACACAACATCACAATATCAAAATGGAGGACATCTGTATCTACACCGCGGGTGTCAAACTCATTTTTGTCGCGGGCCACTTTGGAGTTATACCTTCCAGCAGAGGGGGGGTTATGCAAATTAATTGGATTGCTAGTTTTGAAATCAGTCAACTGTAAGAGTTTGTTCAATTATCGTACAGGTGAGTGTAAAAACGGTGACAAAAGGATTGTAAAATCTCAAGGTTATTTATTACACGTGACAATTTGACATTTTACAAATTTTAGCGAGGATCATGCAAGTTGATCATGATTTGCTTTTTTGAGGGCCATATAAAATAACGTGGCGGGCTGGATCTGGCCCCGAGGCCTTGAGTTTGACATCGTGATCTACACCAACATGGGCCTTTTGATGCATGAGGACCTAATAATAAGCTTGTAATGTAAACTAAAATTTCAGAACCACTGTGTTAAACTCTGACCCACTGTACTATGTCTGGTGTAAAAGTGGTACAAAGTCATGACTGTGGTTGGTGTCCTCTCATGTTTTTTTCCACCCGGAATTGAAATCTTAACATTGAACCGCTTCTCCGTGTGCCGCTGGTGTCTGCGGAGAGACATTCTCATAAGGCAATGATTTATGTGGTCTAGTTTCTCCATTTTTAGAAAAATAAAATTCTCTTTCGCATATCGCCGGGCGGGATGGTATTCACTGCCAATTAAAATCTGACGGAATCCATTTCTTTTCACAAAAATTTTCAGTGATTTTTTTTGCCCCCCCGCAGCAATGATGTGTAGACTATTCTCATTCACGGCCATTATTTTATTCATGGTCTTCAAGACCCGCTCCGGCCATTCATTTTCTGCCTCCAATTGTGTCGCCCCCTTCTCGTTCTCCAACAAGAGAGCAGGTAGGCAGACAGTAAACAGGTGGGTAGATGCGGAGTCAATAAGGCCGACAGGTGGTTTTGTTTCATGGGAAAACGAAGCGCTCAGCCAGACTGTCTGGCGGCCGCTAAGGATGTCGAGCTCGCCGGTCGCTGGCTGAGTTGAGCGAGCCAAGGCTGGCCGTGAGGCAGGCGGCCGCTTCTCTGCGCGCTGCTGGTTAATGGCATCAAGTGCTGCTGTCTGCAATGATTAGTGCTCAGGCTGTAGTAATGGGCTCTGATAACAGTAATGGATCGGCCCACAAACACTTAGCTCGGTTTACTCTCTAATGCCCCTCGTGGTCCAACCTCCAGCAGCTGTCGGTTGACGCGGGGTAACACACGGGACTCACAAGATTTAGATATAGTGGAACGTCAAAAGCGGGAATGCTCGAAAAAAAAAAATGATAATAACGTTCCTCTCTTTGCCAGGTCAGCATATCCTGCAGGAGTGGGTCAGTTTTTTCCGCAAGTATCAAAAGAGATGTGAAGGGAAGAAAGTGAGAAGAATGGGTTTATGCAGCGTGGTGATTCTGAAAGTGTGATGCAAGTACCCTGAGTGGTACTCAGGCTCACTCTAGTGGTATAATTTTCTGATATCTAGGTGCTGGTGTCAATGTTCAAACTTGGCATCGTCCGACAATGATTTGCAATAGCATTATTATTAATTTTTATTTTGCATTACGTACATCATCTTTTCAGAGAAGGTAACAGAAGATACTTTCCGACATTAGATCAGAACATTTGCCGACATTTGCAACAGCACTGTTTCAACTGCGCCTATTCAAATGATTTTCCCCAAAAACGTCACAATAGTGTCAGCAAATTAAGATTAGCGTCGGCTCTCGGGCAGATGTGTCTACTTACACTGCAGACACAAACGACAGATTCTGATCGGATTTCTATCCACATATAATAGAGGGCTGATTCACCACAATCTGCATATATATAGCATGTATTAGAATGTGGATATCGTATGTATTATTCATGTACAGTTGCCACATATGGTGCTGCTATGATTTTGCTAAGTCTCTGACGTTGCAAATATGTACATAAATCTTTAGGATTTTTGGTACTTTTGTATCATATATATATATATATTTTTTTTTTTTTTCCGACTACCGTCCACGTTGCTGCAGCGCAACTGGAATTTCAATTATATTGTACCCTGTTTGGTGCATGTGTAGAGGACTGCCGGTGCCGATGTTATTCGACATGAATCCAAAACTAATTTGGGTCTAATACATTCAAATTTGAATTCTTAATAGTCGAGCGAGTCATTGTTTACCTGGCGAAGCCAACTCCCCGGCTGACTCCGTTGGCGTCCCTCAATATCCTGGTGGAGATGACATGACCAAGAGGTTTCAACATGTTCTCCAGCTCCTGCTCGTCCATCGAGATGGGCAGGTTGGAGATGTACAGGTTGGTCGGGTCCTGCTCTTGTTGCTGCAATGGCCCGGCGTGTGGAAGACCGGGCACAGAAGAGAGAAGAGAGAGGAGAAGGTATGAGAGCTGAGGCGTCACAATTAAGTGTAGAAAGCATGAAATCCGCATTGTTACGGGGAAAACCGTGGAGTGGAGTAAAACTGTCGAGCGTGCAACCAACTGCTTGTTGTGCTTCCATACAGTGGTACCTCGACTTACGAAATTAATTGGTTCTGCCAGGAAGATGCTACGTCATAGCCAATGGCAGAGCAGCTATAAGTATGTTGCATTCAGAAACCTTGGAGCAGCGAGTAGCAGCCCATACTGTATTTGTATCTTTCGTATCTTGAAATTTCTTTCATAACAAGAGGCAATATTTTCCCGTTGAGGCATTTCATAACTTGAAAATTTCGCATGAAGAGACGTTCATAAGTAGAGGTACCACTGTATTTGGAAAGAGGAGCACATTTATCTGCAAGGTGTGTGCAATAGTGCATGGGCAGACTTCATGAAGAAGTGAAAGATTATAATTAATTATGAGGCGCGGGCTAACAGTTAAGGATAATTGAGTTTATTAGCATCCGGGAAATTACGTTGTGATACAGTTTCTGAACTTGGTTATCATTGCATTAACATTTTTGCTGGCATAGAATGACCAGGGACACTTTTTGTCCAACATAACATCATAAGTCTGTCCACATATTCTACTTGGCCGCGCTGGGACTTGGAACCCTTTAATTAGCGCTTCACTGTACGGTCTGATTGGAGTGTCATGGGATGGCTTATTAGGCACCGTTAACGCAATCATTGCTTGCTCTCAAATGTCAATCGCTACGGTAGCACCATCGATTCGTAGAGTGTGTGCCTGTAAATCAATACTGCGTGGCCTGATACAAAGCGCTTCCTGACCCACATTAGCATTCGGTAACTCTTTACCTCTTGATGTCTTAAACAAGGACAGTCCAAACTCCATTCCTCTATTGCAGAACCATCAAGCTGTTCTTAGTCATCACCACAGATAATATCCTGAATTCTAAGGTTTAAAATGTGAAGCAGAGATTTGTCGGGTCGATAATGTAAACGTGTTTTTAATTGCTGTGCCCCGAGGTTGCTGTTAGCTAGCTAAAAGTGCACAGCTGGTTGCGGCTTGAGCCCGAGGTAACAGAGGGCCCGGTGAGTGCAACTGTTGAACAGCTGGGCCCTGCAGTGCAGCCAGACAAGTCAATCAGTTACCAAGCCCGCAAGACAAAAGGGCTCAAGTCCGTCAAATTGACTACAAACTTGGAAAAAAAAAGTGTTCTACGAACACAGCAACAACTTCTTCAGATTATTAAATCTAATGCAAGGCGTGTTTGAAAAGAAGATGTGATATATTACAGTCCCATCATGAGGTGTGATTCATGCATCCGAACGTGTCAAAGCAATTAACTGAGAAAAAAAAAATAATTAAGGCTATTATAGAAAGGTACAGAAAAATGGCAACCACGGAGTTGTTTGTGGGGGCGGCCCGATGGTCGAGTGGTTAGCGCACAGGTGTCAAACCCAAGGCACGGGGGCCGGATCCGGCCCGCCACGTCATTTTATGTGGCCCGCGGAGTAGAAGGCGCACCTTCAATGAATGGCCTATTTTAAAACTGTTTTCATATATCGGGCGCATCACATTATAAGGCGCATAGAGTAGAAGGTACAAAAGTGACTGAGGTTGCGTTATGCATCCACTATATGGAGCTACGCTAAAGGGACTACAATACAATACAGGTTTATTTAACATTTAAAATACTACGTCCAAGAAATCTAAATATTGATGCACATATAAGGCGCATCGGATTAAAAGGCGCACTGTCGGCTTTTGAGAAAATTGAATGTCCTTATAGTGTGGAAAATACTGTCGATATTTTGCAATAATTTTGTTTCCCTGTTTACACTCACTTGAATAATAATTGAACAAACTATTGTGGTGAACTGGACTGATTTCAAAACTAGGCAATCGCCCAATTTGTTATGTACAAGTAATAATACGATGAGATGATTAAATATTTATTTGGTTTCACTGTCGTGACAGCCCTCCGAGGGAAGACGTCACTCCAAATAGGCTCCAGCACCCCCCGCGACCCTTGTGAGGAGAGAGCGGATCAGAAAATTGATGGATGGGTGGAGTAGTTAGCTTTGTCCAGCCTTGCAGCTGTCGATTCCTTTTCAGTGTTCTTGGGAATGTTGGGCTGTTTGATGATTTTTTTTTTCAGGGTAATGTCAATCCAAAATTGGCCTGATTAAACTAAATATGTGACACATTTCCTCACATAATGCACATGTGCGTTTGAATGAAGTGCTGCCTATACTCCACACGCGGTTAAAAAGGATGCGACAAAAGTGCGTTAATAGCGGTGCTCGGCTTGCGGCCGGATTATCACGAGCGAGCTTCATGTAAGCACGGCCGCCTCGCTAAATTCTCCCTTTGATGACGTTCCACGCTACAAAGCCCTTAACACCCAGATGAGTAGATTATGTGTGGCGGTGGTGGAAATGGGAGCGTCTTAACCGGAGGTGAGATGGGCTGGCACATTCCACAAGGAGATTTAATTTCCTTTAATGTCAGCCTCGGCGTACGCTTTGCTGTCAGGCTATGAATGGGGAGAGTAATTGAAGGTGTGTGTGCATGCGGTTCTGTCGCCAATCTGAAAGTAATTATGCGTTTATGTATTATGCCTATTCTACCTAATGTAAAAAAAAAAAAAAAAAAGATGCATTTGTGTCTATTCCTTCCTCCCAGGGGTACGA
This sequence comes from Hippocampus mohnikei, assembly GCA_026261675.1. NCBI lineage: Eukaryota > Metazoa > Chordata > Actinopteri > Syngnathiformes > Syngnathidae > Hippocampus > Hippocampus mohnikei. The sequence goes on from JAKGUB010000345.1 coordinate 1,355,100, forward strand.
GCTCAGCCCCGGTGGATTGGCATTTGTCTGACTCATTGCCATTGACCACCGTTGTAGAAGGTTAATGGAAAGGCTCGAGGCTGGACTGGGCCTTTGATGGGCATAATTCCTTCACCTTGCCATCAGGAGGAACAGGAGGAATCCAACTGTGTACGTGACAGGAAGAACCGGGCGGTTGCGTGGATGTGTCATTTACCGCTGAGGAATGGCCCCCATGTGCAAGAGCTGACAGCCTAGCAGCTGTTTTTTTTTTTCCATTTCAAGCCCCCTGCTCTGTTTATACCTGCCTGTAATTTCGGAGAACATTAGCATGCGACAAGGGAGGGGGTGTTAGTCAAGAAAGTAAAGGAGGAAAAAAAAATCATGTATAGATTGACAAAAGGAAAAAAAAATGTGAGGAGAAGCAGATATATTTGCAGCATCCGACCTAAAAAGATTCCTGGCACACATACGCTAACGAAAGAATTAGCGTATGTGAGACACAATTCTCAAAATGAAGAATCATTAACAAGAGACTTCATTGGTAATTTCATATTTGACGAGTGGGCACCGGACAGACGCTCCAGAGACAAAACTATTTGTTTACAAGCAATTCAAAAGCCCAAGTCTGATAGTCAAGGTGATTTCATTGTAGAGGAGTTTCACTGTGCAGTGTTCAAACTTCTCAGTTCCCTCTGATCACTCTTCTGTTTTCAGCTTTCCCTGCTGTCAACAATTTTATTATACACTTCTCCCTATCCCCCCTGATCAATCCATGACCTTCAGTCAACCCACTGTGGGCATCTTTCTTGGGCTTTTCTCTTTCTGTTCTCCCACTTCCATCAATATGGCCTACTCAGGAGATTAGCCGGATGCATAATTGGCTCTACAGGGCTTCGCGGTTACCCGTGTACACAGTGGATTGTTCAACCTATCTCGTCGCCTCCTTTTGAGTCCCTCCAGCACTCCTGTCAAGTCTGGTAAGGAATAAGAAGAACAATGCTTCAGTTGTGCCAACGGGGATTTTTCCATGCATGCATGGATGGGAATACAGTCGAGTAAGATGGACGTTAGGGCGTTCGACCAAATGTCCTTGACCTACCGTGGACAAAAAGAATTGTTAAATAAATGATCCCTCTGAATGTTTTGAACTCCTTTTTCAATGCCCGAGCATTAATTCTGGCTGCAGTAGCCGACATCGTGTGGATGGAGAGCTATTTCTCTCGATGAGGTCATGTTTTTATTTTTAAGACTCCAAACTTGATAATGAACGAACCACGGCTGGCCTGAGTATCTTCACGACACAATCAACAATCAGTCTCACCCAATCAACATCATTCTTGATGAGCAAGTCATATCGCATCTTGACACGGGCCTGCATGCAAATACAGTACACACCTTGGACTGGCCGCGAGCCAAAAATTCGGATCTCCGCTTCGTGCGGCAGCTTTCCGATGAACTTCCAGAGGTCATATTTGTTCTCAATGCTTTGTAGTCACTTAATTGAAAGCTTCAACACAGTTCAAAGAGAACGAATCTTTGTCGCTGCAACAAGGTCAGACGCTCACCTATTTATGAATAGCTCTGAGCAAAGACAGTGCGCCAAGTCACCCGTCACCAATACTTAAAAGCTCAAAAGATTCGAGGTTCGCCAATCGCTTGCAGCGCTACACTGGGCCCGGATACATCGATTAAATAAAAAACTGTACAAATGACCAGATGTTGCTGCAGAGCCATAAACATTATACATCACTTCATCCCGCAACAACATTCTCCCCATGAGTGCAATATATGCTAATGGTAACGGCGAAGTGTGTCTTTGCCGTAGAGAGGTGCCGAGGCTGTTCCGGTGTCAACATTCACACTCGCGTTCACTTGCATAATGACAGCACACCTCATAGAAGCTCACTCTAATGCACACACACACACACACACACACACACACACACACACACACACACACACTGTAGCTGTAATGTTTTCGTACACACGCATACGCACAATCGCTCACCGAGTGTCATATTACGGCTTTAGGAAAAAGACTTTCGAGCAGCGCTGCATTATAACCGCGATGACAGATGGCAGCATAAGGGACAATTACAGGTGATGCATGATTGAGCCCGCGGCTTGTCTAACATGCTTAGACTGCATTTTAGGGGGGGTTCGTGATATTTGGGTTCTTGCAGTCTGCTGACGTACGCCCCTTGTAAAAATTTTGAATGATGAGTTTAATATGCAGATGCTATTCTCCTCATCGTCGGTTGCGAATGGGATTGGTGTGATTTAATACCGATGGCGACGGGTCTCAATGGAGTGGGAGTGGTTTACCCATGAAAATAATAAACTTCGCGCTCAACTGGTACCGTTACGACGACGGTTTTTCCTCGGGTGAGCATGATGCAACTCTAGGAGAACAATTTCTAATCGAGACAATCGCTGTGGATTTGACGGTACATAAAACTTTGTTGCGTGAGATTCGGGGGTTAATTGTATTGTTTTTATTCGGGGTTACTTTACAAGTGCAAACTGTATATTTATCTTTTTTTCAACAATGTAATCGTCTCGGTTCACTCTGGCAGACGCGCGGAAACAAATGCCGTCGTTACTTAGTAAAACAGACACAAGACCAATAAATTAGGGTGCCATCAATGTCATGGCTCATCCATTTTGATGCAGGGTTAATGTGAATTTAAATGGGTGGATATGCGCTTCAGCAGATTAATCACGACCCCCCCGATTTGATTTTGTGTCTCCCTCGGTGAGCTAATATTCCAAAGATTAAAGTTTCATGCGGCGCTATAATAGAAATGTATTATTAAGACGTGAAACGGGGGATGCTGACCTTACCTCGGTTCGCTAGCTAGCTCATGCGTTTAGCGCTCAAGAGGCATCACTTATATATGTAACTTAAACACGCTTTATTTCAGGGATGTGGAGACCAATAAAATCTCCCTTTCTTTGCGGTCGTTTCCATCCAAGCTGCGGTGGCGCTCGCGGTGCCGCCTCACCGAAGACAACGTTCACAAATGTCTTCCCACTTTCAAGAATACATTTTCATCTCCATAACCTTTGTATTTTTCCATTAGGCTGTTTGCATCAACTGCTCATTGTATTGTTGCTGGGGTAAATGCGTTTTTCTGTCTTATAAATCATTCATGATATCATTTCTGAGATTGAATTTTTTTTTTCTTTCCTGACGGAGATCATGCCATGGCAGGGAGTGCTGCTGATAGTTCCGAGGAGGAAGAAGGGCGGCATTAAAAAAAGAAATGGTGATGAGCAATTTGATTTCCACTTTGAACCTATGTGGAAATTTCTAGCGGCTGGAATGAATCGAAACTATAACGTGTCATCAACAAATCGTTTATATACTGCGTCGGCCAATGGGAAACACTGAAAAAGCAATTCTAACAGATCGCCATCGGGATCTGCTTGGTTAATCTTGACAAATGAATTCTCTGGGTTCACTTGGTCAAAATGAATTTTTCCAATTCATTTAGACTTTTTTGACCGCATGCAAACTCAGCCACTGCAGACAGACTTTTTTTTTTTTTACTGAATGGGCTGCGGAGTTGGCAGCCAAAATGGTTGCACTTCACAGAAGGGCCATCCAGGGGGTTTCACAGGGGCCAGTTGAGCCCGTACCAATGTATCCAAACGAGCCCCGACGCAAGATCGGTGGTGCAAGGCGATCTAATTGCCCACATCTCACGCATTGGCCGACTACATCATCCGCAAGGGGAGAGTTTGCAGTTTACCTGCCGACGTCTTGCACAAACCCCCGGCGAATTTATTTCAATGTCAAACATGACGTGGTTATTGATGAGAAGGCATTGCAGATGAGGTGACCCGATAGTTCACGCTCCACTTTTCTAACAACAGCTATTAATTGCTTGATTAGCGTATACGTTAACACGACTTAATAAGAGTTGCTCCTCCTAACCTGGGAAGCGGAAGTCTTCGGAATCCTCGAGGCATTATAACCTTGCCTCTTGAGAAATGCTCTAAATATGTGTGCTTTTCGAGTCATTGACCACGCCCTTCCACTGAGTTCAACACATCATCAAATCACCATGCAGGATCAGTCCATAGTTCATGGGCCAAATGAGCCGTAACGAGTAAATGTTACGTGACTTCAACCGTATTCCTTTGCCCCGTCTGTCTCGCCGGCGCATTATCTGTGGGAGGAATTTGCTCAGCCAACCATTTCGGGTCAAAGCATCAACGTTTGCAGTCAGGGAAGAGAACAAAGTCTCATGCATGCGCTTTGACATGCATCAGTGATTTGTAAACAACAGTAAGTTGTACGCTTTAATCTGCCTCCACAACTGCGCTGAATGTTTCCGACTGTTTTCGAATATTTAATGTATATGTTAAGGCGAAAGAAAACTCTGCATGCTCTGAAAACGGGTGTCACTCTCTGTTTCCCTTTGCATGACTCGCTCTCCAAATGGAAGCACGATCCAATTTTCACTTATGAATCTAGCGCAAAGTAAATAGCGTAGGCTGTTTGCGTGCTCCACAACCGCACTACGAATAACCCGGGGCCACAGACTCATTTGTTATTCTTTAATGTGCCACCGCTCACCGGGGAACAGTAACCCCCGCTGCTGTGAAACTACACCACAATGTGAGCATTTCATGGGTAACTGCGGCAGGAATTCTTGGCCCCGCTTCTGTCACCCCAACGCGGAGAAACAACACGGGCGAGAGGCGCGGAAATATTGAAATACATATTAAAGAATTATTTCTCAATGGGGGAAACGGGCAACAACAAAAGTAATAAAAAAGCAATATTGCGAGCGCCGTGCGGGGAAAGCAACTCTGAACAAATCAACATTTATGTGGCATCAGTCAAGTTCAGTGGCGGAAGCGAGGCAATGATTTTCAATTACCAAATGTGGAGGTGGAGTATTAGTCCTCAATTGAATCACACAAACTACAAATACAATTACACTGTGTATATGCATATGCTAATCTTACACCACATTCTTAATATATTGATATTCAATACAAGAGCTGTTATCACTTACGAGTATCCTGCCTTCACAATCATCAATAATTTTTGGAATTAATACCTATCTGCTGTACAGTGGTACCTCAACTTACAAACGTCCCTTCATACGAAATTTTCAAGTTACCAACCGCCTCAACAGGAAAATGGTGCCTTTGTTACGAAACAAATTTCAAGATATGAAAAGTAAACATATAGTATGTGCTGCTACTCACAGCTCCGACTTTCCTGAACGCACCATACTTGTAGCTGCTGTGCAATTGGCTATTACCTAGCATCTTCCCGGCATCCCATTGGCTAAGACAGACCTCTACAATATGGGTCTATGTGCGTAGATGGATGGGTACGTGTTTATGCAGCGATAGTTTTACGTCAAAGTGAATCACCCAGAAAAAGTGTTCACCAGTCCGGTGATCGCTCACTATACTGATGTTTGCCCTGGACATTTTCGAAGGAAGCAAACATCCTTGGATCAGTTCTTGACAAAACGGCAGGCAAAAACTACTTCTGAGAGAAAACATGAACTAAAGAGCAATTCAAAGTTAAATGATTTTTGAATTATGCACAACTCTATTTATTGAGCAATCATCTAATCGTAACATGCATTTGTTACAGATTTTGACACATTTTTATGCTTTAGAAAACATTTATGCAGGGATGGCAACACAGATTTTGTTTTTCGGCGGAAATTTAACGATTGACTTGGAGGGGGGGGGCAGCCCCCCTGAAGCTGAGAGGTTTGCAGTGAAATGAAAGTACAATTTAATGCAAAAAAGGACAGAAAAATGAAATTGTGGAATAACATTAATCGGCAAATTTAATATAACTTTTTCTCCAAAGTACCCCAGTGCGGAACGTCTTTCGTTGTATCCGCTGACGAAGTTTGTTTGGAAAATGCCGATCCCAAAGAACAATGAATTTGCGAGACGAACAGGCCGCCATGAATCAGGTAAAAAAATATGTTACATGCAATTTGATTGGTCCAATCGCTTGTAGTTAACCAATCGCTGGGCCGTATACAATCGAGCTAAGACTTCCGTAACAAATAATGCTTCCAGTGATCTGATTAGTTGAAGCTTTCATACACGTCCAATCGCAGGGCTGTTTACGCTCAGAAGATGGAAAGACTGATCGGGAGAGCTTGTGAAAACCAGACGATAAGGTACGGACTGGTTTCTTCATATCAAAACTACAAGGTACCTGACCCCCCCTTAAAATGTTCTCAACGGATTTAGACGATTCACAAAAATGATCAATTTAAGAAATAAAACGGCGGATTTCTGCGGAAAATTGCCATCCCTGTTTATGTCTGAATTTTTGGGGGCTTGGAACGGATTAGGGCATTTACATGAAAAACGCGTCTCTAAGAAATTTCTTCCAGAACCAATTAATTTCGAAAGTAGGTGTTCCACTGTACTGTATATCTTGAATGTTAATGAATAGGAGGCTAATTATTTGACAGATCTGACAAGCGGTGCTGCCTGCCAGAGAACGGAATGGAACGAGGCTACCGTGGTCCTTATATTAGCATATAATCAGGAGAGCGGGATGTGGAAGGCTCTACGGGGTATCCCCCCTTTTCATCAATCCTCTTTGTGATTTTCATTAATACAAGCTGACAGGGCAGTGGTTTCGTCTGCGTGTTCTCCCCGGTGATTTTTCTTTGCAGGCTTTGAGTTATGTGGGTGACAATGGGAGCCAAAAAGCCCCAAACCAAGCATACCTGAGCTCCCGTAAAGTCAGTGAATTTGATCTGTGGGGTCTTTTATTCACGGTCCAATGATGATTTTGATTGGAAACGCTGGAGCTTTCTCATGTAGCGTGTATTATTTGTGCTAATTGTTGTACGATACTGTTGACGGTAGTCGTTACTTGAGAGAAAGTGGCTTTGATGGACGGAGGAATTTATTTTGTTCTTTAAAAAATAAAAATAAAACGAAAGTCTGCATAAGTTCATATTTTGTGTCACCGGTGTACTGTCCGTATACGTCACCTTTGCATAAATAGAAAGAATATTCATGTCGTCAAGTGCGCGGCTCCAATTAAACTAAGGTGTGTGTTAGCAGTTATGGAAACATTTCATGGACATTAAGCAACGTTAATGAAACATGAGCGAAAACCTAACAATTGAGTCGAACCGCCCCAGAATAATGCTACGAACCTGCAGATCATTTTGTTTTCATTCTTTTGACAGCTTTCCTTATGGCACAAGACCATATGTAGTCAATCTGGAAATGAATAGGCGTGCTTGCGGGCTAAATTAAGACAACGGGTATTGGGTTGAAAGAAAGATATTGGAGTTCTTCCACGATAGGACATTCCATTAAAATGTTTTGTTCAAAACAGTTCTATATAGTTTGCCGAATGTTGCATAATGAAAAGCTTGCTATTTTGTTTTTGTTTTTTAACCTTCAAAATTAAGATTTAATCCAATCAATTACGGCATGCAAACAGTCCCTGAAATGTAATATGTAAATGTAGTACAGTCCCATCAGCTAAGCAAACGCAAAACAACATTCGCAATCAATTCGACTGACAGAAAATCCTTTTTTTGTGACTTCATTAGAATATCTTGCGGAAGGCTAAAATGACAGAATATGAGAAAAGACGAAGACGACATCCGAATAATGCTTCGTACGCCGTTAGGCGAGACTTCTCTGAGACAGTCGCCTTGCAACTTGGCGGCGGAAACAGTGGGCAGCAATGACCGCATCTCGACAAAACAAAAGAGAACGGCGGACAATGTGAAATGATGGGTGAGGGATGAGGACGGGTCACCTTATCTCGAGGTCATCGTGACTCGGGAGAACGCGTCCGAGGAGAAACACGCCGACTGACTTTTCAACAAACGTCGTCCTTTGACGCCAACACACCTGCTGTAAGACTCCAGATAATTAAGTGTCATACGCATCTCGGCGAGGTTTATCATTTCCATAATCACTCCATTTATCACTGCCACACAAAACGCAATATCACTCTGGAAAATTTCGCTCCATTATTCAAAATGTGTTGTTCGGATGTCAAAGCGACAAACGATTGGAAAGCAAGTTAATGGGGGACGCCCTTAAGAAGTGACGCTAAGGACTAGTGACTATTATCTTTGATCGGGCCACACACACAAAGTAGTTGCAACTGACAACAACACAACGCTTGTCCCGAAATCATTTTCAATCGCTAATGTAGGACGCTAATAACCCGCTAGTTAATTACGCCGTCTTTGTACGATACGCCAAATGTCTCCTGCGTTCGCGGCCAGCAGCTCGCCGCTGGCTGCTCGCGGCGAGTGCCTGGCTGGTAAAAACAAGTAGCCCGACGGCTGTTGCTTTGCTTTGCTTTCTTTTCCACAGGACTTTTCTGGGGAACCGCACAATAAACAGAAAGCCAGGCAACTTCACAAATCATCCAACAAACTATCTCGTCTGTGTGCGATCTGCACAGAAACTAATGAGCAATTTAATCTTAGGGTCTGGATCATTAAAAGAGCTCGCCGTTTGATGCCAAAATCGACTTTCATCTTGGTGTGGCGATAGCTGATTAGCTCAGACAGGTTTACATGCCCGTCTGTTTAAAATGATGTAATGTTGGAAGATCATTAGATGTAATGAGTCACAACGAACTATGTTGAAAATGGAAAGGAATATTTAGAAGGGAGAGCACAGGGCCCTGACTTGGTAGACTGGTGCCGGTGTGCTCAGCGTAAAAACGGGCGGAAAGTTATTTTTGGCCCGGTGCAAGTTTATTGTATAATGTTGCGCCACTCTGGCGTTCCGGTGCCAATACTCCTCCGACAAATTGGTAACAGAAAGTGTTATGCGCTCGGGGTAAGAATCCTCATTTTCGTTCTCTGATTTATGACATATGAGAATTTTAAATTTTGGTCGAGATTTTACGAAGCATCATGGAAGTTGATATGTTTCATTTGCCTTCACGGGCCACATAAAATGATGTGGTGGGACAGATCTGGCCCCCGGGCCTTGAGTTTGACACCTGTGGATAAAGGTATTTACATGTATTCGAATCAATCAATTCAATGTATTTGCTTTTATTTTTTTTTTGGAATGCATATAGAAATGCTTTTGCTAGCGTCCATAAAAATTATACGGGGAGACAGCAGCTGTCAAGACATGAATTTGAAGACGATGGAGGGAGCAGTTTGTCCTTTTACAAGACACAACAAGGGGATTCGGGTTCATTACGTCACAGTGTGATTAACAACACCTCCGTCCTGCCATTAGGCTGACCTTGTTAAGTGTGTGAGGTGATTACATGGTGCATCCCCATCAAGTGGTCCCGCCATTACTGACAACAGCATACACTCCCATATACTGTACAGCCGTTGCTGTGAGGTTGCGCACATTTTTTTTTTCTTTTGATGTTTCAATGTGGCGATGACACTCATTACGGGGTAGGCGCCTACGGTATTTTCAGGCTTTCAGTCTCGAATAATTTCTGTTGCTGCTAACATCCCTGGCTGCTATAGTTTGAGTAATTAGAATCAGATGATGCTAGCTTGATTTGAAAGGAATGCATCAGGGGCTACAGGGCATTTCTGCATGAAGAAATCAGGAAGGAGCACAAGAGACAGTCGGTAAACATGGCGGACAAACGAACAGCGAATTACTTCATGTGGCTGCCCTGACTTTAATAAACATTGGGTGGAATGTGTTATAAACAAATTTCAAGGCTCGGTAGAGTCTGGTTTTGTCTGGAAAAAAAAAAACGTGAATAGGACGCAATAAGGCCCAAGATGAAATTCATTCCACTTTTCAGATAGTCACTTTGTGTGCTTTCAGATCAGAAATGACTTCATAGTGAGGATTACAGCGGCATAGACTGAGAGCAATACATATTGCATGATGAAAGTTTGATATACACTTGACAACAAAGGGACAGAATATTAAAGGTTAGAATCCATTGGTAAGAGGGCAAGTTTCATTTTAACTGTGCCAGAAGCCAATTCCAAGTTGGAAGCAACTGCTAGGGAAGCAAAGGAAAGCGAATGAGTGGAGAGGGGCGTGAGGGGAACGGGGGGAGGGGGCTCCACCAAGTTGGTTTCATTCTGCTGAAAGTCGGGCCTGATTGTTTGCAGCTTTCACCGATGCGTGGGAAGAGTGGAAGATTCCCCGGAGGCGCTCGAGGCTTCACGAAGGAACGAGACACACACCCACTCGAGAGCAGGGACTTCCTCATTTACTCGCCACCCACGGTGGGGGGGTCCAATACTGCATTTGGCCTCCTTTACAAGAGGGGGCACTGTTTCCAATAATTGGCAAGTTTATATAAGGTGGGCTTGGTTTGCCGGTACTGTAAATTTAATAGTGTGTCTTGGCTGCACAACTTATAGTGGGTTATCATTATTTTTTGGTCCAATCAGATTTCAGCGTTGCCGTCTTTCTAAGTCTGGCCTGTATTTATAGAGCGCTTTAAAACGACCACAAATATCCATCCATTTTCCGATCCGCTTTTATCCTCACAAGGGTCGCTGGGGGTGCTGGAGCCTATCCCAGCCGTCTTCGGGCAGTGGGCGGGGGACACCCTGAACCGGTTGCCAGCCAATCGCAGGGCACACAGAGACAAACAACCATCCGCACTCACACAATTTAGAGTATGAAGGCAGTAAAAAGCACAATCAGTCAAACTAAAAATCAAGGCTCATGCTCAGACAAAAGCCGACGAATAAAAAAAGAGTTTTAAAGATGGGCAGTGAACGGCGTCAAGAGGCGAGCAGCAGCATTTTGGACCAACTGGAGACACTTAATGGAGGATTGCCTGATTCCAAAGTGAAGTGCATTACAGTAATCTTAAGGATTGTCGATTGATGGTTGAAGCTCCTTTGTTCTCGTCTGCTGCTGGACCTCTTGCGATGCTCCCTAAATGTGTGTGTTACAGCGTCTAATTAGTGCAGTGCGACCGGGGTCCCAAGCCGACACACAAAACTCATTAAATTCTACCAGCCTGCTTTTTCACTGGCATGCTCTCCTTGCCCCATATTAATCTTTCCTCCCACCCGTGCTTTAATCCTGCGCAACATTTTGTTTTTGTTTTTTCCATTTTAATGGGAATAATGGCTTTTGCCATACGATCACCCCAAGCATGTACATTCTGTTTGTTTTTTTCTCCTCATTCAACGCTTTCAATGTGGTGCTCCAAGGTCAGGTCTAATGAGCATCTGAATAATAAGACGCCACGTGTTACAGCTCCCCGATGAGTGCAGCAGGTCAGGGATGAGATGAGTGCATTTTCTGGTTGCTCTTCCTTCTGTCTTTGTCACTTCCCTCTGTACTCGCCTTCATTTGGAGACAATGGCCTGGCTCATTTCCGGACTGCCTCCCGCCGTCTTCCTCACGACTAACAGGGCCACACAAACAAGGTCATTGAGACTGCTGTGAGAGGAAGATGTATCATTTACTGGGAGATGGATGACATGATGTCTCCGCGAAAAGCTTTTATTTTGACCAGAAGTATTACTGCAAGCCTCCGGCCCTCTCTCCCCACCCTCTTCCCTAATTGAACAAGGAGGAAAAAGACAACTACCACTTGGCACCGCAAAGGAAATTGCCTCTTCAGTGGCGTGAAAAATACACAATTCATTGCTGAAACATGGCTGCGTTCTTTCAACAGCCTGGCCGAAGAGGGCGCAGAATCGAGCGTGCAAATTGGCAAGGGGGGGCAACCTTGATGGCCTGCGCCTCTCCCACAATTGACTTGCATGGGCTTGCATTTGACATATATTTGTCGGTTAGGAAATTGTCAAGTGCTTGGACGTGTGTGACTTCAAGATTGGCACTGGTAGTGTCAAGGAAAGAGCAGTAAATGTAGCCCCATCATGGCTCAAGTGACAGCTCCTGCAGGGGCTCCTCCACCAGAGAAGTGCAGCCGTTGATCCCGTAAGGTCCCGCAGCTGCCAGATATGGCGGGATGCGAGTATGTGACAGCAGGACGGCCAAAGTGCCATCCCCAACAAAGAGAAACCTCACGACGGGTTTGGCAGAGGAGCAGCCGCCACTGCAGCATGTCTGCCCATCGCATTTAGTTAACCTCGCGGATGGGTGAGCGGTTGCATGAGATTGACATTCGCCTCTGGCATCGTCAGTGCTGTCAAATTAGCGGCACTAGTCGTGGTTTTATCGTATTTATGATTTCATTTTGAACCGTTCTGTTCAGTTTGGTACAACATGAATTTGTACAATAGTGCACAGTTCAGTGCTGGCCCAAGTCGTTTGAGATTGTAAGGCAGTGTAGGCCGACAGAGAATTTTCACTTTGTGTGAAAATGGGATGTATTAAAAGTGAAAGAAAACAAAAAAAGACAAAAACACTAAAAGACTTAAAAGCCACCTGGTTTAATTCATTGATTCAGAGGGGCAAATGTCGGTAAATACAGTGGTACATCCAATTACGAAATTAATTGATTCTGGAATTTTTTAACTAGAAAATGTTGTAAGTAGAGACGTGTTTTCCATGTAAATGCCCTAATTCGTTCTAAGCCCCCCAAAATTCAGACAGAAATGTTTCCTACAGCATAAAAATGAATCAAAATATGTAACAAATACATGTTACAATTAGATTATTGTGCAATAAATGAGAGTTGTGCTTAATGTAAAAAACAAGGAAGAGAGTAAAGAAACCAAACAAGAAAACGTAGATCGGAAATGAACTAAATCTTTTGTGATGCCCGTTCTGGAACTTTTCTCCCCCACACACATTTAGATTCAATATTCACAGCTGTCAACAAATGTTCCATCAAGTTACGTGGTGTCCTTACTTGGTCGGTTGCGGACCAGACCAGATTTTTCTTATATTTATTCATTTTTTTCATTATAATACTGCGGCAATCCAAATTGAACTGTTTTGCTTGGTGGAAATGTGGCATGACAGCCCTGTAATTTCAAGCTGATCTGCCCATGGCCTATAAGACAAAAACAAATTCTCCATTAGAAACACAATTAACTGCATTAGCAGCTGTGACCCTGAAATGACAAGTGTTGAGAAAGTTGAAGAAAAAAAATAGAGAGAAGAAAGTACATCTTTAAGCACAGACTATTAAAAAAAAGATCTGCAGCTGGGACACCAAAGCACATATTGAAGCAAGAGAAGTTCAAACTCCAGGATATGGACTTTTCCAGCTCCCATGGCTCATGTTTTTGTGTCAAGTCCATTCAGGTCATTAGTAATTGTGTTTTGCTAATGTCTAAAGCTACCCAGGCAGCTAGCCATCCCCGGTTCTAGTCACGCCACACCCATCTCTTTCAGGTCTCACCGACTGTGATGGTGACTCGAGAGAGGGATTGCAGGGTAAGGCCCTCCAGGGACTCATTAGTGAGGAGAGGAACTATTTGAGGGCAGCGTATGGAAGAGTACAGAGCAGAGGGAGTTTTTTTTTCCAAAGCCCGCTCCCGCTCCCCCTCCCCCTTTTCCAAGAGAAAACAATACCCAGAAGTGTGAAGCTACAGCAGCGAGGAGTAGTACAGTCTTGTCGCTTGTGCTTGTTACGGGGGCAGGTCGCATGGATTAAGTTAAATGAGCCATATGATGAAAGCTTTAAAATAAGGAAAAGTGTAGAGGCAAAAAAAAAAAAAAAAAGGTGCTTTCCGTGAGGAAGATTTTGAGTGGAACAGAGCATTGCAGTGTCAGAGTAATTAAAAGTTGGCATTCAAATAGGTTAAATTGCTTTACTGATTCAACCGGACACATTCATGCCATGTTATGCAGGAGATGTGATGTCCGACGTGACACATGGTGTCCAACATTTATTTGAGGTGTGGCATTTATTCATTTCACGTACTTTCAAAACTATGTGGCGCTACTTTTTCCCCACTGCTTTCCGAACCCTGTGGCTTTTAAAGTGACACGATTTATTTGGGAATGTTTACCGACGAGCTTCAAGCCGCCACTGGATTTACCCAGAGTTCTCGTCACATCTGACCAATGAATTAACCGAACACGTCACAGCCATTTGCGGTTGGAGTGCGGTCGCGAGAGTGGCGAGAAATGCCGAAGCTGTGTCGGAGCGAATATCGAGAGTCTACGTATGGTATAAAGTGGAGTGAAAATAATCATCTTGAGTTGAGTTGAACGAATATCCATGGAATGGCGATTTAACGAGCAGAGGGAATGAGCGCCATGAATACAGTGCCCTCCCCCCGTCTGTTGTTTTTTTGGGCGACCAACTCCCACCATCGCTGGCAATGGGGACAGCAAGTCCACCATGGTTAACTCATTCAATCCCAGCCATTTTCACTGGAGCAACCCCCTCAGTCCCAGCGTTTTACTGGATTTTGACTGATCTTGCAAGGCCCACAAAATATTTGGTTCTAATGCTATATAAACATGGAGCCTACCAAAATAAAGTTTGGACTCTCTTCTTTCAGCAGAAAAAAACATTTTGTTTGTTTTAAAATATGAACACCATACAATCTGTTCAAATCTGGAATTCTGATCTTGTTTTTGCCTCACCTGTGTCCCAAAGCGATCCAATTGACAAATCAACTTTCCATCCCTATTCCGTCAGATGAAGAAAACAAAACCAACAAGACATAAAGTGGCTGAGCATGAGTTGTTCGTTAACTGGTTGAGCTCATCTTTAAAAAAAAAAAAAAGACCCCCAGCATTTGTATTCTTCGAAATCCGTGCCTTTCATGCCAAGTCTGCTTTCAATTTCAAAGCTTTTTGGAGAGCCTCTGGTGAGATGATAACAGAGGGAAGGGACTTTAGTGAAAAATGTAGGATCTTGAAAAGGACCAAAGAGATGAGGAGAACCAGAGATGGGGATGGGACGACTCTGGGACGGGAGGATATCAATCGCCCCTGTAACTGGCAAGTATTCTGAAGTGAGTTGAGTATTATTAAATTTTTTTCATAAACCACACAGAAATAAAAAAAACGTGAACATGACACAAATCCTGATAAGTGTTTCTGGTGGACGGGCTGTTTCATTTGCATCAGATGCGTTGAGACATTCCAAACGGCGTGCTATTGATGATTGCCTTTTTTTTTTTTTTCCGGTAATGATGAGAGTTTGTGCATGATTGCGTGTATATGTTCTGTATTCCTCCAGCTGAGAACACCTGGATGCAGTTTGACACACGCTGTGGCTTGGTGAGTAGCAAAACATACCACGCATGCTAATCTGGATGCCCAAAAGTGCATTTATCTCTAACCTGCAGACCATTTATGCAAACGTATTCGAAAACACAAGCCAGGTCATACATTTACATTTCATCCATATGAGTCCTTTGTTCAACATCCAGCCAAGACCAAGGTTGAAGTAGTTTTTGTGTAACTGCGTGAGAAGAATGCTACAATTACCACAACCAATAATTAACTTAAGAATCGTAGCTGATAAAAAAGGTTCCAGGAAGTACTTTTTAACAACAGTTTCAACCAGGGGCCACTTGTTACAGGCTTCCTGTGTTTGGCTGCCGCTGCATCATTTGGTGCATTAAGTCCCCGTGTCATCTCATGAAAATGCAAAACAGGCAGCTGTTCTCAGACAAAAGCAACAACATCGACGCGCGGTTCTGTTCTTGCTTCGGTTTTGATCTGATCTCATTTGCTCCGGCGTCTCGCGCACATTAAAGCCATTGTGACTTACTCTTTCTCAACATATGCCATCGAATGCAACCCTCTTTAGGATAAAAGGAAGCTACACACGGCAAAAACAGTTAGTCGGACTAATCAACACGCGACGACGTTCAAGAGCAGCATCAGATGAAGGACACTCCCTTTGGGGACACGCCATCACAGAATGAAGTGCGAGGACGGTGATCCCGTCTTGAACAATTTCGAGAGAGGAGCGCCATGGTCTTTTCCTCTCGCTTGCATTTGAAGCATACGGGGAAGCCATGAGGGAAGCGTTGACCTGCCTTCCATTCTCTAATTATCACTCACTCCGATGCCGTAAACAACACCCTCCAGGCAGAGACACTGAGGGGAGTCCCTGACCAACCAATGCAAAGGCTGGGCTCATAATTGGTAATTTAATGCATCTGTGCGTATTATTTAAAAAAATAATAATACAAAAATAGGACACAACATTGCGCGCTGATGTTTGCCTTGGATATTTTCGAAGGATTGTTAAAAGCCGACAAAAGCAAACGTCCTTTACGAAACGGCAGGGCAAAAACACTTCTTAGAGAGAAGATGAACTAAAGAGGGCAAAAACCGATGAGGCAGTTAAAAGTTAAATGACCATCATTTTTATTCTTTATTCTTTCGTTTTTCACATTATGGACAACTCTCATTTATTGTACGATAATCCAATTGTAACATGTATTTGTTACATATTTGGATGCATTTTATGCTTTACAAAACATTTTATGGCTGATTTTTGGGGGGGCTCGGAACGGATTAGGGCATTTACATGGAAAATGCGTCTCAACTGACAACATTTCCTAGTTAAGAAATTTCTTCCAGAACCAATTAATTTCATAAGTAGAGCTACCACTGTATTAGCATTGCCATTCTTTCATACTTCATAAACTGTGATCACTCACACTCTCACATTTCATTTGGAATTATGCAGAATTTATACAGACTGCTTCGGCTGAGCTGTTTCCTTGACACTTTGAGAAGAAAAATGAAACAAGTACCGACCGCTAAGCTCTTCTGGAAGAAGAGACCAGCATGGAAGATATTATCAGGACCTATTGAAGGCCTCATGCTAATCAATCCGTGGCAGAAATTCAACAAGCCATGACATCGACCTACGCATAAAATGAATGACTAAGAACACCAAAGACGTGATTTTTTTTCCGACAATTCATCTTCCGTGTGTCTGCCTGACAATCAATGGAACAGCTTCCATAATTAAACCCTCCCGATGCTCGAGCGTAACCTTGGGAAAGATCCAGCATCCGTAGCCAAACAATTTAACACCCGCACGACGTATATAAACACTCGGCAGTCAAAATGCAAAAAAACAGCACAATGTCTGTCAGTTTCCCCCGCCCCCCGCAGAAGAACAAAAGCTCCCGAGGCAACACAATGGCAGTTTACTTCTTTTTGTGTTTCTGACTGGCAGTATCCACAAGAGGGAAAAATATGAGTTTTCCCTCCGGGAGGGAGTTCACGGCATATTGAGTGCTTTTCAAACGGAGGAAGAGGAGGCCTGGCATATGCTACTGAAAACAAGATGAGATGCAGGGAAGTTGGGTGAGTGAGCGGCATCATGTGTAAAGCCGCTCCAAAATACGGTATTGCTTTACTATTGATGTGCAGGCCAAATCTGTATTCTCAGCTACGATGGTTACACAGGAAGATGCACTCGTACACCCACTCTGGGACGCATGCAAAAACTGAAGGTGATATGAACACCATTGCGTTGTGTAGTGGAATGGTCCTTTTTTTTGTTTTTAATTTAAGAAGAAAAGTAAACTACAATTTCCTTCTTCGGTACAGCCCATAACGTAGCACCAAAATAAAGGCTTTTAAATTATTCGACCACTTTTTTTGGTTCATGTATGCTTAAAATGCAAGCTAGCCCCCGTAGGCTTAAAGAAAATATGTCACAACTCTCGTCAATTTGTTGAAGAGAGACAAGACCTCCAAGTAAAGCTTCCTTCATCCATTTTAGCGTGACTGCTGCGCCTCAGTGCTCTTTTTTTGAACGGCACGCCTTTAGGTAGTACGCCCGAGGTAGTAAGTCAGCCTTGGATGTCAGCATAAATGGAACAACCGGCAGCTCATTCTGAGTGAGGACACCTTTTTCAAACGATACAAAACCTGCCGTTTTGCAGCATCAACCCGACTGTGACGTTCTGCAGAAACAAACAAGACAAAAACTGTGTGGAGCTCCCAAAGGAGGGCACTGTTTTGAAATGGATGCTACAAGGAAGGAGACAAGAATCTTCAGCTGTCATTCCATTTGCTGCTGCAGCAAGGCTACGATGACCATTTGAGACTCGCTCTCTAAATAGCAAAAAAAATCCAAAAGGCTAGAATCTAACATAACCCTCTCCCCCATCCCCTTCTCTCCTACATTATTTATCATTTATCATTGGATTTGTATTGCATATTGAAAATGTGGTGCTATTCCAAGGTGGTGCAAATGTCGAACCGTTTAAACTGCATCCTGCCACATGTTAGTGAAATGAACACTGTGGCTAACAAAAATGGAAAATCAATGATAACAAGTTAGCGAGCTTTTTTTCTCCTAAAACCTTTTGCGCGGCGCAAAAAAAAAAGAGAGATTTTTATGGTCATGCTGGCACAGTTAAGAGCAATGACCATCTGGTTTCGCTGTGTTTACTTCTCTCTGGGTTCAGTAGTAAAGAAGTGGATCCAGACTTTTTGCATGTAGACACCACAGACGGGCCTGCACTCAAAACACCACCTTGCAGCTTGACTGTCTGCGTGTATTTTAATGAAATATCAGCTTACTATAAAATTGCCCCCCCACACACACACACCTACAAAGTGTGACAGCAACAACTGCGTATAGAGAAGTGTGATATCATAGCTAGGCTGTATGGAACTAGAAGAGTAGGCCTCAACCCATTCAACGCGGTCAGTGGTTTCGTGCACACACACCCACATGTGCGCACACACCCACACACACACAATAATATTATAATCACTGCTTTCCTTGGGAAGATTTTTTGGTCATGAAAAGAGCAGCTGTTTGCACGGACAATCCCACCAGCCGGATTAGCCAAGCTACCGGGTTGATCCCAGGTCAGTTTGCCAACCCGCGATGTGATGTCATGCTGCCACATGACAGTAGACTGTACACACAGTACGGCAGGCTAGAACGTGACTAGGTAGAGGAAGAAAAGACAAAGAAAGAATAGGGCGATTAGTACACATAGACCTACACAAGATAACTCAATGTGCTTCGCACAGCTAAAGCGAGACCCCGAAAAACATTTACACACCGTGACAGCTTGAAGGGAATGCAAAGAGAAGAAAAAGTAGATTTGTAAAAATTACTCTGCTTTTGCACTTATTCCAAAGAAAGTCTTGGGGAAAAAAAAAACATGTCAACGACTATTGGTGCCATGGAGACAACCTGAAGGCGGTGACGAATGACAAAATGACAAGAGTGACAACAATGACCTTTATAGATTGAGCCGTGAGTGCAGTACCGGAGGACCTGGTAAGACGACCGTGGCCACACAGATTTAATAAGTGGTTGCGCATGACTGAAGGTTGAGACCATTGCCAGTCTGCCAATGATGAGGTCACGGCATTGGGGAGCTCGTGGGCGGCCAGTTAGTCATGAACTTGGCCCATCCATCAAGTTGTTTGGAGAATAAATCTAAACAAAGTACCACCAGGACATGCCATTCATTAGTCGTAAAGGGTGTAGTCCAATATTTGATCGGAGCGAGAGAGGGTCCTAGTAAGGATGGAAGTAGTTTTACTCCGGGCAGTAAATCCACCTAACGACTGCCATTACATTTGTGTTTATTTACTGGAAAAAAATTAAGATAAGATTAAAAGACTGCAGCTCGCTCCTTTTATAGGTCGTTACCATCTGCCACCTTCTATATCAGCCTCACTCTACCCCCCTGCCCCCTTTTTTTCTCATTCCCTCTTCCT
This sequence comes from Hippocampus mohnikei, assembly GCA_026261675.1. Lineage (NCBI taxonomy): Eukaryota > Metazoa > Chordata > Actinopteri > Syngnathiformes > Syngnathidae > Hippocampus > Hippocampus mohnikei. Next base: position 1,374,633 of record JAKGUB010000345.1, read on the forward strand.
CTAATTTCTCGAAGCCCGAAGGCTGCTTGCTTTCTCAACGTCACTCTGAGATACAATCGCTTTCAAACTCAAAATGCGTCCCGTGGTGAGAGTTCATCTGCTTCTATCATTTATGCATCTTGCTGAGAAGCATTCAAGCCTCCCAGGCTGCTCAAGTCTAAACAAAGAAAATGAGGTGCCAGCTTCTCAAAGGGCCTTTTTTTTTTTTTTTTTAAAGAATAGCATGCCATCCAAGTCCAAAGTGTTGTTGAAACCAATTGAAGGTGAAATCAGCAAAAGTAGCTCCTGGGAATTGAACTCCAAACCTCTCTGGTAATATTCTGAAGTGTATTGCATGATTACTGCGGCACGTAGCCGACCAAAAATGTCACCCTGCCCTTTCCTCTTGTCACAAAGATCCCGTCAGAGTCCTGGGGGCACCAACTAATTACTCTTCACTGTGCCATATAGAACGACGTGGCCACATGTGTGTATGTCACTGTGTGTGTGATCTCTCTTGAGTGAGTGCGTCTACTTGGGAACAACAACAACAACAAAAAGTTCTGTAAGGTCAGGCGCAACTCACTATCAGCTCCTGGGAGATATGACAAGTGGATGCGCAATAAACAAGCGAGGCCTTTACTTGTCGCGAGAAGGAGAAATTGGATGTATTTGTTGAACGGCGGAGGTAAACAAAGGTGTTAAGGGGGCTTACTTTTACAGAATGGCGAGAGATTTAACGCTAACGCAGCAGAAAGGCAGATCATAAAAGTGGGGAGTTTGCGTTTCGGGGGGGGTGTTGAGATTCCATTTTAACAGTCAAACAAATAGCACCCTTCCCTTTGGTGACTGGGTAGAATGATGCATCATGCGTTCTGAGACAGTGAGACAGTTTAATTTCCATTTATGAACATTGGCACAATCTGAAGGGACTTTATTAGCCTAGCTTAGACCATTAGCCTAGCTTAGACCATCTGCTATATTATACAACAGAGATGCCTTGCCGTACCTCCAGGAACTGAAAAAGGAGGACAACGTTCAGTAACAAAAAAGGGGTGGCTCACAACCTCAGTTTGACTTCACCTCCAAAGCGTTTGATAGGGTTGAGGTCGGGGCTCTGACGTCATATGTTTACGACCGCGCTGTGTGCACTGGGACATACTCGTGCCGAAACAGAAACAAACATATTCCCAGGAAGCAAATAGTGACAGCTCAACTCAAAAGATAATGTTACGTTGTGTATCCAATCACAACACCAGGGGAGGAAAACCACATTATTCCCCGAAATGGTTCAGCTTTAATGGAGATGACAACACACCCTGTCAGCCTGCCGCCGCCGGTGGAGCAAGCAGCATAGTTAAAAAAAAAAAAAAAAAAGAACAACTGTGCAAAAGGCTAGTTTAGGATCGCCTTATTTAAAGGCAGCGGAAAAGGAAGTATCAGCTAATTAAAGAGGCCAACCACGGGCTACACCTGCTTCGATATTCAAATTATGTATCAGACCTTTGTGGTAGAAGAATCCAGCCATCAGCAAGTTGTGGACGGGGAGCTTCATTAGCACAAACATTGCTTGCCAGCTAACTCTGCATAATTTTACTCCCCCACTCGACCCCTGCGTGTGCGTGCGTGTGCGTGCGTGTGTGCACCCTATGAGTGTCATGGCACAGCTCCACCAGTTTGTCTGTAAAGATCTGTGTGTCCACTATATATTAGTCCCCCACGAACTATTTTTCATTTTGATATGGACCAAAAATCCTGAATTGGTGTCAGCTTTTCTACAGGGAGATAATGGCAACGCTTTTGCGGTAAAGTTCCGCTGCTTGAACTCAAGGGGGCTGGGGACGGTGCCTTTCTCAAGGACACCTGGACAGTAGCTAGCAAACAGACTAGTATCTAACGCTAGCAACCAGTTGCAATTTTGACATTTCCAAGTCCTTACAGATGAGCTTCTGCCCCCCCCCCCCCCCTTTCCCCTTCTATTAGTCATGTGCTCATTGCAAAAGAATGAATATCGTTCAGATCTATTGTATTTTCAGCACACATGGCATCTCAGTGGTGGGCAGGATGCAAATTACGTAGAGCAGGGGTGTCAAACCCATTTTCGTCGCGGGCCACATTTTAGTTACCATTTCCTTTGGAGGGCCATGATGACTGATATCATATAAAGTAGTCAAAAAGAACAGTTTATTCAACTATTGTTTAAGTTACTGTCATGAGTTGTTGCTTACAATATCTCTCTTGTTACATGTGAGAATTTGAAATTTTGGTTCATATTTTAGCAATCATCATGGAAATTGCCATGTTTGATTTGCTTTCGCGGGCCACATAAAATGATGTGGCGGGCCAGATCTGTCCCCCGGGCCTTGAGTTTGACACCGGTGTTGTCGAGCAACCCTCCACACAAACATGCAGTGCATTTTTTTAACTGTTGGAATATAAATAATCTTGAAAGAGGCATGCTCCTTAAAACAAGTTGGGCCTTCGCCGATCCTTTCAAATTAGTTTTGACCCTTCCCTGTCGCCTGTTTGCCTTTGTTCTTTTCAAGAACACACACTCTCGTCTTCTGAAAACATGGCCCTGAATAGATGCTTTCCAGGATTGTCGTAGCCTGCTCGCTAATGCGGCACAGACAGATTCTCAGATGTTATTTTTGGCTTCTTCGCAAATACCGTGGCCACAAAGAACCAAGCAACCATGACAAGCTTATTCAAAAGCAACGGACGGAAGCTGTGGATTTCATGGCCCAAAGTCAGGGAATTGCACTGAAAGGCATCAATCCGTCGAACTGGCAACCACTCTGGTGAGGGTAGATGAAGACAAACTGATGTCAATCGAAGTATTACCCAAACGCGGTCTTTTACGTTCTATTTTGGATTTTAATTTGATAATAACCAACATGGTGGACTTTCTGACTGTTGCTAATAGACACATTATCTACTTTTTCCAGGCTCTTTCTTTTTCTTTTTTTTTTAAGAATACTGCGAGGAGAGTCGCCTGCAGGGTTGTCCTCAGAAGAGCTAATCATTTTAGCGAATGAACGGGCTAGTCTTCTATCCAAGAAGGAGTTGGCAGAACGAGCATGACTTTCATTAGTGGCCTGTTTTCCATCAATGGCTTTTTGGTCCGTGACTCCCATGAACTTATCTTCTTGGTGAACTAGAACTTTGTTTGAAGTCCAACATTTCTTTCTTATCTGACATTTTAAGATCATATCCTGTTGGCTGGGATTAAAGTTTGAAGTGAGTTAAGCACTTTTGACACGATTTGAGCATTTTGTGTGGAAGGTGTTTTGACAAAAGTTTTCGATCAATGAAAAGCCGTAATGAATGAGCAAAAAACTCGCACTGGGTAATCCGTGCTATGCTTGGGCACGCTTTCATCAGCGACATTATTTGAGGTTTGTCCTTATGGGGGCCGGGAGTGTGTGTGTGGGGGGGAGGAGGGGTATGTCGAAGTAAAACCAACTGCAAGACCCAGACAGAGCAGCAGCTGGGAGAGCAATTAGGTATTAAACGTACCTTTGTGGGGATCATTGCGATGCAAGAGAAGAGGAAGAAGAGGAAATGAAAGTGGGGTGAATAGTAGCCAAAGGAGCTTCTGAATCATACACTTCGTCTTTCTCTCTTACTTCCTTTCCCCTGCCAGCAAAAACAGTCAATGCTCTTTCGCTTCTGCGGCAGTCAAAACCAACTGAATGGTTTTTAAAGGAATTAAAAGTCTGACAGAGGACACTCGGGTACATCTGCAGAACATGTACTCAACACAGCTAAGCTGCTACCGCGTTGGCTCCTTTGGCACTTTCCAACAGAAGCCAAGGCCTGGAGAAAGGAAAAAAAAAAAGCACTTGGCTCACATGATAGCGAGTGCAGCTCCATCCTCCCGAAGATGAATCGACTCTTCGTTTGAGCCTAATTGATGTTGTATCGGTGAGCAGCGGCTCTTGGATTATTTAGGCGGGACATTTAAACAGCTCTCAGGCTGTCTGCAAAAAAAAAATAAATGTCTTGGCCTGAAATGTTCGTGATGCGCAAATGCATCAAGTTCATTTCAAATCGATTTTGCATTCATAGACCATATTATAGACGAAATACATCAATTTTTTTAGCTTAAAATCAATTTCCAAATTGTTTGTTTAAAAAAAATAAAAATAGGGTGAGGCCATTTAAAAAATTGACAATCTCAACAAGTAATAGAAATCTAAAATTTATCATTTGGATGCATTTTTAAGCTTTAGAAAACATTGATGTCTGAATTTTGGGAGGGGCTTGGAACGGATTAGGGCATTTACATGGAAAACGGTCTCTACTTACAAAGTTCTCGGGTTAAGAAATTTCTTCCACAACCAATTAATTTCACAAGTCGGAGGTACCACTGTATCCAAAAGCCGTGTCAAAGAATGTCGAAAAATAGTACGTTCTATTCCACTTTGATTGACAGCCTAGCTCACGCGTGGTGCATTGTGTGCCTGATTGAAGGGCCACCTGTCTGATATGACAAGGTTATCCAGGGGTTGCAGTGCTAACCAGGAACACAGCGCTTGCCTTGTCACTACTCGCCGGTTCCTCCTGAATGACCAGCCTTGTTAGCAAAGCGGGGGAACCTTCCATCATCTGTGCATTCTCAGTTTGTGCAAGTGGTTCTATATTGGCACTACGGATTAACTCAGCCTGCAGTGATGGAAGTTGAGGTGGTTGCGAAGAATATATATGAGGCAGAACATGGAAGGCTGATTATCGACGCCGTGAAAAGACATGGGGGGGGGGTTGCTCATTGATGGTATGACAATAATAAGCCTTCTGGAGATGGATGCCTGCCACCCAAGAAAACAACACACCCAGGGGACAGAGAGAGACACATGATCACACTATTCAGTTTAGCTTTTGGTATTTTACAGCCTCAAACTCCAATGACTAATTTCATGACAGGGATCAAGAGGGGTGAGTCAAAGTTCATGGGCCCACAGCAAACAAAAAACTAAAATAACCTGTGGCAGGAGCGGAGATGACTTCAAGTGCCTCGAGCAAGCTGTTCCATTGGCAGGCATTGCCGCAACGCGGAGCACCGTGTACGCCAGCGTCTCAGCGAGTGTGCACGCGGGGTTGTAACGACAGGGCGCTTCGAGAGTCAGGAAACCCTCGACATGCAAATCAGTGCTAGCGCATGCCAAGCTTTCGCTCTCAAGGTGCTGAAACCGAGCGTGATTTGTTACTCAGTCAAAAGCCAGAAAATCCAACCTCTCTCTCAGCCTTGTTTTTCTTCATACATCCATCCGTTCCATTTTATATTCTGCGTATTAGAATTTGACTCGAGTCACATGACTCGGACTGCAATGTTTGAAAAATGGAAAATGAGAGGCAAAATCTTTGCCGTCTACTTTCAGGTACAGTACTGTGAAGCGAAGCTAACTGGTCAAATATGAACCAAACTTGATGCAGGTAATGCATTTAACATGCATGGCAGGCTGATTGAACACTCGAAAATTGTCCCTAGGTGTGAGTGTGAGCGCGGATGGTTGTTCGTCTGTGTGTGCCCTGCGATTGGCTGGCAACCGGTTCAGGGTGTCCCCCGCCTACTGCCCGAAGACTGGGATAGGCTCCAGCACCCCCCGCGACCCTATTGAGGATAAGCGGATAATATATGCTGCGACTGAAGAAGATTTTATGACTTCAACCATGTAACGTTGTAATAACTTCAGTTGTATGAAATTTGATGAAGAGTCAACCTGCTTCATTTTTAATTTACAGTTATAGGGGGGCCGGATCACATCCCAGCCAATAAAAAGTGATGTGAATCAAAATTTTGAGTCGACATCCTTTCATTAAAATCGCATTGTGTTAAAACGAGGCAGCGTGGTGGAATATTGTGTTTACAGAACATCAACGATGTATTCCGGATGGATAGTTCAAAATGAATTTGGAGGCCATTGTAATGGGACTATAACTAGGTGGTCATGGCAACCAAAAGTATGAGTCAAATGTGCCCCGTGCGGGGGGGGGGGAACAAACACATCAGAACCTTACTCGGTAATTGAGAAAATGAGACGTGTTGCCATTGGGTAATTTAGCGGCGGTGGATGGCAACCTCCCACCGTTGCAAGCCTGGATTGAACACAGACTCATCATTTTGTCCTACGCTAATCAACAAATTCATTTCAACAAATGGGAATTTCTCGTTTCCCCACACAAAAGCACCCCCCCAACCCCCCACTCCACCTCCAGGATTCCCGAGCCTGAATGTTCATGAAGAGCCACCCCTTTGAGCCTTTAATGCCCCGGCAATCAGATTAAGGATGTCGGTGTAAGCCTCGAATTACTCATGTTATGATTTGATTGGCCAATAATTTGATTGCGGCCACATCTAGACTTCCCCCCCTGGTTCTTCAGATCTCATCTTTCCCTTTCCCGCCTTCTGTATGTCTACAACACCCACACACCCACTTTGCTATCTCTCATGCGTGGCTGTCTGCTTCGGAGAGAGTGGGTGCAGTCATGGGTATTGTCGAAGTGGATTATCAAGAGGAAAAGATGCTTCTTAGCCGTAAATCAGATACACCATCTTAAAGCATCAAACACAACCCTAAAATTCTCCAGAGAAAGCCCCACACCCTTTTATGTTCATTTTACTAGACAATGAAGCGCTGTATGAATAAATACAGTACAGGAAAGGCGGGGTCGGGGGTAGGTATGCATAACTGGTGCAAAGGTACCAAACAGGACATGGGGAAGATGGGATGCATGTTCCTTTTACAACATGCCCATAGGGAATTTTTTTTCTAACAAACGGATCTTTGTCGGAGAAAAAAAACAAACCTGCGAAATGTGTGCCAATGCAGCTCGGGTGTAAAAATCAAGCTTGAACAGTAATCATCATGCGCCGACGTTCTATTATATTGACATTGCGGTTCAACGGGTGTTGCAGTCGTCATGATTGACAGGTGGACCAATGAACTGAAATGCATTTGACTGTCCAGTCTGATCATGCAGTCGAAACATTCACGCAGTCGAAAGGTCGTCTTATTCATCCCAAAGTTTCAAAACTGCCACTTGAGGTGTTGAAATGGGACATTTTCAAATCCAGGCCACTTACTTTTTGTCAGAACGCAAACAGACGTGACGAACTGAACTGCGTCTTCAGCGTTTCGTGATATTGAACAAAAAGCTTTGATCCAGACTTAAAAATGTGGCCGGCTGTGCTTTCATCCATCCTTTAAACTCCTTTGGAACAAGTTTCTGATGCAACAACGCCCCACTGGACTGCAACGTCGGTTACACGACGTACAACCTTATATACCGGTCGAATCTCTTTTGTGCGCGCCGTACTTTCAACGGGGGCAGATGAGATTAGAAGCGATGTAGTGTAATGAACAAAAGCACCGCAGGGACCCTGATCATTATTTAACATGGCGGCAACTACAAAACCAGTCAGTTTGCCGGGGGTTGAGCGCTCACTACAGTTTCAAAGGTTACAAGCAGTTTTTCTCCTTGCGAGAAATTTCCTCAGTTTGGATTCCGGCTTATTTAAGCTCTTATTTAAATGTACTCATGCGATGCATGGGAAACAGGAAATGGGTCCACGGAGCATTTTATACATTTTAGATTACAGTGTTCCCTCACTTATTACGGCTAAAGGGGACCGGGGACCCTGCCGCGAAAGTGAAAAACCGTGATGGAGCATTGCCCCTCTAGGCATTTTTCATGTAATGTGTATGTGGGTACAAGCATGTTTAAAATATGTAAACAGTCATGACACTTTATATATTTGAGACAAAGACTACAGCAGTAGTCTACCTTTGACAGTCAATACCATTCATCAGCATTGCCTTCTGAGAGAGACAGAGACTTACTCTCACTTTACGCCGCTCTGACAGTGCCTCCAGCTAGCTGCTGGCCAGCTATCCCTGCGCAGCCAAATCGTTTATGACAATTAATCGGTATTGATGGGGGGGAGGCGAAGAGAGACGTGCTGCTTTTTTCGGACAAGCACAATCACCCCCTCTCTTTCGCTCTCGCACTCACTTTGGCTTTCACTCTCACACTTGCTCTCGCTATACGCTTATGCCCCCCCACCCTCCCCAACCTCCGCGCATGTAGCAAATACAACAGTGTGACGAGACACTGATCAGAGAGTCCACAGCTGACGAGACACTGATCCGAGACAACCACGTGACGAGACACAAGGGAAGGTGCCGGGCGGGGCATCTTTGCTCGTGCTGTTATTAGTCGATGTCGGCACCGCAAAACCAATCATGCGTGCAGCCATGTACAAAATCTCTGAGTCATTCGGCATTTTTTTTCGGAATACAGAACTTTCAAAAAAAAAAAACTTCGATGTAGTGAAGCCGTGATGTAGCGGGGGATCACTGTACATTCATTTGTATACATTAAATATCAAGTATTTTTTGTTGTTTTTTTTTAAACCCTTTTAGGGATAACGGTTCCCACAGTGGACAGCTATCATGTTATCAGGTTAACAGGGTGCATGAGAGGGTTAAACAACCTGGAGGTACTGGTAAACGATGAAATGCGAAACATTTTCACAATTTTTATTGACCTTGCAAAATCTGGGTGGGAGGGGGACGATTTTGGATCATGTATTAATGGCGGGAAATTTCAGTACTCGATTCTGTTCAACAACCACATTTTAGGTCTCATTCCGCGACGCGTAGGCTCTTCCTCTGCGATTGCTAGCTTCAAAAACGATTCTTTGAGAGCGTCTGACTAAACAAATGAGCCTCGGAGACATTTCCCATCTGCAGTATGTCATCGGAACAGAGACGCATGTGGAAGCTCCCTCAAACTGAGTTGATGGTTTGATGGTAATCATGCCGTGTATTTCCTTTCTTTTCGCTCTCCCGTCGACCATTTTCAGTATTAACTGTCTTCAGCTGTCATTCTCCGGCGGAATAAGACAGCCATCTGCTACGAATCCAGCCGGCACCGGCTTCTTTGCAAGAAGCGCAAACACAGGCATATGCAATCATGGCGGCAGACAAATCACAGTCGCTGGCAGAAACAAACTAGCAAAACATGTTTGACACACACGGCGCAAAGGTTCCAAAGAACGCACACACGGGCAAACATGACAAAACAACCGCAAAACGTCGGGAGAAGTTAAAAGCAGGTGACGGAACATTCCACAAGAGCATTTTTCAGATGTTTGAGAGAAAGGTCACGACCGGGTGATTGTGGCACGCGATAGGATAGGGGAAAGGGGGCTGGAGGAAGGGGGGGGGGGGCAAAACCGCGTACGGATAAAGCAAGAGATAACGCAATGATTAAAGGCGAGATGGCAGCATGATAACAAATCGCGTAAACAACACTAAAATGGCATGAAGAATACAGCGATAACGCTCAAATGCAATGTCATGTAAAAACAAGCGCTGGAGCTACAGCGCAAAGCCAAAATTCGGATATAAACACAGGAAAAGCCAGTAGTTTTTTTTTCTTTTTTAATTTATTAAAAAAACATTTGTTTGTTCATTTAAGTGTGTGAAATTCACGACTGTAAAGAAAATAAAATCTAAAATATATTTCACCACAGTGTATTTATTTATTTATTTATTTTTATATATATTTTTAAAACAATTTAAGTAAAAGAGGAAATGCCTTTTCTTGCTTCACTCAGTTATAACTAAGTCCACACGTTTGTTTTTACGCTAAACAGCGTGCCGAAGAAAGACTAATCTGATATCGCCCAAGAGGACATAGGAGGCTTGCACTTGACAACACGTGTGCTAGATACATCAGGCTGTCTGCTCCCACGTTCTCCCTCGGAACTGCTGAGGTTGCTCCCATTAATTCTGCCTCCTCTGCTACTTCCCTGCAAGGCAACGGTTACACTGTCCGTGTGTGCGTGTGTTTACGCCATGGGGGCCCTGAGGTCCTCGAGGTTGTGACCGTAGCGAGCTCCGGCAAACTCCAACTGACCTTGGCGTTTCACGCCTCGGAGACAAACTAAAAATGATGGCTCATCGAATCCTGCGCTCTGCATGAAAGGTCAGAGAAGTCTTTTCAGCTATGAGAGCAAAATTAGTCGGATTTCCTCAATCGGGAGACATTGAGAGTGGGTCTTTTCGAAGGTGGTATCAAATAGACGATTTCAAAATGATCACAGTTCAAAAAGGCCTGCAGAAAACGGCGATGGCATTATTGCAACTAATATATATATATATATATATATATATATATATATATATATATATATATATATATATATATATATATATATATATATTTTTATTTTTGAGGGATGGCGTTGTTGGAGTGGGCTGATGGATTAACCCGCAGCGGGTAAAGTAGCCAAAGCCTGGACTCCATCGTCCTCCTGCACAGCACTCGCATATGAATGAAACCAGCGGACATGGAAAGAGTCATAATAATTCAACATGACATCATTGGTGTACAGGAAACGATGAGGCAGCGTGGTCGTGGAAGGGAAGGCACATCCATTAAAAGGGTCCCAAAATATCCGACTCGATCCATCGCACTCGTTTGACAACCTTGGTTAGCTAACTAAGGCAAACCAAACTGAACTGTTCTATGCAGAAAGAATGTCAGAGGCGGCAAAGAAGAAAACGTTTGCAAGTCAACCTCAACGAGTATGTAATGTTTACTATTTGCATTGTTCAGAAATTCTTGTTTCGTTCCATTTTGTCACCTGTGTCGCTCCGGTTTTTACGAGCAATTTCAGCGTCTGCTCATGCGGGTTGTTTCATTTTGTGAATGTCCATCCATCCTTCCATCCATTTTCTGATCCGCATTGCCCTCACAAGGGTTGCGGTTGGTGCTGGAGCCTATCCCTGCCGTCTTCGGGCAGTAGGCGGGGGACACCCTGAACCGGTTGCCAACCAATCACAAGGCACACAGAGACGAACAACCATCCGTGCTCACACTCACACCTAGGGACAATTTTAGAGTGTTCAATCAGCCTGCCATGCATGTTTTTGGAATGTGGAAGGATACCGGAGCACCCGGAGAAAACCCACGCAGGCACGGGGTAGAACATGCAAACTCCAAACAGGGGAGGCCGGAGCCGGAATCGAACCCGGTACCTCTGCACTGAGGTCGATGCGCTAATCACTGATCCAGCGGGCCGCCTGTTGTGAACGTAAACACCAAAAAAAACTTTCACATGAATATAATGTGGTTTAAATAAAATAAGAATAATCTAACACACATTAATTCAGCGTTGGGCACTTGGATCCGCAAAGTAAAGCTGTACTAACTGCATCATTTTCAGAGTGGTGGCTTATTTGTTGATTTATTCTTTACTGTGGAACAAAGAGGACACAAAGTGTCCAGACACCATTTTATCTTGACGCCGTTCCTACATTTAGTGTTGTCACTGCGCATGTGGCGTGTTTTATAGAGCAGGTTCAATAGCAGTTCAATTGGGCTGCGCTCCGCTGACCACACAGGTTCATAAAAAAGTGATTCACACATGTTCTATTGATGGATTGAGTGATGAATTGCGCGCTATTAAGCTGCAACCACGGAGCAGCTATGGCCTATGAAACGCATCCATCTGCATGTCCACAGCTTACAGGGATTGTTAATTAAATCATACCGCAGTTGCTCCGTCGTTTACAATACAGCGTGGATACATACGGTTGCAGTCGGGGGTGTCAGTTCTGCACCGCTGGCAGCGCAAAGTGCTGATCGCGACATTGCCGTGTCGCCGTAGGTCTTCTCACCGCAGCTCCGACTTAATGAAGAGTTACACAGATTCGGTCCTAATTGCCACAAATGTAACCGGAGTAAATTCTGTCATCGCACCGCTGGAAACTGTGACCAACGCTCCGCGCCGCACATTTTCAGATTTTTATACCACCCGCACATAAAACGCGATCGTATTTCTAACCAAAGGCATGCAGCGTAATGAAGTGGCTAAAACGATACTAGGCGAGATCTTTTTTTAAAAAATACAGCACTCTTGAGGAAAGAAATGAACTCTCATAAAATTCAATGAAAGAAACGTATTGCGCGAATACGTGCCTGCACGTCGGGCAGGTAAGGCTCGATAATGGGATGCGCGCAAGGGTCGCGGGGTAGCTGGCACGGTGTAATCTAATCGACAACTTAATTGGTATGACTGATGAAGACAAATTGAAAACAGGTCAGACGATTCAAAAAGAAAGCAGGCAAAAGGAGTTCAATACATAAAAGACGCAAAGCGGATAAGAGGGAAATGGTTCACAGTAGTGTCCAAAAATAAATACTTTTTCTTTTTAAGGGCCAAAAACTTCAGAAAGTTACCTTGCTGGTATTTAAAAATTTAAATTTAGCACTGAAATCGCTCCAATGATCCACCCCACCCCCCAACACTCGAGCCCTGTCACAGTTTGTTAGCTCGGGCCTAGCTAAGTAAATAAATTGAAAGCGCTTCACCTGGCGAATGTGTGCCACAAGTTGAGCGTGGAATCCCGATCCTTTGAACGTCGTCTCTATGGGCCCGGCTAATTGAGCTGGATCAATTCGCGGCGAGCGCGAGCAGGTTGGCACAGTTGCCACATCAAAGAGATTCTAATAACAGCACACGGTGGCCATTATCGAGCCTGGAAATGCCATATTTGTGTTTGCTTCAAAGCGAGCATGGCTGTGCTGGAAAATAGTCACAATGCGGGAGAGCGGGGGGCGGTGGGGGCATTGCCGTTTGTATTCCATGCCTGCGAGGCCATTGAGGAGTTATCGGGGGAAGCTTGTCACCCAGACACGAACGGAATATCACCGCACCGACCGTATTTCAAGTGCTTCTGTTTCAACCAAACTGTTCTAATTGCAACGCGGTTTATGACACGGACGGGTTAAGTGTATGTCACCTCCAAAAACCTACGTCACCGAAAGTCTTCAAAAAGTCTTACACCGGAACCAAAACGCCTGAAGGGTCTGGAAGAAAACAAGTCACGGCCGCCCGCAGAATGCTTACCAAGTTTCATTCATTTCGTTTATTTATATTTATATATTGATGTCTGTTTATGCGGTTCAGTTTTGCTGCCTTTATTTTTAGCTGTATGTGTTTTAATGCACTGCATGTTTGCACTGTGGTTGAAAGGAAAGTAATTCCATCTGTGCTGTGTGGTGCACATAGAGCATATTTGACAATAGAGCTTCACTTGACTTGTTTGTTTCAGAACTAGAGGACATTCCCTCGATTATATTTTATATATATATATATACACACACATACAGTAGTACCTCTACTTACAAAATTAATTGGTTGTGGAACAAATGTCTTAACTCGAAAAATTTGAAAGTAGAGACATGTTTTCCATGTAAATGCCCTAATCCGTTCCAAGCCCCTGAAAATTCAGACAGAAAATGCATAAAAATGCATCAAAATATGTAACAAATATGTGTTACAATTAGATGATCGCACAATAAATGAGAGTTGTGCATAATGTAAAAAACGTAAAAATGTAAAAAATGGTCATTTAACTCATTTTTTTCCCCCTCTTTAGTTCATGTTCTCTGTCAGAAGTGTTTTTGCCTGGCGTTTTGGAAAGGACTGATCCAAGGACGTTTGCTTTGGTCGGCTTTTAACGATCCTTCAAAAATGTCCAAGGCACACATCAGCATAATGAGCGATCGCCCGACTGATGAATACTTTTTCTGGGTGATTCACATTCACCTAAAACTATCGGATTGCCTCATGGCCCGAAGGGCAAATGATGAGGACCCTGCATAGACACAGATCTACCTATCTACACACATCGACACATTCGGTAGAGGTCCCTTTTAGCCAATGGGATGCCAGGATGCTGCTCGGTATCAGCCAATGGCAGAGCAGCTATGAGCATGTTGCGTTCAGGAAACTCAGAGCTGCGATTAGCCACCCATACTGTATTTTTACCTTTCGTGTCTTGAAATTTCTTAGTGCCCTAAAAAGTCTGAGTGTCTAAAAAAAAAAAAAAAAGTATTCAGGGACAGGTTTTTTTCCATTAGCTTGTAGCACACACCAGCCGGCGAAGACATTTTGTCTTTGTGTTGAGATTCTGCCTCCCTCCGCCCCCATTTATCTCCGAACGCTTTCTACCCTTCAGCTGCCATTCGCCCCAGTCCACAATGATTTCCAGTTCATCTCTGGGTTTCCCTCGCACGCTCGCCACGGTTTTCTCATCATTTACCGCAAGCGGCGCTCCGGCAAATGATTGAAGTCTAATTAGATGGCAGAGACAGTGGGAAAACCAGCGGAGGTGCTTGGGACACAGAGTCTGTCAGATGGTCCGTCTCACTCTCGCTGGCTTTGTCCTTCAAAACTAAAGAGTTCTGCAGTATGAGCGTGCAGGGCCGGGCAGTGCGCTCATTTCCGCTGAAGCTAATTATGCTACGACAAATGACAGCCCAGTGGATGATTATACAATAGCTATTTGGTTCTGGATGTGCGGCCTAAGAGGTGTTATAGTATTGCGCAGCCATGTTTATTATTTGGCATTGATTAATTACCTCCAGGGAAACTGGAAAAATCGTCAGCGTCGGGGAATCATAAATAAAAAACAATCACGCATGAGTGGGTTTCGACAGCAGGAACATAATCTCTTTCTTTTTTTTTTTAATGTTGTTTCGTAGATGAGCGTATAATCAGCCCGCCGCTAAACGGTACTCTGTCACATGAGGTTTGCTTCGAACTATTTCTTACCTCAATTAATGATGACATGTTTGTTTTCAACCGCTTCTGGCGAGAAGGAGCGACATGATGGACACTGCCAAGCGGGCACTTGGATCCCCCCAAAAAATCTGTCCAATTACCCAGGCCGTATTTACGAGACAATATATTCCCCCGAATTATCCACATAATTAGGCCTGTGTGCCCTGAGGGTGGCAAGCGGGCTCCCCCGTGCAAGCAATGTTGTCAGCAACCATCTGTAACGGCGCTTCGAGCCAGAGGTCACACCGCTGTCGAGTCAAACTATGGGCTCTTACTCTCTTAATGCGGCAAAAACATCAGAGAAGTCACCTTTAAAAAGGGGATAACGTGAGGACTGCTGACTGACTGCGGCCCACCCGCAGGGGGAATTCTTTCCCCGGCAAATATAAATGTCGTATTGACAGCAAAGATTCCCCCACCCCCTTGAGAGCAAAAGGGACAAGACCTGAAGCGGAAGGACGTGAAAATAAACAAAGACGGGAGGGAGCGAACGCCGTTAAACCCCGCGAAGCATGTGACTCGCCGTCGATGGGACGGAGCAAGCGCCGCGTTCCCATAAACATTTGCAGAATCACTTTATTGAGGCGCTTTAATGATGCTTTTTGCATAATTTGCCCACAGTAATGTGAAATGAAGGGCAGGGTGAGCCTTTATGTCGTTTCCTGTAGCTTCAGCGGTCCTGTTATATATTGGCCACTTTAATGAGGGACTGTGACAACACCACACATCCTTCCTCCTAAAATTCACAAAACCGCTGCTGGAATAAAGTGAAGCCCAATATGAATCACATCGTGGGTTTTTCTCGGGTAGCTTTTAAGATGGAAAGACATTTTTCGTGACGATCTTGTGAGAAGTATGTTGGTCCCGATTCGCGTCACTTTTGAAATGTGTCTGCAAAGTCAATTGAGCAAAACAGCTTTGCGACGCCTGATCACCTCTTTGTCTTGAAGCTCGGTGAAGCAGCATGTGGCTCATGGCGCTGCATGTTGATGAGCGCAAGAAGGCTCTTTGCTCACTATCGGTCAGAACATGCGTTCTGTGCATCTGCGCGGTGCAATTTCTTCCTTCTTGCAAGAAATTAACCAGAAAGTCACCCCTTGGTGTTTCGCATTATTTATGACAACAATTGAGAAAATATGACCACAATAACGACCACGGTTGTGTCCGCAATAATAGAGATGCTATTAAATTTACTTTTAAAAACAGTTTATGCAAAACACTTAAACACTTAATTTTTTCCTTTTTTTTAACTAATTAAAACAAATCTGTTTTTGTTATTTAAAAAAATCCTTGATTCAAGCGGTGATGTTCCCTAACTTGTGGTAAAAGACAAAATAAGCCACAGCAACAACAACACAAATATATTTTTGTTAATTGCAGCTCCGCAAAGGTACTTAAAAAAAACAAATAAAATGCTCACGATGAGAAGCGTTGGTCTAATTCCAAATGCTATCAGCAGAAGGCAACTTCCGGCAGAATTGGGATGATTTCCATAAAGACTGGCTGTTGTCTGAAAGCAAGCAGCTGTCAGACGGAATTACCTCTCTGACACAGACACCACAACTGAGGGTGCCCTTGCCGTAATTCAGTCTGATTGGCTCAAGGGGAAAATGGCAGCCTGTGGAGAGCGAGGTGAGTGGCGGGTTGACAGGTTTTGCGTCTGCAAAAGCGAGACTCTGCATTCGCCCATTATCGCTGACACTGTTCATCGTTTCCTTTTTGCACCCTTCTCGGGTTTTGTGGACAAATTGAAACAGAAAATGGTTCGTTTAAACCTTTCGCTGTATATCTATTTTTTTGTAAACGTAAATTGTGTATAATCTTTTTGCAACCTTGGGTGAGGTGTGAATGTTGGGGTTGCACCGGATGGGAGTGAGGGTTGCTTGGACTCGTCAAAACACAATAAAGGCAGTGATAAGGCAGCGTAATGATGCCTTAACTTAATTCCAGACATAACACAGATGACTTAGCAGGGAGAAAACGCCAGGTGACTTTACAATATGCAAATAGCGACCAACATGCCCTTATCTGTGCATAAAACAGTAACTGCTACAAACGGCTAGCGGTCTAATGTGGCTGACTGATCCAGATCAAGTCCTTCATTTTCGTCATGAGCTCAGTGCTGAGAACAATAGCAAAGAGTTAAGTAATCAAGAGCTATAAAAAAATCTTGTTTTTCTGGTCTGTTGACTGCATCGGAAAAGCAAGACAACAACTTCTTATTTTACAATGGGAATTTTATAATAAAATGAAGCGACAAGCACGTATTGGTCAACGTCTATGCAATGTGAAGAAAAGATCATGCATATGATTCAATGGAAGTTATGGCAATTATTCATGCCCAAAAGCTTGATTTAAATGGGATTGTTAATGATCTGTAATTAACAGGTATTCATTGAAATATTTTAATCCTAATCCCTTCAAATTAAAACTGGAACATTTTCAGAAAATCGAAATGGCACACAGTGAGCACAGACTTGCATCAACAGTGCATGTGCAAACGTGTACAGTGGTACCTCGACTTACGAACGTCTCTTCATACGAAATTTTCAAGTTACGAAACGCCTCAACGGGGGAAATATTGCCGCTTGTTACGAAAGAAATTTCAAGATACGAAACATAAAAATACACTATGGACTGCTACTCGCAGCTCCGAGTTTCACTATCACGATCATTTGATTTGGTTTTTGTACAGTATGTTCCTGCTGCAGAAGAAGAGACACTCAAACTCGCCAACAAAGCTAAGTGCTCTTATCGGTGACTTGTGTGAGGTGAGTGACAGGAGAGGGAGACTCAGGGGGGAAGTGTCCTTTAGGTGTCTTAATTATGGCTCTTCTCCTCCCTCTCGCTGTCACCATTCCCCAGGGGAGGGCAAGACAAAAGCGGGGCAATGTTTCATCTCTGGTGCATTGGTATTTCAAATTCTGAAGGGGAGTAAGATGAGAGTGACATCCGGGCTGTTGGGCTGCATATCAAGACACACTCCACTTTCCCCCATTCGTATCTCTCGTCCCTTCTCAGCTGTGTTTAAAAGAAGGCTTCTTCAAAGTAAATGTAGTTTAATAAAATTTGGGCAGCAAGGGGAAGGAGGGGCAAGACAGAAATTGATTACAGCGATGGTTTCACTTAATGAGCTCAAAGCCCGTGGCTCTCATTTGTTCTTTAGCTTTTACTTTTCAGAGGAGAGATAGAGGTGAGAAAATGGAAAACGAGTGGGTTATCGAGCAATTGGAAACGCACGATGAAGCAACAAGCACTGAGGCAGTAGGTAGGCTACAAACTAGCGCGACTATTCTCCGACTTGTTTTTTTTAATAAATAAAAAAAATGTCGTTCGTTAAAGAACGAACGACGGCACTCTCTACCTCAACTCATCCACAACTGTACTGACCTCCCATCCTTCTCATCCTTTCTTACCTGTTCCACAATGTTTTTTTTTTAACATTTTTCCATCTTTGTTACACATTTCTTGCTTTGTTTGACCTTTTCTTGACATATCTGAGTTTTGAAAATGTGTGTGTATTCTTGTTTTAAACGGTATGTTTGTTTTTTTTTTAAATCCTGCATCTCTTAATTCTTGTTGTCGAGCAGGGGTGTCAAACTCATTTTTGTCGCGGGCCACGTTGAAGTGACCGCTTTCCCGTTCTGACCGTGAAAGCATTTAAAGAAGTCAAGATTCATGGTGAATTCAACGATTGTTGAAGTTATGGTAATGAGGGGTTTGGTAACAAGAAAATACATCGCTCTCTTATTTATTACATGTGAGAAGTTGAAATTTTGGTCCAGATTTTTGCAATCACTTTTGCAATAAAGATTGACAAGTTTGACTTGCTTTCGCGGGCCACATATGATGATGTGGCGGGCCAGATCGGGCCCCGGGCCTCGAGTTTGACACTAGTTTTGTAGAGTGTCCGAGTACTGTGAAAAGAGCTTTCAAACCAAATGCATTATTATTATTATTGTTATATGTGTACTTTGCCGATATTGACACTGCCTTCCTTGTCCACAAATACAGTGGATTAGATTCAACCGCTGTTATGTTATTGTTGTCATATACCGTTGTTATGCCGTTATTGTTTTCTTGCTCCTTTTGCTCCGCTCTCTCATCTGTCTCAATGCGCCTCCTCTCAAAACCTTGTTGTGTCTGATTTCCAAGAAATATCCATCTCAATCCAAATGATATCGCTGGGAGTATCTCCGGTACAAGTGGCGCGAACATTCTCGTTTCATTTGGCAAGCGCAAAGCTGCGGTGGCAAGCTGTCCGAGAAGGGTTCTGCGTCAAATTGTACGATTAATAGCCTCGGAGTTAAAGTCAGCTTCACGGTGCGCTTCGCACAGCCGCAGTGAGGGGAGTGAATGAATGCAGTCAATGTGGGGGAAAAAGTAATCACGGCTGCTTTGCCGGAAACAAGAACAGCAACAATTGTTGAATGCCTGTTCCCTGAAATGCAAATCACTCCTCCTGCACACCGCATGATTAAAAACTCTGAAAATCAACTCCGATTCAAGACTAAATCTGCTGATTTGAAATCAGGTTAGGAACAGGCGTGATGGTGAACTTACAGACCAATGCACGCCGAGTGACGCTAAGTGAGCTGCGGTCACTGTGCTATTTTTTGTGCGTGGCCCCGCCGCAATTACTTTTGTTGCGATTTGCAATGTGGAAAAAAAGCGTATATATTGTGATTTAGTGAAAAGTAATTCTGTACAAGGACATTAGCCACATTAGGTAGCATCGATAGCAACAGAGGGCGGCTAGGCTAGCTCTACGGTGGCCTGATGTTAACTGTTGATGTAAATACATATATTGGACTCAACTAATACATACGAGCTGAAGGAATGATGGATGTGAATACAAATTAGCTTCTGTTCATCGGAGAAAAGATCTGTTTTTTAAAATACTATAAAATAAATAACAGTGGTGGAGAAGAGGAGGAGCTGCCGAATGATGGCAGAGATAGCCCGGCAGAGGCATTCGAGAGATGCGGAGTCTATAAAAGCCAACTACGCCTTAATGTCTCTCGCAAGTGTGATAAAAGCAGAGTGCTGTAACACGGATCGTTTGTGTGAACACAACACATGTTCTTAAAATGGACAGGAGTGTTGCGTTGGGCCAAAGGACCTCTACCCTGAAAATATGGCCAGCGATGCAAATGACGCTCTTAAAATGAGACAGGTAAAGAGCAAGGCATCTTATCAGTATTCCGGGAGGAACGGCCGCTTATAAATATTGGAAGAAGGACACCGGTGGGGAGAAAGGAAGAGCCAAATGGTGCATTTGAGAAATGGCACACCTGAGCTTCGGCAGAGAAGATCATCTCCTGCTGTCAGCTCTCATCCCATTTGATCAAAATAATTGCCACCCTCATCGTTATCATCAAGTCTGTCATCTGCGGTTGCGCCGTCGCCATTCTCCATCTCATCAACGCGTCTTTGACTTCCAAAAGGAGGTGGCTGAAGATTTCGGGATCAGATTTTTTTTTTAAAAGAAAAGAAAAAAACCCATCCGCATCTCCAGTAAGAAAAATCACTCACAGCCATCACCATATTCATTGCTTAGTGCGACGACATTGGGACTCTCAGACGCCCCGAAAAAAAGGAGAAAAAAAAAGCTTGATTTAGCTTGTGCAGGCTCCTCAAAGACGAGAGGTGGCCGTGCTGCGCGTTTGCCTCGGCTGATTTTTCCTTCAGTCTTAAAAGGCAATAAGGCACTTTTTGGATGATGCAAATTGTGAAATATGAATCGCTTATGACGATTGCCAGATCATCTGCTTGCTTCACAAAATGTCGCCATTTTCTTGCGGTTTTGTTTTGAGGCCGGTTCGAACGTTCCACTGCCACACGACAGAGTCGGGGTTCAAAATGACACGCGCGCTCATTATAAACAAATGCAACTCAAGTGAAAACAGTACGAACGCTTTGCCGCTGTTTCTCCTCCATGTGGGAGCATCACCAAAGCTCAACACCCCAGACAATATAATTAGCCACTTGTCAAGCCCATATTTAACGAGATCCACGCATAAATATGTGAGCACCGGGAGCTCACACCGTCATCGACGGTGGTCTACGGAAATAAAAGCAGCAACCTCTCAAACAAACAAATAAACAAAAAATCCAATTCCGTTGTGTGCAAATTCAAGCCGAGGAAAAATCATTTTTTCCCCCCATCCCTAAAGTGTCACAGTCAGTTCCACTCGCTGACAACGTGTCTTGAGTGCATGGTGTGAAACAAGTGGAAGAAGGCGTTATATACGGCATGTGTGACACAAGGCCACTGATAACACACGAGGAAGTGGAAAAGGAGCCTACCTTGGCCATTTGCGCCTGCACCCCGGTGGCTTTGAGAGACGACACGGCTTTCTGCGCCGCAGCTGGGCTGTCAAAATCAACAAAGCCATAGCCTGGAGAAAGCGAGAGAGAGAAAAAGAAATGCAAAGGAGGGAGAAAATAAAAGACAGGCATTAGTAAATGGGGAGAAAAAAAAACATGGCTAACAAGGAGAATGACAGACACTTGGTAATTGTAGCAGTAATAGGTTAGTAACATGACTACAGAGGCTGCCAGTTCTTATATCTGGTGAGCACTACATTGTTTGATAATTAGCAACACTGACGTTCAGGGGGATGCTATGCATCTTAATTAGAGGCACGGATGAGCGCTTTTCTAATAACAAACTCTGCCCACCTCAACCTCCGCACAGAACGCACGCATCAGTCTTGCGCTCATGAACAGCCGCGCGCGGCTGTGAAGTCCATGATGAGTCGAACGCAAATGTGGACATTTTGTTTTGCTTGTTCTTCATTGTGGAGACTCATTGAACCCATAAATAAGAGCTTCAAATGAGGACTGCGAAGCGCTTGCGACAGAATATACACGTGTGCGCGCGTGTGTGAGTGTGTCTATATATTTCTATATATGTGACCTCTTTTTATCCATCCATCCATCCATTTTACGATCCGCTTTATCCTCACAAGGTTCGCAGGGGGTGCTGGAGCCTATCCCAGCCGCCTTCAGACAGTAGACACCCTGGACCTGTTGCCAGCCAATCGCAGGGTACACACAGACGAACATCCATCCGCGCTCACACTCACACCTAGGGACAATTTAGAGTTTTCAATCAGCCTGCCATGCATGTTTTTGGAATGTGGGAGAAAACCGGAGTACCCGGAGAAAAGCCATGCAGGTCCGGGGAGAACATGCAAACTCCACACAGGGAGGCCGGAGCCGGGATTGAACCCACTACCTCTGCACTGTGAAGTCGACGTGCGAACCACTCGCCCACTGGGCCGCCGGCTTGGCTTTTATATTTAATTTATTTTTTTTAAATCATTTTGGGGAAAGTGAGACTGATAGGATGCTCAGGGTGCATTGTGTACTAACACAAAAAAATGTCTCGTATTAGCACACAGATGGAGACAAATGTTTTGGATTTTTTTTTTTCCCCCATCTTCAGCCCTCACGATCGACTTGGGACAAGTCAATCGCGAGCTACCAGTCGCTCGCGATCGACATATTGGGCCTACACGCATGACCGCGTGATCATGTCACAACACTGGGGTAACCGTGGCGGCAAAACCCCGCATCCCGCCTCACACCCACTATCCTTTCATAATTACACTTTCTTTCTGAAACAGTGGATCAGAGGGCACCATTGACCGCTTTTAATCCGCCACCAAATTTTAATTAACACAGACATGACATCCCCCGCCCCCTTCCCGGTCTCAGATACATCCCGGAGAACGCGGCGATCGCAATAACTCATAAATCACAGCGGTGGGTTTCATTCCCTCAGCTTTCCTCTGTGTGATGAATTTCCAGATGGGCTCTGACTGTTAATGTCAGGGAAAATATGAGTGAGAGAGGGAAAGAGAAGAAATACAGAGTGAGAAAGAAGGGAGCTTGGGTAAGGGGGTTGAAGTGTGGATGGACAGAATTGCGATATTTGCGAGAAATCTAAATGTGAGTTTATGTGTGTACGTAAGAAAAATTGAGTTGGGGGGGCGGCTGGAGGAAAAATGGCAGCGACTCTGGTAGGCTGTCAACCGTTGAGATATTTGTTACTGTGGAGAGGATTATGGAGGCTGTGAAATGGGGTTGTGTTAATATGCCGTGTGTTGAGCGGCGCGATGTGGGCCAGCCAGATTCACGGTCTCTGAAAAATCAAAAGCCCGAAAATGATTTAGTGATGCTCCGGAGAACGTTCTGTTAAGTAACTGCATGTACAAGTGGGTGCTTGAATGACACTTTTCTTTTTTAAATCATACACTGATAATAAATTACCATTTAATTAATGACTTTAAAAAAAAATTAAATGAATATTAATTGATATGCATCATATAAAAGCTCTGAGGTAAACACCATGAGGTCCTCCAAATTGGAATGGATTTTGTTTTTGCCGGCATCAATTGTCAAATAATGCACTGATGAAATATGAAAACCGGTTCATTTCAAATAAAGGGAGGAATATTACATCATATGCTGATAACGGGGAGCGGAGCGATGCAACACAAGGGGAAAAATGTGAAGTGGGGTGCTGGGGGGTCTTGACCCAAACTCATGACGACAAAAAGTACAAACAGATGTTATAAAATTGCGTATGTGAAACGTGTCAATATATTCCGCATCTCGACATCCCACATTTTAGAATTTATGACTGCAGACAAGGGGTTTGGGGGCAAGCCGACTGTGGAGTACCTCGAGTCAAACCCTGCACCTCTGCATTGCGCGGTCGACGGGCTAACCACTAGACCACCAGGCCCACCCTTCTTACAAATCCATTGATAATTAATTTTACTTAATATAATCAAATGGCGAGATATTTAAGGCCCGCGCTTAGCCAGGGAGCCTCGGAGTCTGATTTTGCAGAGCCCGTTCCAATGGAAGCAAACCATCATTTTACACCAATACAAAAACACCCCGATGTCGGCACAGAATACTCTTGAAGAATAATAAAAAGCGGAGGAAATCAAGCCAGGCACAATCTGTTCTGCGGCGGTGTTCACGGCGGGCCTTCTAAAGTTACTCGCACAAAGGGGAATGCGGGGGTGGGGGGGGTGCTGCTGCGAACTCAGCTTCTGTAGTAACACAAGCATCAACTTTGTACCTGTCACTTAAAAGCTGACTGACTGCATGCTTGTTTTCTGGTGAAACGAGCACGCAAAGGCACGAATAAAGCTCCTAAAATGTATTGACACAAGCACACAGGCAGGATGACACACCCACACCCACACACACACACACAGTCTTCTTGAAGGAGTAAGGGGGAACGAGCTGTCATATCATATTTCCTGGTCTGGCTCCAAGACGGAGCCTGTCAAGATAAAAGGGACTATCGGCAATCAGTTACTAGCGGACGGCGCTTCGCTTCTTCGGGAGACCGAAAGCGGTGCCGTTCCGCTATGAGCGTGTCGTGTTTGTGTGTGGATGACATATTGGGGTGGGGGGCACTTTCGGACATCACCTCCTGCAAGGGGTCGACAGTGATAGAGAGGTTGCATAATGCATAAACGTCCTCCTTGGAGAGCTGAGATAAGAGCGTCATTAGGACGCATGTATCGATGAATCAATCGGCCATGCATCATTCATGCAGTCGCTATCAAATTATGCAAATCCTTAATTACCTCGGCAGGGGGGGGGATTCCGCCATTCTTTATCTGCTAATCGTCTGGATTGTTTGGCGTTCCTGCATTCCATATTCGCCACCATTTTTCCGGCAGAGTTCTCCATTTTTCACATTCTCATATTCATCACTAATGACCCTATTTTGTACAGGGTACAATAGAATAATAACTCCCCTCAAGGTATGAATAATGAACCAAGTAAACGGCATATAGCGTTACGATGGTATGCAGCACAAACAGAGCAATTGTTTATGTCCTTCAGGACGAGTTGGACAACTGACGTGAGTGATTCATCATCAATGAAAATAATTTATTTGGCATCTTTTAATACCTATTTGGTGAATAAGAAAGATAAATGGGGTAATCAACACCCAAATATGGATGACAACACTGCAAAATGAGTCCTTCGATTCATGGAAGCCTGATTTCGGTGCCGAACGCAAGTCTAGCGTAAAGCACAGTATTTCGCGAGACACTGCACACGTACAATTGGGTAAAACAGGGTGTTTGCGCCGTTGTGGAATGGAAGTAGAATTTCCCCGGCTAATCTTTGTGGCGTTTGCATAAAAATCAGGGAGTTCTGAGCACAGCACGCATGAGTACGCCATGCTAGATGTTGCGGAAACATAAATAAACTGGCTGAAATAAACACCGTGCATGACAATGTCATGTAAACCGCCGGCTCTCTCCTTGCGGATGATGTGCATTTGACAAGGGCGCTTTAACGCAGTTCCAGCCAAACATCTGTGACTAATGTACTCGATTAACCACGCAGTAGCTGCAATAGTGAACCACCCAGCCCAGCCTCATTGGTAGCTAGCTTGCTCTGTGGCATAAGTCGCACCGAACTTCCCTCGACCTCCTACTTATCACGTTTAATTGATATACAGATTTGTGTTTCTCAGTTTTTCTGTTCAGTGTGGTTAACTGATGCGCAAAATGCAAATTTTGACTTGTTATTATTTTAGCTAGCTATTATTAAAACTACTCTCGACAAACATCCCCTCGTGTACTTGTTCGGAGTCACCATCTGATCCATCTTGTGAATGGAGTCGATAACAATGAGCAACAAAATAAGTCTCACAGGCAGTTCCTTTGTATCTGACAATGTAATAGCGGTTTGAGCAATTAACTCATCAAGCGTGCAAAATGGATTTATGATGAAGGCATTCATTTCCCGAGGCAGGAAGCCCATTCGCTGGAATGTATTTCTTGGCATATTTTCTAGCAGGTGTAGGAGTGTCCTTATCCAAGAGCTGCACTCAACCTCTGCAGAGAGCAAAATGCCACGGGTAGGGGGACAAGTTGTCCAGGGGTAATTCGTCGTGCGGCATATTAATTGACTAAATTATTTATCTGTTGGCAAAATGAGGCGCCTATATACTATGTTCATACGATTACAGCCCGGAATGTAAGGAATTTCTGTTTCAACCCCAAAATGGCTGCTTGCTAGAGACATGCTTACAATGCAGAGTTCAAACTTAAGGCGATCGGTTACGCCGTTGAACATGGAAATAGAGCAGCGGCAAGAGAGTTCAACGTTAACGAGTCAATGTTATAACTTGCTGTCGGTTAAGTGAACTGTGTTGCTGCTTTGTTAAATAAGTTTTAGTGACATCGGATCGTTCTGTTGGTGTTTCCTTGAGGATAGCTCCATCTAGCGGACGCATTGTAGACTGCATCTTATAATGCGGTGTGTCCAATATATGAAAAAAAAAAGACAAAATAGGCCATTCATTGAAGGTGCGCCGCATATTCCAGAGCGCCTTTTAGTGTGGAAAATACGGTATATATTCCCAGGAGAGTGGAAGCTGTTCGAACAGCGTACGTCTACAAATAACATTAAAATTCATTCTGCCATTTTCGGTGTCACCCCATTTATACACACGAGGTTTGTAATAAGCACGGCAATCACATCGGGTCCCGGGCCTGAAAGCTTCGGCGCAAGGTGAAAGAGTAAGCTAAATATTTGAACAACGATGGATCAATGGAATCCAGCAGGGGCCCTGGGAACATGGATAAAATCTCGAGACAGAGCAAACATTCAAATGTGTATCAATAAAAAGTGCCCTATTCATTTGAACGAATATCTCTGGGTGAGTGTGTGTTTGTAATTCAGAAGGAGCAGCTTTGGCCGACCTCAGCTCACAAGCCCTCTTCTTTTTCAACAGTTCAGATTTTTGGGTGGGGTTTCTCAGCTAATCAGCAAAATGATCATTCGTCGGGGGTTGGGTGTGGGGTGTGGGCCGGGATCTCGTCAGGTCACGTCTTGAATTGGCGTGCCAGCCACAATGACAACCCCAAAAAACAACGGATCTGTTAGAGACAAATACCTTGGAAAACAGTGTTCTATTTTGAGCTGAGATTCTGTGACGGATGTATGTCGCCTCGCCATGACCTTTATAAACACACGAGAACATCCCACTTCGCATGCAAACTAGCACAGGAAGCGGAAGGTCAGAGCGAAAGGAATGTGGACCCGATGGCCCGATTTGCTTCTATTTACGACAAACCTGGACAATCCGACGCCTCCTTGGCGAGAGGCCAACTTACTGAGGAAGCAAGGAAGCAGTGGGGGGGCGTGGCGCTGAGAAAAGGGATTGTGTGTTTTGTGTGATTAGGTAACAAAGGCTGCGGGTGTTATCCACTGAGGTTTGCATACGGAATCTGTCCAAATCAATGCGATTATCCCTGAGCATTTACTAATTACAATCGTTAATACGCAACGTAAGCAGGAACACAAGCATTCACTGCCCCTCTTTTTTCTTCTGACAACCCTGACACTTTCTGCTATGCGTAAAAAGAACAGTGGGTCTACTTGTGTCTATAAACAACATACTTTCATTTATTTTGTTTCAGTTATTGAGAGTAAGGCGCTTTGTAGTAGAAATGCACAATTGGAGAAGATCACATTGTGTTACTGATACAGTTTGTGTCTTCATTGAACCTGCCATATACGTGGGCGGTTTACGCCACTGTGGGCGTGGACACCGTCGAAACAGCTCCTCTCGTTTCTCTTTAAAGTAGGCGCAAGAGAGAGACACACGGTTCCTATTGTGGCGGAAGCAGACACTGATTTCTATCCACATTCAACGAGGTTTGCACATGTTCCCTGGTTTCTCCTTACGCTAAATTTAAGCAACAGATAACATACCAAATACTAAAACCATTGACGCACTGTAGCGAACAGGAAAATTAATAAAAATTAAACTTTTTCAGTCATCCAAATGCAATTGTGACCTCCAACTATTTCCCTGCTGTCGACTGAAATTTAATATCGTCCTGTCAGCCTCAGTGGGATTATTCTTTAATTATAGTCTATTACTAGATGGTTTAAAAAAAAAAAAAAAAAAAAAAAAAAAGGTCAGTTTTGGTTCTAACTTTAAACAAAATTCCTCCGCGTACATAATTCACTTTCAAAGGGCAGAAGGGCGAGCAAAGCGAGTCCGTAATTGCACCTGCACAGTGTACAACACAGACAAATGTTGATATCTCAGCCCTCTAATGAGAAACCAATAACGCATGCAGAAAGCTTTCTTTGCCGTCATCCCCCCCCCCCCCCATCCCTCCTGCCTCCCAAAAAAAGCCCACACCAAACAGGCTCTTCTCGAGGGGCCCATCTCATTCATCAATAGTCCTATGCTCACAGTCTCCACTCGGCCACCGATGCAGCAATAAATCTCGTCCATTGCCTATATTTCTCCATTAGATGGTTCTGTGGCAAGCGGAAGTAATGTTTTGCTCTGTACTGGTCAAGCATTTGGCAGGCCTTTAAATCGAGTCATAAAACTGCTCTGTGTACATCCAAAAAAAACCATGACTCAAAATTCACACACCGCAACGTGCATCGGCAAACCAACAAAATGACTGGTGGATATTTCAGCAGATTTGCCAGGTACGTTTTAGTTTTGTGTAAATGGGTGCTTCGGCTGACTGAAAAGGATTGGCAAGTTCAGGACTTAAAAAAAAAAAAAAAAAAGTGAACAACTGACTACTGTCAAAAAACGCCTCAAGAGACTCCACGTCTCATCTGTTTCCCCACAATTCAGTGCAGCGGGCCAATGTCGCGGCGCATCAGTCAGGCCGTTGAATTTTCTCAGAGCTTTATCTCCCAGTGAGCGAAGAGGGAAGCGGAGGTTCCTTTAAAGGGTTGAGGTCATTTCCTCCGTCTCCAGGCCCTGGCGAGGAAAATAAAATGTCTCCATTTGGTCTGCCCTGCTTTATTTCAAACACTGCCGCCTTTTCAAGAACCGCTTCTGGCAAATGAGCCGTTCGGGCTTCTTACAATGGGTTCCTTTTTCTCTCCCTCACTCATTTTCTATCCTGTAAACGTCAAATCACGGTTTTATTTCTTCCAGAATGTGGGGATGCTACACGGGATACCTTTTTAATTTTTTTTTTTAATGGGGAAAAACTACGAAGAACCTTTTCCATAATGACAACAGGGTATGAAATCTCGAGGATTTTTTTTTCCTACTCTGGCATCTATAACATTTTCAACATTAAATGCTTTTAATTAAAGAGTTTGGAGCGTCACTGACGATGGACCATTCGATTTGTCCTTAAATGTCTTCGTGAGATGGACAATCAAGATTCAGGTGAAACCCAACCCCGAGTTCATTAAAAACCCATTCAGTGCGAAGGATGTTTTTCAAGCTTTTTTTTTTTTTTTCTTTAAAGAATCCAGACAATCAATCCCAGGTACCATATTTTCCACACTAAAATGTGCACTTGATTATGAGGCGCACCTTCATTGAATGACCTATTTTGTAATTTCTTCATACAGTGGGCGCACCACATTATAAGACGCAATCTACAATGCACCCACTAGATGGAGCTCGGCTCAAGGAAACACCAACAGAACGATCAGATGTCAGTAAAACTTATGTAATAAAGCAGCGACACAGTTAATTTAACCAACAGCAAGTTATAACATTGACTCCTTAACGTTGGACTCTTGCCACTGCTCTATTTCGGTGTTCAACGGCGTAACCGATCGCCTTTAGTTTGAACTCTGTGTTGTCAACATGTGTCGAGCAAGGAGCCATTTTGGGGTCGAAATATTACCGTAATGACCATACACAAGGCGCATCGGATTTTAAGGCACGCTGTGAGCTTTTAAGAAAATGGAAGGCTTTTAGGTGTGCTTTTTGGAGTGTTCAATCAGCCTGCCATGCATGTTTTTGGAATGTGGGAGGAAACCGGAGTACCCGGAGAAAACCCACACAGGCACGGGGGGAAACTTACAAACTCCACACAGGGAGGCCATAGCTTGAATCGAACCTCTGCAATGTCAGGTCGTCGCGCTAACCACTGGACCACCGGGCCGCATGTTGGATGTCGTCTATTAGAAAACACGCGTTGCAACGCTTCTAGTCTTAACCGCAGCTACTATGATGTTGTTTCTTTTGAAATTTTGCTCCCAGGGTGAACATCCCGCTCCCTTGACCTTCTCCTCCTCCTCCTCCTCCTGCCCCCTCCCTACGCTAAATCACTTCTGAAATATATCCTTGAAAGAGTACAAATGAATCTCTTGTTGCGTGTGTGTGTATGTGTCTGTGTCAGGGCAATAGCGTGTGAGCGCTGTCAAAAGAAAGAAGGAGAGGTTCATGGAAACATGGGGTAATGGAGGAGGAGAGAGGCCAGAAGAGGTAGACAAGCTGTGATGTTAGCAGCAGGATTGATGGATCATGGCCACTACTCCCGCCAGAGCACAGTACACCTCAGGCAGTTGGGGGGTATGATTAGTCTCTCTCAATACGTGTGTGTGCACCCTTTGTGTTGGAGTGCGTGGGAGAAGTGTATTACATTGTGGTTATGTGAAGTTTTGTGTGTGTGTGTGTGAGGTGGTACAGCAAACTGGGCTTTATAGCTATCTTAAAACTCTGGTGAACTGTCAGGAAACATACTGATATAAAACGTTGGATAATGAGAACATATTTGGACACAATAAATTAATAGATTACAGTGGTACCTGTACTTATGAAATTAATTGGTTCTGGAAAACATTTCTGAACGAGAAAATGTTGTAAGTAGAGACGCATTTTCCATGTAAATGCCCTAATCTGTTCCAAGCCCTCCAAAATTATAACTGAATTTTTAAAAAAGTGTTGAGTTTTGTTCTCAGTCGCCCTAAACTGTTTCTGTGCGGAGCAAGAAGGTCAAAATGCACACAGAACGCATTTTTCAAAAGATTGCCGACGTGGCCAGATAGCAACATTTGCATTATGTCTGGGGATTGTTGTGCTGTGTGTAACCCAAAACTCAGTCAATTTATTCCAAAGTATTTAAACACAATTTGAGCTCCTAAAAAAGCCCCCCCTAAAAAAACAAAAACAACGACTAAACCCCCGCAATATTTCTCTTTCCAAGGTTACACAGCCCTCTCGCTGTCTCCCTTTACATCTCTCACCTCTGTCCAGCAAGTGCTCTCAATGGACGCAATCCATCCTTTCCGCTCATAAAATATGCGTGTATATATATATATATATATATATATATATATATATATATTTGGTTGCCGCATCGCTATGCAATCACAGTCAGTTACCGTTCGCAATCGGCAATTTAAACAGCGTGGGCTAAAATGTTGCTAGAACAGGGCTGTCTTTATTTAGCTCATTTTTGCATAGTTGTCATGTTTGTCCGTCTGCAATCTGACGTTTAAGCGAAGTAAATTGCGTTGCAGCTGGGGTAAATATGCGGCGCTCCACTTCGGGTTGGACCTTTGGGACTTGTAGTTCTTTTGTTCGATTCGACTTGATATGTTCATGCCGGCTCCACTTCCGGGATTGAGTATTGGGACTTGTAGTTCTTTTGTTCGATTCGACTTTGTGTTGAATGGTTTCTTACGTTTAAAACAATGAATAATGATGAGCGATAATGATACATAGTGAAATCAGGGTTGATTACATTATTTATTAAGCGTATTGTTAGATAAAGGTATTCATTAATGTCAATTATATACATATTTACATTGCGATGCAGAAAGATAGATATATAAATTTTTACTATTATTTATTTATTTATTTTATTCCTGTCATCTCAGCAGCGCTGCATTCTGGGAGGGTGACTCATAGGGAAAACCCGCGTGGTGCCAAAGTGGAGAGGAGTAAAACTTGGGTCAGCTTGAAATGGAGAAGAGCAACCTGTGATCGAGCCCAAGCTATTACCTCATCCGAGAAATAAGTCGACTTCACCTCTCCGCTGCCTTTTCACATGTTGAGAGCAGAAAAACTCCCCATCACACTATTGGAACCCCCCTCCAATGTACAGAAGATATGCATCGATTTTTTTTCTCTCTCCTCTGCCTCCTACACCAGCCTTTCCTCCCTTTTATTTTCCCCATCGAAAAGAAAATGGTCCTTTCCAACCACATTTTGACCCCCGCATATCCATGCTAAGATAAACTCAAGCGAGGGTTAAGGAGCCAAGTTCGCCGCCCCTTTTGAGACACGCATAAAGCAATTATAGAATGATCGAACGTCAGTCGCTTTTTAACAGTGCTGCTTGGTACCGCAGGGCAAGTAGCAAAGCCCCACGCTCACCCCAATCATTCTATTTGCTCTGTCACTTTTTTCCTCCCCCCTCCCTTTAAGCCCAACCAGACTTGCTAGCAGCTAAAGGACAAAATTCAAACGTATTTACATGGCTGCCGTGGTTGAAAAGACCCCGGAAATAAAATGATCGGAATTTCAATTTCTGAACAATGACGCTATTTGGGGTTTATCGAATTAGGGCATTTAAATGGGGAACGCGTCTCTACTTACAAAATTTGAGCTAAGAAATTTCCTCCAGAACCAAATAATTTTCGTAAGTAGAGGTACCATTATACATTCAAACACGTAACCCGAATCAAAACTCAAAGTTAACGCTCATGCTAATTTTACCCAGTAGCTATCACACTCACTCATTGATACTGCAAGAAATGGAAGAAAAGTGAATCTGAAGAAGCACGAGTGTGACAAGTCATTAAATTTGATCCAATACCGGTTTGGTTTGTTCACTCACACTTAATTGCTCTTGTACTCGAGTATGTTCAAGCCCGTCTGTGTGTACAACGTCTGCTCAAGAAACAATTAGCAATGAGCCACTAAGATCAGGAGCATATGTGCACACCATTACACGGTAATATATTCTGTACGTTCTCAAAGTTGGGCTTAACATTTGGTGTGTTCAACTTTGGTATATGTACAAATGAGCTACCTTTGCACTGGTTGGTGTTCTTATCCAGAATGGCCTTTGTCGACACGATCTTCCCGTACCTGCAAAGACAGAAAAGTAAATGTGTAAACAGTTTGCCATGTGTGAGGATTGATTTGATGTGCTAGCCATGTGACCACTACGCCTTATTTTTCTTTTGTTTGTTTGTTTTTTTAAATGTTAACTGGGGGCTCGACTGGCAATCCCAATTACGTTCTTGCTTTGTGGCTTCACAATAAAAGCCATTCAATGAGATCTGCTGTTAATTGAAGAAACCGATGCGTGCTACAATGTGGTCGGACAAGAATATGGTTCTCTATTGACTGCTGTTCTATTTCGAGTCATTTATTAATACTGTACTCGGAATTGTAAAGTAGCCGACTTCTAAAGGCCACTGAGAGAAGCCACTTGAGGTTAATAAGCTCAAGTATGGATGACTTCAAATCTACACGCTGCTCAATGACATTTCTGAGAGTCACTGAACATTTTTTTTTCAAAAGGTCGAATGCCAGACAGGTCATGGAGAAGTTAAGTGGTTTGTACATGGCATTCTGATCAAAAAGATATTTTTCAATTCTGGATCAGAATGTTGCTGGGAGTCTATTGAGAAGGCAGTGCTGTCTCGTGCAGAGCCACGCAGTGACCGGGGGGGGAGCTTGGGGCATTGCCAGCAGCACCAAAAGGTGTTCGAACGGCGATCATGTTAAGTGAAACTAGTCTTTGAATCACGAAGCATTCCAAAACTGAAATCCCAAGTGTGTTTTGCTTTTCCTTCGGCTCGTTCGCCATCAGCGAACAGTTGGCAAAGAAGAAGTGTGATGACACTCAAAGCATAAATGGAACGGTATTATTGCGACTTTGATCGGCGCTAAAAACTTTTCTGCCGCGGTTGCTCGATACAATATGTCAGGCACAACTGACGTCCAACAATGTACTGAGAGGGAGCTTTTTAGAAGAGATGCAAGAGGAAGTAAAGAGTGGATTGGATGAGAGATAAAGAGGCAAGCAAGACACGAAAATTCAGGAATCTTTATCTCACCAGAAATAAAGTGATTCAACCTAAACTGTGTGGATCAGACATGTTTGGAAATATTTGCATTTATTAATATATATTTTTTCAATCTGACGTTGCCCTCAAATTGCACCGCCAATAAAATAAATGAATAAATAAAAAATGTCTCTAGGTGTTGCCTAATCAACACTGGTAATTAACCGCATCTGGGAGGTGTGTGATGTTTCAATGCAAGCGGACCCCAAATTCGCAAGCATTTGACTCAAGAGTTTCCCATTTTTGGTCCCTAAGACGTGACTGTGGAAACAAATCTACATGATGTCCCCGTAATATGACAAATACACACACACACACGCATGCGCGCATGCACACACACACACTCATGTTCTGTGCGGAAAGAGCAGTGAAGCATCCCGGCCCATATTTCACCAGTGGGGGATAATTGTGCCATTTCTCAACGAGTGGCGGGGACTCTATTTACTGCACGCTGCGGTAGGGTGGGTGGTGTCTCTGAACTGATGAGCTCTGAGAGAGAAAACTACCAGTTCCTACAAATTCAGACACTGCATAAGTACACACACAAACACACACAGAGACAATCAGTGGATTGTCACTCTTCAGTAGATAAACAGGCCATATTGGTAATAGGCATGTGCATTCTCTTCCAAAACACAACAGGGAATACAGAGCAGTTCACATTCCCTTGGTAAGACACGTGTGCTTTGCTGTGAAGCTAATATTGAAGTTACTAGCCTGACAGTGAAACAAACAAACAAAAATTACTCATTGAAGTTAAGATGATAGAGATAGCATCAATATTAGGATGGCTAGCCATGGGCAGATGAGTATCCGTTAGCTAAATAAACGTGGTACAGTGGTACCTCTACTTACGAACGTCTCTTCCTATGAAATTTACAAGTTACGAAACGCCTCAAAAGGGAAAATATTGCCTCTTGTTACAAAAGGTATTTCAAGATATGAAAGGTAAAAATACAGTATGGGCTGCTACTCGCAGCTCCGAGTTTCCAGCTGCTCTGCCATTGGCTACTCCCGAGCATCATCCTGCTATCCCATTGGCTAAGAGGGACCTCTCCCGTATGTGTCTATGTCTGTAGATAGATAGATATGTGTCTATGCAGCGTCCTCGTCATACGCCATGAGGCACAACTCTCATTTATTGTGCAATAATCTAACTGTAACATGTATTTGTTACATATTTTGATAAATTTTTATGCTTTAGGGAACATTTATGTCTGAATTTTGGGGGTGCCTGGAACGAATTAGGGCATTTACATTGAAAATGCGTCTCTACTTACAACTATTTCTAGTTCAAAAATTTCTTCCAGAACCAATTAATTTCGTATGTTGAGGTACCTCTGTATAGCGACATACGACAGAAAAACATGGTAAGAATGTTACGTATCACTGGGACTCTAAATGTTAAGATGTATCCATTTTGACAAGGAGTGTTTTTTAGAATGCCTCACAGTCGCGATGCCCTGGGTTCGAATCCTCGGTATGGCTTCCCTGTTCTCCACCCATGTTGTGTTATTTGGAGAACAAACTGTCCATCGGTGTGAATTTTTTTGCGTCTACGTGTTATGGACTGGCGACCAGTTTAGGACGTACCCGCCTCATACCCAATGTCATGTTGGAGAGATTCCAGCTCACAGTTCACCCAAGCGAGGACGGGTGCCTAGAATAGTGCATCATATTTAATTTCCTTAATGATCTGACATTTTCGCGGAATATTTTTTTAATGGATATTTTTAAACACGACGTAGCCGATTCCTTGCGTCATTCCCATCTGAATACATCCATCGAACAAATGTCAGTTAAAATCCAACTTTGGGTATGAATAATTCCGGTCATAGCTGCACATTTTGAGTATGGGGATACCGTTGTCATACATTTGGGTTGAGTATAAGGCAGTATTTCAAATGCCAACTCATTCCTTTTTGCCCTCACTGAATTTTAAGAGATGGCCAATCAATTTGGTCCAAAGAGGCCTGACAAGAGCACGGCGGTTGAGATGAAAAGGCAAGGAGAAGTCGGCAGCAACCTCCTACCCGTAATGGAGACATGCAGGTAAGAGCGTGATATGCATGGATGTGGCGATGTGCAGCTGCGGCCGAGCCTGCCCGGGTGACTCGGTGGCCTCAATGGCAGGCGGGCCTGAGGGAAGCTTTGATGTGACAGAGGCGGTCCCTGTGAAGCGCAGGTTTAACACTGTGATGCTGCGGCCGGGATGCAGGGCCTGTCTCGGCTAATCCTATTTCAATCACTCTCACAGCCTCTTATCTCTGACTCTGCTGGCCCTCAGCCCTCCCCCTCCTCATCCATCTTCTCCTATCTCCTGCTTCTACTCCTCTCTGTCGTGTTTTTATTTATTTATTTTATCTCTGTAAAATCGAGCCTTGCTCCTTCCTGTTCCGTGTCCTTCATTGTTCTCTTTTTGTCCAGGGGCAATCCCATGCTGATCGGCATTGTGATGTAATCGTGGATCAACACCCCAGGATGCCCCACTTTGGTGGGCGTGAAAACATAATGTTGGTTTGACAGTTGTCTGAATGTTTGAAAAGAGAACTCATGTTTTGCTCCAGTTCCCCGTGTTGTGTTTTGGGCAGCTGGGATACTACATGCCATTACTGGATGGTGAAGAAATGGTACAGGCTGATTCCGTTTCTTGGGTGAGGCTAAAAGGAGTGGCTTTTTGCTTTCAATTTTACACCTCGTCTATTTGGACGGGCGAACAAATGCAAGTCAAATCCACATTAACGTTTTTGAACTAGTCCATCGTAAAACATGATTGAACATCCACCCATCCATTTTCCGATCCTCTTTTATCCTCATAAGGGTCACTGGGCATGCTGGAGCCTATCCCAGTCGTCTTCGGGCAGGAGGCGGGGGACACCCTGAACCGGTTGTCAGCCAAACGCAGGACACACAGAGATGAACAACCATCCGCGCTCACACTCACACTCACACCTCGGGACTATTTAGAGTGTTCAATCGGCCTGCCATGCATGTTTTTGGAATGTGGGAGGAAACCGCAGTACCCGGGGAAAACCCACGCAGGCACGGAGAGAACATGCAAACTCCACACAGGAAGGCCGGAGCCGTGACCGAACCCACGACCTCTGCACTGCGAGGTCGATGAGCTAACCACTCGACCACCGGGCCGATGATTGAACAAACATTCTTAATGAACTTCAGTATTTGTATGTACAAACATCATACTATTTTGGTGCGCATCCTCACCATTCCAAAACGATTACTGCAATCAGCGTAATCAAGCCCAATGCTCAATTGAAGGTGTTTTGCAGGAAATGTTATGTAACGTGGAAACACTAAGAAGACATTATGGCTCAGCATCCAAAATATAAAAAACAAAACAAAATGACTTTCCGGATTTCAGGAATGAGAGCACAAAAAGGAATGATGAAAGTCAAGTTTCCGGTCCGAAAAGAGAGGCAGCTGGACCCAAATGGCACAAAGACAAATAAGGCGAGACGTTGGACACCTGGCAGAAGGCAGAGCAGCTGTTCACTCCACCACCACCACTGAGCTGACGTCATGAGTACACCACTGAGCGCTTCGCATGGCCTTGGAGCTGCTACTCATCCTCAAACATAACTCAGCATGAGACATGAGACCTTTTTAAACAAAATTAGCATCCATGCCACTGCGATGTCACCTTAACCCTTTCATGCACCCTGTAACCAGATAAAATGAGAAGCTGTCCACTGTAGTAACCGCTGTCCCTCAAAGGGTTAAAACAAAAAACACGACTACCGCTGGAGTGGCCTTCAAACTTAGTTAAACTGATGGTGTGTTTTTTTTTTTTTTTTAGTTTCCTGTAAGCATTTACACGTGCATGACATCACAGGCATATATTTCGGAAAGACAACTTGAACTATAAACCACCATGCAATGTTTAACTTCCCATTGCGACTCATTTTTCTGATGTTATTTCCACTAATAACATTCATGTGAAAAAGAAATGCTCCAAAAAGGGTTTTAGGAGTTCATTGGAACCGGGAAAGTTCAAGAGTGGATTTAATTTGGCAGTCGCAAGATAGACAGGCATTTCATGAAAAAGAAAAGGTCACGCAAAAACAGGGTCTCGAGTTGAGGATTCAATTTTAAATCGAGTTTGTTGCAACAAGGTTAAAAAAAAAAAGGCAGCTATTCATTCATACGGTTAAATTGCTTTGAAAAATTCTACTTATCCGACTATGTGTCATTAAAAGAGATCAGAACCAATGACTCATTTAGGGAAGTCACGTACTGCAAGTCTTTTGCACGCAACACACCTAATTCAAAAAGTATGTTTTAGCTCGGCACCAAAACTAACCAATCCGAGTACGTCATTCATGGAAAAAGTTATGGGAGGGGGCTGGGGGATAGATTTCAAATATCAGCTCTAAGTCTAAAATCATTCTTCTGCTCACCAACAGTCCACAATCGACTGTTGGAAAGAAAGCGCAGCAATTCGGTTTAGTCCTGCCCAATAAAACGTTGGTGCGGATAAATGGAGCGATAAACATCATTAAAAAATAAAAATAAAAAAAGGAAATAGATGATGGAAGGTGAGAGATAAGGTGGAGAAGGAGGGGATGGAAGTGGCAAAGAAAGAGTGCTTTGTGTGAGAGAGTGAAATGAGAAAAAGGGGGAGGTTGTGAGGAACCCCCAAAAAAACATTTGACACAAAAATTGTTCAGGTTCCAAGGAGAGCAGATGCTTCTGCTCAGCATGTCGCAATCTGCACATTCCCATCGCTATCTGTTGTATGTTTATGACATCTCGGCAAACTAAGCTTACCGGTTAACCAAGAAAAAATATACAGTTTACGCAGGCTTCAAAAAGTAATGGTAAAAAAAACCCCAATTCATTTTAATAAAATATTTTTAATAAAATATTTTGAGCACTGGTGTCAAATTCAAGGCCCAGGGGCCTGAGCCGGCCCGCCACATCATTTTATATGGCCCTCAAGGGCAAATCAAACTTCCATGATGACCGCTCAAATATGGATCAAAATTTCAATTTTTCATATGTATAAAATAAGCGAGATATTGCAAACATTTTCTTATTCCCCAAACCCTCATGACACTAACTTAACAAGCGTTCAACGAACCATTATTCTTGACTTCTTTATGTTTTCACAGTCATAACGGGCCTCCGAGGGAAACGGTCACGACAATGTGGCCCGCGACAAAAATGACATACCCTGATTTAGAGTCTTCCATCAACGCATCCGACCCATTTTGGAGTGTTGAAAGCGATGCGAGCGCGTGAAAATCAAGATTCCCTTGGAATTGTGAGACAGATGCGCAAACCGCGAGCGCCGAAATATCAGTTGGCTTATTTTCACAGATCGTTCAGCTCTCATATCCGAGTTGCGACTGACACCTTGCAAGCAGGCAAACTTGAAAAATGCCTTTTGTGAATTAAAGAAAATCAGGTTTGAAAAACAAAAACGTAATACCCTTTTCCAAGGTCATAATTGAACTTTTGGGAGTGTGGTTGAGTCTTTAACCCAAGTGTGCGTGTATGTGTGGTCTTTGAATGTGGTCCAGAACACCTTTGCACACACATCTCGCACGCCCGTGTCAGTTTGTTTTTCAACAGAACCCGCACGGGGCGTCTCTGATTAGCAGGCGGCAAGTGTCAACAGTGCACCTCGGAGAGTCATTAGGACTAATCTGACGGCGTTGAGTATGCAGGCACCGGCTCCCTAAAACAGGTGGTCCCAGGGTCACCCCTTTACTTTTCTACTTAGCATACCTCAAACATTTGTTGTCCAAGCGTCATTCCGCCAGCACACACACGGGAGAGGTTATCTGGCCAATTGATGGTGATTAGCCATTGCTTTGGCTCGCCTCGTTCCTTTGATCAGGCGCTGCCAAGGGTGTGCAAAGTCATTGTGATTGAAAGTGCCGGCCCCCGGATTGCAAATTGGGTGAGGGGAAGCGGACGGGGGTCGGGAGGGGGTGGGGGGGGGCAAATGAGAAGTAATGAGCATGTTTTGGGGGGGAAGAGAATGTCAAATGTGTGGTCTGTGTTTATCCAGATGAGAGGGAACAAAATCCCTCACTTTCTAACTTTCAACCTTTTTTTTTTGGTCTGATTAAAACCATGTTTGGATTCCGCAAGCAGGACTGCAAACAAGAGAAAAAAATGTCTCTTTAATCATTGGAGGGTTTAATGGCGTGTAAAGTCTGCTTTAACCCGCGGAGTTTGGGGTTCTGCAGGCTGAGTTGTACATTTTGGCATTTAAGAAGAAAAAAAAAACATCTTTGGTTTGGACGGGACTAACGTTGAGCTTTGGTTTGGCCCTGAGCCTCAACCTGGCTGGTTGATGCCAAGAAGTTTTTCTCACAGAAGCGGTCGTTGTGCACCCCCTCGTACGAGCCTCGCCAGGCAACTAAGAGGGCCTCTTGCTATTTGGCTACGTACCCAACAAAGCTGCTTTCCATTCCTTTGGCTTGTCGGTACACCAATATATCAGAATGATGGCTGTGAAGAATCTAAAAGCCATCCAGTTGAATAAAAACAAAAAATAAGCACGCACCCGATCCATTTCATTACTCGCCCAACCGCTATCGGCAAGTCATTCCAAACAATGGGAGAAAGCTGTAGCTGTACAGATGTACCTCTAGTTACGAAATTAATTGGTTCTGGAATAAATTTCTTAACTAGAATTTTTTTTAAGTAGAGACGCGTTTTCCAGTTAAATGCCCTAATCCGTTCCAAGCACCCCCAAAATTCAGACATCAATGTTTTCAAGAGGATAAAAATACATCAAAATATGTAACAAATACATGTTAGCATTTGATTATTGCACAATAAATGAGAGTTGTGCATAATGTAAAAATTAAGAAAAGAGTAAAGAATAAAAATGATGGTCATTTAACTTTTAACTTCATCCTCATCGTTTTTTGCCCTCATTAGATCATGTTCTCTCTCTCAGAAGTGGTTTTTGCCTGGCGTTTTGTCACGAACCGATCCATGGACGTTTGCTTTTGTCGGCTTACAACAATTCTTTGAAAATATGCAAGGCAAATATCAGCATAGTGAGTGATCGCCCTACTGGTGAACACTTTTTCTGGGTGGTTCACATTTACAGAAAACTATTGGAACGCTTCATGGCCCGAGGGGCGAATGACGAGGACGCTGCATAGACACATATCTATCTTTCTACACACAATAGAAAAATTGTACCCGCATCCCCTCCACCCAAAAAAAAAAATAAAAATACAATAAGTGGAGAATATTTATGTTTGTATGTCAGACCACATTACAACATTTTGATTCTGATTCAGGGGTAGGGAGAATTATTCCATCACGACTTTCTTCAACATGAAAGCTCTGGGGGAAACTATGAAATGATTGTCGGCTGCGCTGGTGGGAAGTAAACAACATGTCCTTTAATTATGTGTGGTGCTTTTAATACATAATTCAGAAACGGAAAGGTCTTTTCTTCCGAGAGGGAAGTGTGAACTTTCGGAGGTTAATGAAAATGTGCCAACATTGTGGCAGTGAAAAATGACACTTCATAACTGGGAGGGTCCGACCACAGTTGAAATGCTTTTCTTGGCGCCGTGCAGGAGCCTTTGGGAGCAGCAACATGTTCTGCTGTCAAAAAATGTTACGGAGATAGTGGCAAAAGAGCGTGGCGGGGTCTTCTTTTCGGTGAAAGTGTGTGATGCAACAATTTGGCTTTCCTCTGTCTCTGTCTCTCGCTCTCACACACACACACACACGCACACACACACACACATGTACACGCGCGCACACTTTTTTTTTTTTCAAAATTGCAGACAAGCCCATGATACTGATAAGGAAAAAAAAACCCAGCTTAGCCAGCTAATGGAATAGAAGTTTTTTCATATCTGAAAACCCTCAGTGCCATTTTTAGTCAGCATTAATGTTTAACACGGGTGAGTTGACAGTCTGGATTTGTCGGCTGTTAGAGCGGAGCATGAGAAGGGGTACGACTGGCTCCAGATTCTGACCTTTCGTCGAATGCTACAATCTGCCTGCCGCCGGAACGCCGCATGGGCTAATTAGTTTCGGTGGCATTGAATTTTGACGGGCACGGCGCACCTCAGGCAACCTTGGGGCCACTTTTGATAGAAAGCATGCATAGACATAAAACGAGAGGGTCGGGAAAAGATAAGGGCAGCGAGTCGGATCCATGGAGTCGAAATTACAATGCAAACTGCCACAAACGTAAACATTCCTGATGGATTTTGTACAGCAAAATAAGTTCAAGAAAAATTCTACCCGGAGCTCATGTCAGGCCAAAGTACAGCTCATTTCAAAGATGAACTCCTCAAATGTGATTTGCTTCTTGGCTTGAGTGTGTGTGTTTTCTTTTTTTAATTTGCGGTATTTCCTGCTTGTTGTTGTTTTCAGAGCCGTTGGGGCCCCTCAAGGAATTTGTATGAAACAACTGACTCCTAACATGATTACCAAAACAGACTGGACAACACGTTCCCGACTCAAAATGATTTGTGAATCATTGGCCGCATGAACTTGATGATGCAACTCGAGTGTTGTTTTGAGGTTTGAATTTTCCGAATCACCAAGCCTCACCTCCCAGTCATGATCTCGGCCCTTTTTATTTTTGTAGTATTTTAAATGTGAACAGGCCTAACGGAAGTCGAGAAATTTATGTGTGTATCCGTATTCACTTTTATGTGTCTGTGTGCAAAAGGGAGAATTTCATAGAGAGCCAACAACACTCTGACTGCGTGTTTGAGCTTGATGAGGTCTCGGTCCGCAATTCCTCGGGGACGTGGTCCAATCTAGGATTTATTAGGCTTTATTGAGCTTTGTGCAGGCAGGGCCTTTTTTGGCCTCTCTATCGAGAACATTTTGCGGAACTGGAAGAGTACCTTTGTAGGGCTCGAAAATTCCCTACAAATAGTTGATCGCAGTGTAATTGGGTGCACGCAGGATTGAACGTGACCTTTTGTCCGTAATTCTGGATTGTGTGCGACCTTTTGCGAGTGTGTTGGTTGGTAATTGAGTTTTAGTTTGATCAAATTGGCATTTTGAAAGCTTAATTACGTCCTGTGATGGAAACGGCAATGGGCTTCTACGATGACGACATCTGTAAGGGGCCCAAGAGAAAAGCAGATCATCGAGCGTTTTGATTGTTTTCATGGTGGTTTGATTTTTGGTGCATTTTGCCTTTGATTAAATTTTGTTTGTTTTAAGGCATTTTTTTAAAATTAGTTTTTAATTTCCATTACCGTATTTTCCACACTAAAAGGCGCACTGGATTATGAGGCGCAAACGTAAGGCGAAACCGATCGCCTTAACTTTGAACTCTGCGTTGTAAGCATGTCTCTAGCAAGGAGCCATTTTGGGGTCGAAATATTATTGTGTATCGACCATACACAAGTCGCATCGGATTTTAAGGCGCGCTGTGAGCTTTAAGAAAATGGAAGGCTTTTAGGTGCGCCTTTTAGTGCGGAAAATCGGTACTTTGTTTTTTATTTAAATATATGGACTGTGTGTCAAGTCACTCAATATTGCATATTAAAAGTAAAATAAACTACAATTGTGAAACGACTGTTTAACCTTCATTCTTCTGCGCGGACGCAATCAATAGCCTACATGAACCCTGAAAGCTCATGGATGATATCAATTGACAAAGACACAAACAAAAGGACCATTTGACTACAATTCTAGTTAGTTTGAGTTGCTTTTACAAACGTAAGATGTAGTTTCAGTTTGTTTTTGTTTTTTGTTAATTGGAAAGCATTTTCAATTTTTCGAAAATGTTTTTTCCAATAACCGTTTTAGTTATTGGTTTCTCAGACGAAATTTATGTCCTTATAGACAGTAGCTTTTAAATGGCAATCTTTTTTTGTTTCTGTGATAGTACATCAAATGAAAAGAAACTGCGCCTCAGACATTACTTAGTGCATTTTGATCTAAAGTCAGTCACCATCCAGCCATGGTGCTTCTCGTTGCCTCACAGAACCTTGCAGTGCATTTCCATTTTCATTTTCACTTTGTTACCCAGCCT
This sequence comes from Hippocampus mohnikei, assembly GCA_026261675.1. Taxonomy (NCBI): domain Eukaryota; kingdom Metazoa; phylum Chordata; class Actinopteri; order Syngnathiformes; family Syngnathidae; genus Hippocampus; species Hippocampus mohnikei. The sequence goes on from JAKGUB010000345.1 coordinate 1,418,135, forward strand.
GAAATCCATTTAGGTCTCGCGGGGGTGCTTTTAATTTTTAGTCATATACAGACCCTGCTAAGCATGACTCCAGTTGATGATGGCGCGTTGGAAAAATGCAAGAGGTGAACTTAAATTACACAGGTCAAAATGGCGTCCGTCTCCCACCAAGTAATCTAAACTGCAATTAATAATTATTTCCATTAACGCACTCGCGCCCAGTTGTGGGCTACGCTTGCGCAAGGTAATGCGGGTTAAATTAAAAGCTGTCTCGCCTGTAGGTGAATAAAATATGCACAATTATAGAATCAGCTCTCAGTATTATGCAGCGCGGCCCTAAATAGCTGCAAATGTCAAACGCAATGCTAAACGGGACGGCTCATAAAGTATTCTCGCACCAAAGGTGAGCATTAATATGATTTTGTCTGATTGAAAAATGTGCATGCATGCTGTATTTCATTGTATTAACTTTTTTTTAATGATTAATTTTTATTTTTTTTAATGGATTTAAATTGTATTGATCGACTCAGCCCCACTCACGCATTTTTAAAATGCTTATATTTATAGTTGATATTGTATATTTATATACTTTTTATCTTCTACATTCTCCCTTTCATAATTTTGCTGCTGTAAACTGGGAATTTCTCAATTGCGAGACAAATAAAGGTGTTGTTATCTTATCTTATCTTTAAGGATGTACGAACTGTGTGCCGCCGGTACATGTGCAGGTATCTTTATATACAGAAGTGGAACTGTTGCCAGGACTTACGGTTGACAGAGCTTGATGAGGTCCTGGTCGGTGGTCCCGGGTGGCAGGCCTCGGATGTACAGGTTGGTCTTACTCAGCTGCTCCGCCGCTCCCTGGCTGCAGTTGTTGGTGCTCGGGCTGGGAGGAGCCATGGGATGAGGGGGTGGAGCATAGGGCTGCTAAGAAGAGAAGGGGAGAAAAGATTATGTTCATGACATTTGAGATGACTTTACATTGAATTTCTAATCATTTCAATAATTAACAATGATTTCATTGTTAAAATAGCTCTATTTGCATATTGGCCGTTCAAAGACGTGGGCAAATACTCTTTTGTTTTTTTCTTGCTGTCAGATTGTGAAACGGTGCGGAATTGACTGAAGCATCATCACAAGCTTTGAAAACATATATTCAAGAATTCACTTCTGGCCTTATTGGGAAACGTATGTTTCAGTGAAGCTCAAAATTGAAATAGAGGCTAATCCTCTACCTAGATTGGGTTCGTGTTTTTATATTCCAGTCATGAACCTCACTGCACTGGACAGCATGCATGACGGCAAGTCAGGCTCTTGACATTAAAACCTTATTTGTCTGCCAAAAATATATAATAATAATAATAATACAGTAATAACAATAAATAAAATAAAAATAGACAAATATCGACTTGTTTTCAGCTTTTTGAGGTTTCTCGCTGTCCATCCTCAACACCTAATTTTGATCCCTCGGGCCATGTTCCAAAATGCATCAAATATGCAGTCTGCTGTGATGTGCTTGTTGCGCTGTTAGCGTTGCTGTACGGCCGTGAGGTTTTCCAGCTCGTTGCTATTTATATCTGTGCAGGAACACTGCACACACTATCACAGAGAAGGAATCGGAACACGGTGGGCATAAGCATCAAAGATCAAAAGAGCAATTAGAGCAGAACGAGAGGCTAAGAAGGTACCAAGAAACAAAACCTACTCTAGAATTATGGCTGGCAAGAGGAGAGAAGAAGGAGGGGAGGCCCACATGACTAAATATCACCTCGAGTTAACCAAGTTAACCCATTGCCCTCCCCAGAGAGAACCTTCGTAACCCGCTGAGTTCCTTTTACACACACACACACACACACACACACACACACACACACTTTTAACACGCCCGTAAACTCACACGCCATTAGCTCGCCATTCTTCCCCACATGTTAGCTGCGTTTGCTGGAGCATGGCTGATTTGATGCGCTATTTTAAGCGCCTGCGCCATTGCCAGCGTGTCGCCTGCAAGTCCTCAGACAAAGTGCCGGGCTCCACTGAGCGTGAAGAGGGAGCCGCGTCCATCAATGGACGGCCAATTACCATGCTGAGCTAAGTGGAACTAATAGTCAGCTACTCGCAGGGTACAGACACACACACAAATGCACACACAGGTGATAAGACTTACAAACACACACAATGAACTTTAAAGCTATTAAGTCTCAGGATGAAGTTTAAAGGTTTAACCTTTAACCTTGCATATGCAATCTGCGTCCGATAAAATATGTATTGAAATTATTGCACTTAAGGAACGTGTCCAGTAATAATAATCCTAACATAAATCCACGATGACCTCGCCCACTGCCCAAAGACAGCTGGGATAGGCTCCAGCACGCCCGCGCCCCTTGTGAGGATAAGCGGATTCGAGAATGGATGGATGGATCGTTGTTATTTTTCCCAATCCCAGGATGTATCGGTTTGGAACGTTTGGTTTGAGCCCAAGGACAATAAAGAATGTTGTCACAACATCAGTGGATGCATCCAATTAGATTGCTGCAACATCTTTTTCCAATATGGCTCACGGTCCCTGGGGGCCATATTTGTGCAGAATGTGAGGATTTTGATAGGATGCGGTCATAAATTAGCCAGTGTTGGTGTCCTTCAATACTTGTGTATTGGTTATTTTGGCCTCGCCCACAGCATTTTTAAGCAATCGGCATTAAATAAATGCCACTATAGTGTTCCAATCGAGTGAAAACAAACACAGTGCAATGTCCTCTACCATTTATTTATAGATATATATATTTTTTTTTTTTTAAACAATTTTTGCGAAACACACGCACATTATGGGTGGATGGACGGCCGGTGCCTCCCTGAAAATTCCACCTACCGTCACTGGTTACGCTGCTCATTGGTTTCCTCGTTATCGATTTCAATTTTAAAACGACTGGACTCAAGCGTGTTCTTAAAAATTACGTCCTCTACAGCCATTTAACAGGTTGTAATCATTTTAGTGGCTCATTCCAGAGGGTTAGGACAAATACAATTACAGAGCACTTGAAATCATCTCGTGATGAGAACATGGGACATGTATACAAGATGCTACTCCCCCCCCCCCCTCCTCCACTTTTGACTTTGACACAAAGCCCAGCCAAGTGGGATACAGCTGCAACATTGTGTGCACTTTCACACAGCATTTACACAAACCGCCAACCCGGAAAAGAGTCATAAAAGTGTTGACTTTTACAAGCAGTGTAAAAGGGGCCTAAAAGGTGCAGTATAATCATGTTAACATGCATTAAGTGGCGCGATGCGTCGCCTGCTGTTCCCTGTTGTCTTGACATAGTGTTCCCTTGCAAAGCTTGGCCACTGTTACCTTGTATCGGGGGTAGCAAACTGTGGTTCCTCTAGATCCATATCCTTCCTGTTTTTGATCCCCCCCACCATTACTCCAACACACCAAATTCAAACGATCAGCTCACCAGCAAGCTCTGGAGACGCCTGAAACAATCATGATCAGTTGAATCAGGAGTGTTGGGAGTCGGGAGGGATCGAAAACATGGCAGGATATGGCCCTCGCGGAACTGGAGTTCCCTACCCCTGTTTATATCAAACACACAATATTTATACAGCATGATGCATGACGAAAAACAGAATAGCACACAAACCGCAAACGCCGCACAAAGCAGCGGCGGGTGCTGAAGGTTAATTGAAAGCTTTTGCCTCGTTCTCACGCTTTCTTTGTTTTAGCCCCACTTGATGCGCTGGGGCCCTCTTCCTCCTCCTCTCCCTCCCCCGGCTCCAGTCTTGGCTTGCATCCTGGGCTTTGGAATTCATGTGTGCTGCCCTATTGATTTGCTTTCATTTTTTTAAGGTCAGAAGCTGAATTCTTACACAATGAGGTAGTGAGGGTCAAGTGCAGCCCATTACTTACAATGCTGGGTGCGAGGCAAAGTGCAAGGTTATCAAAGGTTAAAGAACAAAAAAGAAAGACTCCCCTGGGTTTAGTAATGCATGTCGGTGCAACGTGACCTCATGGGACATGTACACATAAAGATCAGCAATGTTTCCCTTTGCTTTGCCTTTGGTTGAACATTTTAGCTCCCCCCAAAAAATTAGGCGGGCGGAGTGCGAACAGTGAGGTTAATAGGTTGGCAAAGTGGAAAAAAAAAAAGCTCCCGACAGGAACGACAAAATCATTTCCTTTCCTCTCTGGCTGCTGAAAGCAAAATCTAGATAAAAGCTTGGATACACTGGGTGCTTGACCTGGAGACATCCATCCATTTTCTGATCTGCTTATCCTCACAAGGGTCACGGGGCGTGCTGGAGCCTCGATTAGCTGGCAGTCAGCCGGTGACACCCTGAACTGGTTGCCAGCCAAATGCAGGGCACACACAGACATAAAACCATTCGCACTCACACTGAGGGAGAATTTAGAGTGTCCCATTAACCTGCCATGTATGTTTTTGGAATGTGGGAGGAAACTGGAGTACCCAAAGAAAACCCACAAAGGTCACGTGTAGAACATGCAAACTCCGCAAGGAAAGGCCAGCGCCAGAATCAAACTCTGCACCTCTGCGGTCGATGCACTAACCACTTGACCATCGGGCCATAACTTTGTACGTGTGAACGCTCTACAGGGGGCAGCCCCGGTGCTACACCGGAATAAAAGTTGCCGTGTGAACACCCCTTAAGACTGAAGAAATCGAGGAGTTTGGAGAACAAGAATTATACTGTGCTGGAAACTGTCAAGTCGAACGTCTCTCTCTCTCTCTCTCTCTCTCTCTCTCTCTCTCTTTCCGCCATCTCTCTATGTCTCCATGTGGCCCTGTGAATATACAACTCAGCCAACATACACGATCCACAAGATTTATCATACTCACTTAGCGCGCTCATAAATATTTCTACGTGACACAAGCTCTAAACCTCCCCTGCATTGCTCGCTCACTAAATTAGGGATGTGTAAAATATTCCGCTTGTCTAAAATACAGTGTGGCAAATTGGATCCCCAGTAATCCTCTGTCGCAGCATGTCACAGCTGGGTAGGGAGAAGAGAGAATGGAGATTTTTCTCATTTACCTCCTGGAGAGTTTTGAAGTGTCATAACTAGCAGTTCTGCTAGAATTGCTAGTGTAGTGCTCTCAAAATATCTTATTCTTGTATTTCTTTTTCTCTCCCTCCCTCTCCCTTGTAGTCTCCAAATGCATCTCCAGTCTTTCAGAAATTACCATGCTGTATTAATTTCACCTAATTCGGACGTAAGAGGCCTTTATTCAATGTTTCTTCCTGGCTGAAGATGGGGAACCATCAACAGTGAGGTAAATAAACACTTAAGGCACCAGCCTTAAGGTGGGATTCCTTCCCTGTGGAATTGGGGTTTCTGGTCTCCAGATGGAGGCGTGTGTTCAAATCCCACTCCTGACAAATGATTTTGAATGAATGGGGATTGAGTTGGTTTTTGGGATATTTTCTTTTGGAACGGTCATTTTCAGGTTTGAGACAATGTTCAGATCACAAGTTCAAAATCTTTAGCACAGTAGTGCACCTTTCAAACCACCACCACTAAAGAGCCTCACCTTTCGTGTGTCAGGATGGCCGAGTGGTCTAAGGTGCCAGACTCAAGGTGTGATTCCTTCTCTGATGAATTGGGTTTTCTGGTCTCCAGATGGAGGCGTGGGTTCAAATCCCACTCCTGACACATAGTTTTGAATGGAGATTGACTTGGTTGTTGGGATATTTTTGGGGGGAACGGTCATTTTCAGGTTTGAGACAATGTTCGGATCACAACTCCAAAATCTTTAGCACAGTAGTGCACCTTTGAAACCACCACCACTAAAGAGCTTCACCTTTCGTGTGTCAGAATGGCAGAGTGGTCTAAGGCGCCAGAGTCAAGATGTGATTCCTTCCACGTGAAGCTGGGATTTCTGGTATCCAGATGGAGGGGTGGGTTCAAATCTCACTCCTGACAAATAATTTTGAATGAATGGGGATTGAGTTGGTTGTTGGTATATTTTCTTTGGGAACGGTCATTTTCAGGTTTGAGACAAGGTTCGGATCACAATTTCAAAATCTTTAGCACAGTAGTGCACCTTTCAAACCACCACCACTAAAGAGCCTCACCTTTCGTGTGTCAGGATGGCCGAGTGGTCTAAGGCGCCAGACTCAAGGTGTGATTCCTTCCTTGATGAAATGGGGTTTCTGGTCTCCAGATGGAGGCGTTGGTTCAAATCCCACTCCTGACAAATAATTTTGAATGAATGGGGATTGAGTTGGTTGTTGGGATATTTTCTTTGGGAACGGACATTTTCAGGTTTGAGACAAGGTTCGGATCACAAGTCCAAAATCTTTAGCACAGTAGTTCACCTTTCAAACCACCACCACAAAAGAGCCTAGTATTTCGTGTGTCAGGATGGCCGAGTGGTCTAAGGCGCGAGACTTAAGTTGTGATTCCTTCTCTGATGAATTGGGGTTTCTGGTCTCCAGATGGAGGCGTGGGTTCAAATCCCACTCCTGACAAATATTTTTGAATGAATGGGGATTGAGTTGGTTGTTGGTATATTTTCTTTGGGAACGGTCATTTTCAGGTTTGAGACAAGGTTCGGATCACAAGTCCAAAATCTTTAGCACAGTAGTGCACCTGGCAAACCACCACCACTAAAGAGCCTAGTCTTTTGTGTGTCAGGATGGCCGAGTGGTCTAAGGCGCCAGACTCAAGGTGTGATTCCTACCTTGATAAAATGGGGTTTCTGGTCTCCAGATGGAGGCGTGGGTTCAAATCCCACTCCTGACAATTAATTTTGAATGAATGGAGATTGATTTGGTTGTTGGGATATTTTTGGGGGGGAACAGTCATTTTCAGGTTTGACACAATGCTCGGTCCACAAGTCCAAATTCTTTAGCACAGTAGTGCACCTTTCAAACCACCACCACTAAAGAGCCTCACCTTTCGTGTGTCAGGATGGCCGAGTGGTCTAAGGCGCCAGACTCAAGGTGTGATTCCTTCCTTGATGAAATGGGGTTTCTGGTCTCCAGATGGAGGCGTGGGTTCAAATCCCACTCCTGACAAATAATTTTGAATGAATGGGGATTGAGTTGGTTGTTGGGATATTTTTTCTGGGAACGGTCATTTTCAGGTTTGAGACAAGGTTCGGATCACAAGTCCAAAATCTTTAGCACAGTAGTTCACCTTTCAAACCACCACCACAAAAGAGCCTAGTATTTCGTGTGTCAGGATGGCTGAGTGGTCTAAGGCGCCAGACTTAAGTTGTGATTCCTTCTCTGATGAATTGGGGTTTCTGGTCTCCAGATGGAGGCGTGGGCTCAAATCCAACTCCTGACAAATAATTCTGAATTTTTGGTGATTGATGAATGGGGATTTTCTTTGGGAACAGTCATTTTCAGGTTTGAGACAAGGTTCAGATCACAAGTCCAAAATCTTTAGCACAGTAGTTCACCTTTCAAACCACCACCACAAAGAGCCTAGTATTTTGTGTGTCAGGATGGCCGAGTGGTCTAAGGCGCCAGACTTAAGTTGTGATTCCTTCTCTGATGAATTGGGGTTTCTGGTCTCCAGATGGAGGCGTGGGCTCAAATCCAACTCCTGACAAATAATTCTGAATTTTTGGTGATTGATTTGGTTGTTGGGATATTTTTTTGGGGGGAACAGTCATTTTCAGGTTTGAGACAATGTTCAGATCACAAGTCCAAAATCTTTAGCACAGTAGTGCACCTGGCAAACCACCACCACTAAAGAGCCTAGTCTTTTGTGTGTCAGGATGGCCGAGTGGTCTAAGGCGCCAGACTCAAGGTGTGATTCCTTCCTTGATGAAATGGGGTTTCTGGTCTCCAGATGGAGGTGTTGGTTCAAATCCCACCCCTGGCATATAATTTTGAATGAATGGGGATTGAGTTGGTTGTTGGGATATTTTTTGGGGGGAACAGTCATTTTCAGGTTTGAGACAATGTTCAGATCACAAGTCCCAAATCTTTAGCACAGTAGTGCACCTTTCAAACCACCACCACTAAAGAGCCTCACCTTTCGTGTGTCAGAATGGCCGAGTGGTCTAAGGCGCCAGAGTCAAGGTGTGATTCCTTCCACGTGAAGCTGGGATTTCTGGTATCCAGATGGAGGGGTGGGTTCAACTCCCACTCCTGACAAATAATTTTGAATGAATGGGGATTGAGTTGGTTGTTGGTATATTTTCTTTGGGAACGGTCATTTTCAGGTTTGAGACAAGGTTCGGATCACAAGTCCAAAATCTTTAGCACAGTAGTTCACCTTTCAAACCACCACCACAAAAGAGCCTAGTATTTCGTGTGTCAGGATGGCCGAGTGGTCTAAGGCGCCAGACTTAAGTTGTGATTCCTTCTCTGATGAATTGGGGTTTCTGGTCTCCAGATGGAGGCGTGGGTTCAAATCCCACTCCTGACAAATATTTTTGAATGAATGGGGATTGAGTTGGTTGTTGGTATATTTTCTTTGGGAACGGTCATTTTCAGGTTTGAGACAAGGTTCGGATCACAAGTCCAAAATCTTTAGCACAGTAGTGCACCTGGCAAACCACCACCACTAAAGAGCCTAGTATTGCGTGTGTCAGGATGGCCGAGTGGTCTAAGGCGCCAGACTCAAGGTGTGATGCCTTCCATGTGAAGCTGGGATTTCTGGTCTCCAGATGGAGGCGTGGGTTCAAATCCCACTCCTGACAAATAATTTTGAATGAATGGAGATTGATTTGGTTGTTGGGATATTTTTGGGGGGGAACAGTCATTTTCAGGTTTGACACAATGCTCGGTCCACAAGTCCAAATTCGTTAGCGCAGTAGTGCACCTTGCAAACCACCACCACTAAAGAGCCTCACCTTTCGTGTGTCAGGATGGCCGAGTGGTCTAAGGTGCCAGACTCAAGCGTGATTCCTTCCATGTGAAGCTGGGATTTCTGGTCTCCGGATGGAGGCGTGGATTCAAATCCCACTCCTGACAAATAATCTTGAATGAATGGGACTGAGTCGGTTGTTGGGATATTTTCTTTGGGAACGGTCATTTTCAGGTTTGAGACAATGTTCAGATCACAAGTCCAAAATCTTTAGTACAGTAGTGCACCTTTCAAACCACCACCACAAAAGAGCCTAGGCTTTTGTGTCTCAGGATGGCCGAGTGGTCTAAGGCGCCAGACTCAAGGTGTAATTCCTTCCTTGATGAAATGGGGTTTCTGGTCTCCAGATGGAGGCGTGGGTTCAAATCCCACTCCTGACAAATAATCTTGAATGAATGGGGATTGAGTTGGTTGTTGGGATATTTTCTTTGGGAACGGTCATTTTCAGGTTTGAGACAATGTTAGGATCACAAGTCCAAAATCTTTGGTACAGTAGTGCACCTTTCAAACCACCACCACTAAAGAGCCTAGTCTTTTGTGTGTCAGGATGGCCGAGTGGTCTAAGGCGCCAGACTCAAGGTGTGATTCCTTCCTTGATGAAATGGGGTTTCTGGTCTCCAGATGGAGGTGTCGGTTCAAATCCCACCCCTGGAATATAATTTTGAATGAATGGGGATTGAGTTGGTTGTTGGGATATTTTTTGGGGGGAACAGTCATTTTCAGGTTTGAGACAATGTTCAGATCACAAGTCCCAAATCTTTAGCACAGTAGTGCACCTTTCAAACCACCACCACTAAAGAACCTAGGCTTTCGTGTGTCAGGATGGCCGAGTGGTCTAAGGCGCCAGACTCAAGGTGTGATTCCTTCCTTGATGAAATGGGGTTTCTGGTCTCCAGATGGAGGCGTGGGTTCAAATCCCACTCCTGACAAATAATTTTGAATGAATGGGTATTGAGTTGGTTGTTGGGATATTTTCTTTGGGAACGGTCATTTTCAGGTTTGAGACAATGTTCGGATCACAAGTCCAAAATCTTTAGCACAGTAGTGCACCTTTCAAACCACCACCACTAAAGAGCCTAGTCTTTCGTGTGTCAGGATGGCCGAGTGGTCTAAGGCGCCAGACTTAAGTTGTGATTCCTTCTCTGATGAATTGGGGTATCTGGTCTCCAGATGGAGGCGTGGGTTCAAATCCCACTCCTGACAAATATTTTTGAATGAATGGGGATTGAGTTGGTTGTTGGTATATTTTCTTTGGGAACGGTCATTTTCAGGTTTGAGACAAGGTTCGGATCACAAGTCCAAAATCTTTAGCACAGTAGTGCACCTGGCAAACCACCACCACTAAAGAGCCTAGTCTTTTGTGTGTCAGGATGGCCGAGTGGTCTAAGGCGCCAGACTCAAGGTGTGATTCCTACCTTGATGAAATGGGGTTTCTGGTCTCCAGATGGAGGCGTGGGTTCAAATCCCACTCCTGACAATTAATTTTGAATGAATGGAGATTGATTTGGTTGTTGGGATATTTTTGGGGGGGAACAGTCATTTTCAGGTTTGACACAATGCTCGGTCCACAAGTCCAAATTCTTTAGCACAGTAGTGCACCTTTCAGACCACCACCACTAAAGAGCCTCACCTTTCTTGTGTCAGGATGGCCGAGTGGTCTAAGGCGCCAGACTCAAGGTGTGATTCCTTCCTTGATGAAATGGGGTTTCTGGTCTCCAGATGGAGGCGTGGGTTCAAATCCCACTCCTGACAAATAATTTTGAATGAATGGGGATTGAGTTGGTTGTTGGGATATTTTCTCTGGGAACGGTCATTTTCAGGTTTGAGACAAGGTTCGGATCACAAGTCCAAAATCTTTAGCACAGTAGTTCACCTTTCAAACCACCACCACTAAAGAGCCTAGTCTTTGTGTGTCAGGATGGCCGAGTGGTCTAAGGCGCCAGACTCAAGGTGTGATTCCTACCTTGATGAAATGGGGTTTCTGGTCTCCAGATGGAGGCGTGGGTTCAAATCCCACTCCTGACAATTAATTTTGAATGAATGGAGATTGATTTGGTTGTTGGGATATTTTTGGGGGGGAACAGTCATTTTCAGGTTTGACACAATGCTCGGTCCACAAGTCCAAATTCTTTAGCACAGTAGTGCACCTTTCAAACCACCACCACTAAAGAGCCTCACCTTTCGTGTGTCAGGATGGCCGAGTGGTCTAAGGCGCCAGACTCAAGGTGTGATTCCTTCCTTGATGAAATGGGGTTTCTGGTCTCCAGATGGAGGCGTGGGTTCAAATCCCACTCCTGACAAATAATTTTGAATGAATGGGGATTGAGTTGGTTGTTGGGATATTTTCTTTGGGAACGGTCATTTTCAGGTTTGAGACAAGGTTCGGATCACAAGTCCAAAATCTTTAGCACAGTAGTTCACCTTTCAAACCACCACCACAAAAGAGCCTAGTATTTCGTGTGTCAGGATGGCCGAGTGGTCTAAGGCGCCAGACTTAAGTTGTGATTCCTTCTCTGATGAATTAGGGTTTCTGGTCTCCAGATGGAGGCGTGGGCTCAAATCCCACTCCTGACAAATAATTCTGAATTAATGGTGATTGATTTGGTTGTTGGGATATTTTTTGGGGGGAACAGTCATTTTCAGGTTTGAGACAATGTTCAGATCACAAGTCCAAAATCTTTAGCACAGTAGTGCACCTGGCAAACCACCACCACTAAAGAGCCTAGTCTTTTGTGTGTCAGGATGGCCGAGTGGTCTAAGGCGCCAGACTCAAGGTGTGATTCCTTCCAAGTGAAGCTGGGATTTCTGGTCTCCAGATGGAGGCGTGGGTTCAAATCCCACTCCTGACAAATAATTTTGAATGAATGGAGATTGATTTGGTTGTTGGGATATTTTTGGGGGGTAACAGTCATTTTCAGGTTTGACACAATGCTCGGTCCACAAGTCCAAATTCTTTAGCACAGTAGTGCACCTTTAAAACCACCACCACTAAAGAGCCTCACCTTTCGTGTGTCAGGATGGCCGAGTGGTCTAAGGCGCCAGACTTAAGTTGTGATTCCTTCTCTGATGAATTGGGGTTTCTGGTCTCCAGATGGAGGCGTGGGCTCAAATCCCACTCCTGACAAATAATTCTGAATTAATGGTGATTGATTGATTTGGTTGTTGGGATATTTTTTGGGGGGAACAGTCATTTTCAGGTTTGAGACAATGTTCAGATCACAAGTCCAAAATCTTTAGCACAGTAGTGCACCTGGCAAACCACCACCACTAAAGAGCCTCACCTTTCGTGTGTCAGGATGGCCGAGTGGTCTAAGGCGCCAGACTCAAGCGTGATTCCTTCCATGTGAAGCTGGGATTTCTGGTCTCCGGATGGAGGCGTGGATTCAAATCCCACTCCTGACAAATAATCTTGAATGAATGGGACTGAGTCGGTTGTTGGGATATTTTCTTTGGGAATGGTCATTTTCAGGTTTGAGACAATGTTCAGATCACAAGTCCAAAATCATTAGTACAGTAGTGCACCTTTCAAACCACCACCACAAAAGAGCCTAGGCTTTTGTGTGTCAGGATGGCCGAGTGGTCTAAGGCGCCAGACTCAAGGTGTAATTCCTTCCTTGATGAAATGGGGTTTCTGGTCTCCAGATGGAGGCGTGGGTTCAAATCCCACTCCTGACAAATAATCTTGAATGAATGGGGATTGAGTTGGTTGTTGGGATTCCTTCTCTGATGAATTGGCTTTCGTGTGTCAGGATGGCCGAGTGGTCTAAGGCGCCAGACTTAAGTTGTGATTCCTTCTCTGATGAATTGGGGTTTCTGGTCTCCAGATGGAGGCGTGGGTTCAAATCCCACTCCTGACACATAGTTTTGAATGGAGATTGACTTGGTTGTTGGGATATTTTTGGGGGGAACGGTCATTTTCAGGTTTGAGACAATGTTCGGATCACAACTCCAAAATCTTTAGCACAGTAGTGCACCTTTCAGACCACCACCACTAAAGAGCCTCACCTTTCGTGTGTCAGGATGGCCGAGTGGTCTAAGGCGCCAGACTCAAGGTGTGATTCCTTCCTGATGAAGCTGGGGTTTCTGGTCTCCAGATGGAGGCGTGGGTTCAAATCCCACTCCTGACAAATATTTTTGAATGAATGGGGATTGAGTTGGTTGTTGGTATATTTTCTTTGGGAACGGTCATTTTCAGGTTTGAGACAAGGTTCGGATCACAAGTCCAAAATCTTTAGCACAGTAGTGCACCTTTCAAACCACCACCACTAAAGAGCCTCACCTTTCGTGTGTCAGGATGGCCGAGTGGTCTAAGGCGCCAGACTCAAGGTGTGATTCCTTCCTTGATGAAATGGGGTTTCTGGTCTCCAGATGGAGGCGTGGGTTCAAATCCCACTCCTGACAAATAATTTTGAATGAATGGGGATTGAGTTGGTTGTTGGTATATTTTCTTTGGGAACGGTCATTTTCAGGTTTGAGACAAGGTTCGGATCACAATTTCAAAATCTTTAGCACAGTAGTGCACCTTTCAAACCACCACCACTAAAGAGCCTAGTCTTTTGTGTGTCAGGATGGCCGAGTGGTCTAAGGCGCCAGACTCAAGGTGTGATTCCTTCCTTGATGAAATGGGGTTTCTGGTCTCCAGATGGAGGCGTGGGTTCAAATCCCACTCCTGACAAATAATTTTGAATGAATGGGTATTGAGTTGGTTGTTGGGATATTTTCTTTGGGAACGGTCATTTTCAGGTTTGAGACAAGGTTCGGATCACAAGTCCAAAATCTTTAGCACAGTAGTTCACCTTTCAAACCACCACCACAAAAGAGCCTAGTATTTCATGTGTCAGGATGGCCGAGTGGTCTAAGGCGCCAGACTTAAGTTGTGATCTTTCTCTGATGAATTGGGGTTTCTGGTCTCCAGATGGAGGCGTGGGTTCAAATCCCACTCCTGACAAATATTTTTGAATGAATGGGGATTGAGTTGGTTGTTGGTATATTTTCTTTGGGAACGGTCATTTTCAGGTTTGAGACAAGGTTCGGATCACAAGTCCAAAATCTTTAGCACAGTAGTGCACCTGGCAAACCACCACCACTAAAGAGCCTAGTCTTTTGTGTGTCAGGATGGCCGAGTGGTCTACGGCGCCAGACTCAAGGTGTGATTCCTACCTTGATGAAATGGGGTTTCTGGTCTCCAGATGGAGGCGTGGGTTCAAATCCCACTCCTGACAATTAATTTTGAATGAATGGAGATTGATTTGGTTGTTGGGATATTTTGGGGGGGGAACAGTCATTTTCAGGTTTGACACAATGCTCGGTCCACAAGTCCAAATTCTTTAGCACAGTAGTGCACCTTTAAAACCACCACCACTAAAGAGCCTCACCTTTCGTGTGTCAGGATGGCCGAGTGGTCTAAGGCGCCAGACTCAAGGTGTGATTCCTTCTCTGATGAATTGGGGTTTCTGGTCTCCAGATGGCGGCGTGGGTTCAAATCCCACTCCTGACACATAGTTTTGAATGGAGATTGACTTGGTTGTTGGGATATTTTTGGGGGGAACGGTCATTTTCAGGTTTGAGACAATGTTCGGATCACAACTCCAAAATCTTTAGCACAGTAGTGCACCTTTCAGACCACCACCACTAAAGAGCCTCACCTTTCGTGTGTCAGGATGGCCGAGTGGTCTAAGGCGCCAGAGTCAAGGTGTGATTCCTTCCACGTGAAGCTGGGATTTCTGGTATCCAGATGGAGGGGTGGGTTCAAATCCCACTCCTGACAAATAATTTTGAATGAATGGGGATTGAGTTGGTTGTTGGTATATTTTCTTTGGGAACGGTCATTTTCAGGTTTGAGACAAGGTTCGGATCACAATTTCAAAATCTTTAGCACAGTAGTGCACCTTTCAAACCACCACCACTAAAGAGCCTCACCTTTCGTGTGTCAGGATGGCCGAGTGGTCTAAGGCGCCAGACTCAAGGTGTGATTCCTTCCTTGATGAAATGGGGTTTCTGGTCTCCAGATGGAGGCGTGGGTTCAAATCCCACTCCTGACAAATAATTTTGAATGAATGGGGATTGAGTTGGTTGTTGGTATATTTTCTTTGGGAACGGTCATTTTCAGGTTTGAGACAAGGTTCGGATCACAATTTCAAAATCTTTAGCACAGTAGTGCACCTTTCAAACCACCACCACTAAAGAGCCTAGTCTTTTGTGTGTCAGGATGGCCGAGTGGTCTAAGGCGCCAGACTCAAGGTGTGATTCCTTCCTTGATGAAATGGGGTTTCTGGTCTCCAGATGGAGGCGTGGGTTCAAATCCCACTCCTGACAAATAATTTTGAATGAATGGGTATTGAGTTGGTTGTTGGGATATTTTCTTTGGGAACGGTCATTTTCAGGTTTGAGACAAGGTTCGGATCACAAGTCCAAAATCTTTAGCACAGTAGTTCACCTTTCAAACCACCACCACAAAAGAGCCTAGTATTTCGTGTGTCAGGATGGCCGAGTGGTCTAAGGCGCCAGACTTAAGTTGTGATCTTTCTCTGATGAATTGGGGTTTCTGGTCTCCAGATGGAGGCGTGGGTTCAAATCCCACTCCTGACAAATATTTTTGAATGAATGGGGATTGAGTTGGTTGTTGGTATATTTTCTTTGGGAACGGTCATTTTCAGGTTTGAGACAAGGTTCGGATCACAAGTCCAAAATCTTTAGCACAGTAGTGCACCTGGCAAACCACCACCACTAAAGAGCCTAGTCTTTTGTGTGTCAGGATGGCCGAGTGGTCTAAGGCGCCAGACTCAAGGTGTGATTCCTACCTTGATGAAATGGGGTTTCTGGTCTCCAGATGGAGGCGTGGGTTCAAATCCCACTCCTGACAATTAATTTTGAATGAATGGAGATTGATTTGGTTGTTGGGATATTTTGGGGGGGGAACAGTCATTTTCAGGTTTGACACAATGCTCGGTCCACAAGTCCAAATTCTTTAGCACAGTAGTGCACCTTTAAAACCACCACCACTAAAGAGCCTCACCTTTCGTGTGTCAGGATGGCCGAGTGGTCTAAGGCGCCAGACTCAAGGTGTGATTCCTTCTCTGATGAATTGGGGTTTCTGGTCTCCAGATGGAGGCGTGGGTTCAAATCCCACTCCTGACACATAGTTTTGAATGGAGATTGACTTGGTTGTTGGGATATTTTTTGGGAACGGTCATTTTCAGGTTTGAGACAAGGTTCGGATCACAAGTCCAAAATCTTTAGCACAGTAGTTCACCTTTCAAACCACCACCACAAAAGAGCCTAGTATTTCGTGTGTCAGGATGGCCGAGTGGTCTAAGGCGCCAGACTTAAGTTGTGATTCCTTCTCTGATGAATTGGGGTTTCTGGTCTCCAGATGGAGGCGTGGGTTCAAATCCCACTCCTGACAAATATTTTTGAATGAATGGGGATTGAGTTGGTTGTTGGTATATTTTCTTTGGGAACGGTCATTTTCAGGTTTGAGACAAGGTTCGGATCACAAGTCCAAAATCTTTAGCACAGTAGTGCACCTGGCAAACCACCACCACTAAAGAGCCTCACCTTTCGTGTGTCAGGATGGCCGAGTGGTCTAAGGCGCCAGACTCAAGGTGTGATTCCTTCCTTGATGAAATGGGGTTTCTGGTCTCCGGATGGAGGCGTGGATTCAAATCCCACTCCTGACAAATAATCTTGAATGAATGGGACTGAGTCGGTTGTTGGGATATTTTCTTTGGGAATGGTCATTTTCAGGTTTGAGACAATGTTCAGATCACAAGTCCAAAATCTTTAGCACAGTAGTTCACCTTTCAAACCACCACCACAAAAGAGCCTAGTATTTCGTGTGTCAGGATGGCCGAGTGGTCTAAGGCGCCAGACTTAAGTTGTGATTCCTTCTCTGATGAATTGGGGTTTCTGGTCTCCAGATGGAGGCGTGGGCTCAAATCCCACTCCTGACAAATAATTCTGAATTAATGGTGATTGATTTGGTTGTTGGGATATTTTTTGGGGGGAACAGTCATTTTCAGGTTTGAGACAATGTTCAGATCACAAGTCCAAAATCTTTAGCACAGTAGTGCACCTGGCAAACCACCACCACTAAAGAGCCTCACCTTTCGTGTGTCAGGATGGCCGAGTGGTCTAAGGCGCCAGACTCAAGCGTGATTCCTTCCATGTGAAGCTGGGATTTCTGGTCTCCGGATGGAGGCGTGGATTCAAATCCCACTCCTGACAAATAATCTTGAATGAATGGGACTGAGTCGGTTGTTGGGATATTTTCTTTGGGAATGGTCATTTTCAGGTTTGAGACAATGTTCAGATCACAAGTCCAAAATCTTTAGTACAGTAGAGCACCTTTCAAACCACCACCACAAAAGAGCCTAGGCTTTTGTGTGTCAGGATGGCCGAGTGGTCTAAGGCGCCAGACTCAAGGTGTAATTCCTTCCTTGATGAAATGGGGTTTCTGGTCTCCAGATGGAGGCGTGGGTTCAAATCCCACTCCTGACAAATAATCTTGAATGAATGGGGATTGAGTTGGTTGTTGGGATTCCTTCTCTGATGAATTGGCTTTCGTGTGTCAGGATGGCCGAGTGGTCTAAGGCGCCAGACTTAAGTTGTGATTCCTTCTCTGATGAATTGGGGTTTCTGGTCTCCAGATGGAGGCGTGGGTTCAAATCCCACTCCTGACACATAGTTTTGAATGGAGATTGACTTGGTTGTTGGGATATTTTTGGGGGGAACGGTCATTTTCAGGTTTGAGACAATGTTCGGATCACAACTCCAAAATCTTTAGCACAGTAGTGCACCTTTCAGACCACCACCACTAAAGAGCCTCACCTTTCGTGTGTCAGGATGGCCGAGTGGTCTAAGGCGCCAGAGTCAAGGTGTGATTCCTTCCACGTGAAGCTGGGATTTCTGGTATCCAGATGGAGGGGTGGGTTCAAATCCCACTCCTGACAAATAATTTTGAATGAATGGGGATTGAGTTGGTTGTTGGTATATTTTCTTTGGGAACGGTCATTTTCAGGTTTGAGACAAGGTTCGGATCACAATTTCAAAATCTTTAGCACAGTAGTGCACCTTTCAAACCACCACCACTAAAGAGCCTCACCTTTCGTGTGTCAGGATGGCCGAGTGGTCTAAGGCGCCAGACTCAAGGTGTGATTCCTTCCTTGATGAAATGGGGTTTCTGGTCTCCAGATGGAGGCGTGGGTTCAAATCCCACTCCTGACAAATAATTTTGAATGAATGGGGATTGAGTTGGTTGTTGGGATATTTTCTTTGGGAACGGTCATTTTCAGGTTTGAGACAAGGTTCGGATCACAAGTCCAAAATCTTTAGCACAGTAGTTCACCTTTCAAACCACCACCACAAAAGAGCGTAGTATTTCGTGTGTCAGGATGGCCGAGTGGTCTAAGGCGCCAGACTTAAGTTGTGATTCTTCTCTGATGAGTTGGGGTTTCTGGTCTCCAGATGGAGGCGTGGGTTCAAATCCCACTCCTGACAAATAATTCTGAATGAATGGAGATTGATTTGGTTGTTGGGATATTTTTTGGGGGGAACAGTCATTTTCAGGTTTGAGACAATGTTCAGATCACAAGTCCAAAATCTTTAGCACAGTAGTGCACCTGGCAAACCACCACCACTAAAGAGCCTAGTCTTTTGTGTGTCAGGATGGCCGAGTGGTCTAAGGCGCCAGACTCAAGGTGTGATTCCTACCTTGATGAAATGGGGTCTCTGGTCTCCAGATGGAGGCATGGGTTCAAATCCCACTCCTGACAAATAATTTTGAATGAATGGGGATTGAGTTGGTTGTTGGGATATTTTCTTTGGGAACGGTCATTTTCAGGTTTGAGACAAGGTTCGGATCACAATTTCAAAATCTTTAGCACAGTAGTTCACCTTTCAAACCACCACCACAAAAGAGCCTAGTATTTCGTGTGTCAGGATGGCCGAGTGGTCTAAGGCGCCAGACTTAAGTTGTGATTCCTTCTCTGATGAATTGGGGTTTCTGGTCTCCAGATGGAGGCGTGGGTTCAAATCCCACTCCTGACAAATATTTTTGAATGAATGGGGATTGAGTTGGTTGTTGGTATATTTTCTTTGGGAACGGTCATTTTCAGGTTTGAGACAAGGTTCGGATCACAAGTCCAAAATCTTTAGCACAGTAGTGCACCTGGCAAACCACCACCACTAAAGAGCCTAGTCTTTTGTGTGTCAGGATGGCCGAGTGGTCTAAGGCGCCAGACTCAAGGTGTGATTCCTTCCATGTGAAGCTGGGATTTCTGGTCTCCAGATGGAGGCGTGGGTTCAAATCCCACTCCTGACAAATAATTTTGAATGAATGGAGATTGATTTGGTTGTTGGGATATTTTTGGGGGGGAACAGTCATTTTCAGGTTTGACACAATGCTCGGTCCACAAGTCCAAATTCGTTAGCGCAGTAGTGCACCTTGCAAACCACCACCACTAAAGAGCCTCACCTTTCGTGTGTCAGGATGGCCGAGTGGTCTAAGGTGCCAGACTCAAGCGTGATTCCTTCCATGTGAAGCTGGGATTTCTGGTCTCCGGATGGAGGCGTGGATTCAAATCCCACTCCTGACAAATAATCTTGAATGAATGGGACTGAGTCGGTTGTTGGGATATTTTCTTTGGGAACGGTCATTTTCAGGTTTGAGACAATGTTCAGATCACAAGTCCAAAATCTTTAGTACAGTAGTGCACCTTTCAAACCACCACCACAAAAGAGCCTAGGCTTTTGTGTCTCAGGATGGCCGAGTGGTCTAAGGCGCCAGACTCAAGGTGTAATTCCTTCCTTGATGAAATGGGGTTTCTGGTCTCCAGATGGAGGCGTGGGTTCAAATCCCACTCCTGACAAATAATCTTGAATGAATGGGGATTGAGTTGGTTGTTGGGATATTTTCTTTGGGAACGGTCATTTTCAGGTTTGAGACAATGTTCGGATCACAAGTCCAAAATCTTTAGTACAGTAGTGCACCTTTCAAACCACCACCACTAAAGAGCCTAGTCTTTTGTGTGTCAGGATGGCCGAGTGGTCTAAGGCGCCAGACTCAAGGTGTGATTCCTTCCTTGATGAAATGGGGTTTCTGGTCTCCAGATGGAGGTGTCGGTTCAAATCCCACCCCTGGCATATAATTTTGAATGAATGGGGATTGAGTTGGTTGTTGGGATATTTTTTGGGGGGAACAGTCATTTTCAGGTTTGAGACAATGTTCAGATCACAAGTCCCAAATCTTTAGCACAGTAGTGCACCTTTCAAACCACCACCACTAAAGAGCCTAGTCTTTTGTGTGTCAGGATGGCCGAGTGGTCTAAGGCGCCAGACTCAAGGTGTGATTCCTTCCTTGATGAAATGGGGTTTCTGGTCTCCAGATGGAGGCGTGGGTTCAAATCCCACTCCTGACAAATAATTTTGAATGAATGGGTATTGAGTTGGTTGTTGGGATATTTTCTTTGGGAACGGTCATTTTCAGGTTTGAGACAAGGTTCGGATCACAAGTCCAAAATCTTTAGCACAGTAGTTCACCTTTCAAACCACCACCACAAAAGAGCCTAGTATTTCGTGTGTCAGGATGGCCGAGTGGTCTAAGGCGCCAGACTTAAGTTGTGATCCTTCTCTGATGAATTGGGGTTTCTGGTCTCCAGATGGAGGCGTGGGTTCAAATCCCACTCCTGACAAATATTTTTGAATGAATGGGGATTGAGTTGGTTGTTCGTATATTTTCTTTGGGAACGGTCATTTTCAGGTTTGAGACAAGGTTCGGATCACAAGTCCAAAATCTTTAGCACAGTAGTGCACCTGGCAAACCACCACCACTAAAGAGCCTAGTCTTTTGTGTGTCAGGATGGCCGAGTGGTCTAAGGCGCCAGACTCAAGGTGTGATTCCTACCTTGATGAAATGGGGTTTCTGGTCTCCAGATGGAGGCGTGGGTTCAAATCCCACTCCTGACAATTAATTTTGAATGAATGGAGATTGATTTGGTTGTTGGGATATTTTTTGGGGGGAACAGTCATTTTCAGGTTTGACACAATGCTCGGTCCACAAGTCCAAATTCTTTAGCACAGTAGTGCACCTTTCAGACCACCACCACTAAAGAGCCTCACCTTTCTTGTGTCAGGATGGCCGAGTGGTCTAAGGCGCCAGACTCAAGGTGTGATTCCTTCCTTGATGAAATGGGGTTTCTGGTCTCCAGATGGAGGCGTGGGTTCAAATCCCACTCCTGACAAATAATTTTGAATGAATGGGGATTGAGTTGGTTGTTGGGATATTTTCTCTGGGAACGGTCATTTTCAGGTTTGAGACAAGGTTCGGATCACAAGTCCAAAATCTTTAGCACAGTAGTTCACCTTTCAAACCACCACCACTAAAGAGCCTAGTCTTTTGTGTGTCAGGATGGCCGAGTGGTCTAAGGCGCCAGACTCAAGGTGTGATTCCTACCTTGATGAAATGGGGTTTCTGGTCTCCAGATGGAGGCGTGGGTTCAAATCCCACTCCTGACAATTAATTTTGAATGAATGGAGATTGATTTGGTTGTTGGGATATTTTTGGGGGGGAACAGTCATTTTCAGGTTTGACACAATGCTCGGTCCACAAGTCCAAATTCTTTAGCACAGTAGTGCACCTTTCAAACCACCACCACTAAAGAGCCTCACCTTTCGTGTGTCAGGATGGCCGAGTGGTCTAAGGCGCCAGACTCAAGGTGTGATTCCTTCCTTGATGAAATGGGGTTTCTGGTCTCCAGATGGAGGAGTGGGTTCAAATCCCACTCCTGACAAATAATTTTGAATGAATGGGGATTGAGTTGGTTGTTGGGATATTTTCTCTGGGAACGGTCATTTTCAGGTTTGAGACAAGGTTCGGATCACAAGTCCAAAATCTTTAGCACAGTAGTTCACCTTTCAAACCACCACCACAAAAGAGCCTAGTATTTCGTGTGTCAGGATGGCCGAGTGGTCTAAGGCGCCAGACTTAAGTTGTGATTCCTTCTCTGATGAATTGGGGTTTCTGGTCTCCAGATGGAGGCGTGGGCTCAAATCCCACTCCTGACAAATAATTCTGAATTAATGGTGATTGATTTGGTTGTTGGGATATTTTTTGGGGGGAACAGTCATTTTCAGGTTTGAGACAATGTTCAGATCACAAGTCCAAAATTCTCCAAAGTAATTTTCAAAGTGCTTAATTCTCTATGTCTTAGACGTATTTCAGGTTAGCGGCAAATTAGGTCGATCATGTATACCTTCCCAAAAATGGGCTACGTCTCAAGGGGTGGTTAACCTCGAAATATTTAAAGGGAGATTAATTGGATAATTGTTGAATGGAGTTTCAGGCTCACAATGTTCATCAATCAAAACTGGAGTGTTCCGATGAAGGCTGTTGAAGACCTTTTAGGTGTCAGCATTCAGGTATAATGGTGTTACTGGTCCACTTAGTCTGAAAATTTGAGCTTCAGAGCCTGTGATGGTCTTGTGCCAGTTTGTATAAGCGATAGGTTCTGATTTTTTAGGAAAATGTTAGTTATGAAGGTGGATTAATCCACATGCAAATCTTGTTGAGATGGGGATTATCCTATGCATAGTTGGTAGTTCAGGTGGAGCGAGGTTTAATCCACCAATTGTTAGCCTGTAATGGGGTCTGTTCTAGGGTGGGTAATCAGCTCGAACTAGTTGAAAAGGTTGTTTCTTTAAAGGGACTCGATTCCAAGGCAGCTTTTGTGGCCACATGCAAATTTTGAGATGACTGAAGACCACTTAAGACACGGTTTTGGTTAGGATGGCCAGGGTAACCAGCCAATGATTCTACTCTGAAAGGAGTTTAGGCAGATAGGCTGGGTCAAATCCAGTTGCAAATATTGAAGGTAATTCTGCCGGAGAATATTTTAGCGAGTTCAATGTTGTGACAAGTTCGAGCGCAAGTCAAATCTTTATAAGATGTTTCTACGCCACATAAGAGGTTTCTGGTGAGGAGTGATGGCTAAGCAATAGGTGGATTTCCTGAAAAGGTTTGGTGCACTGGAGGGATTCAAATCATTCTTTGAAGATGTGGTTGAAAAGTCATTATGAGTGCAAACTTTGATAGGGTCTGCACAGCCTAATACAGAGTTATCAGACCTATTTAATCGCCAGATGAGGTTTGTCCATCAGATAGGATTTGTCTCAGCAGGAGTAGTAATGTTTTTTAGAAGGTATTTCATGTGAGCATGGTGAATCAATTACAGTTGCAATTTGTAACCAGTCAAATTTTGGTTCAGTCATGTTGGTCAAACGCCCCCAATCAATTTGAAAATGCCGTGACACATCTCAAAGAACTGTTTTGTGTGTGGCATGGCAAGCGCAACTTAAGGTGTGATTCTTATAGACGATGAAGTCTTAGATGGTTGGTAACCTTCATGGGAAATTTGAAGAAGTTTGGTTTAGCAATCTCAGGAAGTAAATTCGTTGAGAATGGTTGACTCCAAATTTAAGGTTTAGCTGTTAATACTTCACCTAAGACCATGTTGGTTCAATGGAGATGGTTAAGTTCCAAGGAAGGGTTATCCCACAGTGACGTATTGACAGATGGGTTGTTCACACATGGAAATGTTTTGCAGGTCAATTTGTCACAGAATGGGAATCTATTTCAGATTGGCATGGTGTTCGATCAATCATAAACTTGTTCATTGGTGATACTCTCCTGTGAACGCATTTCTTGACAGAATCTTTTGGTCATCCAAGCAATATTCGTCGGTAAACTGTAGTCGAATTGGGTCGACCAGTGTTATGAATTTCGAATGAATCTTGCTTGAGAGTGATTATCTAAGAATTTTAGATAGGTCATTGTCTGACAACTTATTGAAGAGATTCGTTGTGATAGCGCCAGAGTCAAGTGCTTTCCTTCCAGATAGTGTGTTAAGAGCCAGATGAGCTGGTTCTATGTCAAAGAGTTTTGGCACAACTGGGTTGGTTCCATCGAAATTTTTGAAGCGGAAGGATAACGTTAATCAGGTCAGGTCTATTCGAGTGGACATTAGACCATATAAACTTTACGGTTAGGAAACAGATCTAAGGTAATCCACTTGGTTACTTCGACCAGGTCGATGGCTAGCCAAGTGGATCGTCAGTCAAATCCGCTATGATACTTGTGACAGGTTAATGCTGGGGATATTGAGGAACTGCGATTACTAGCTGAGGATTTTGTGACAGCAATTATTGACAGGATGTGAAGTCCAATTCAGGATAGCAATTTTGAGACCATTAACGACTACTTTTGTCCAGAGATGGTTACTGCAACCAATGTAATGCTCCATAGCTGATTCTATCTTGAGATGGGTTGGGTAGGGCACAGTTGAAAACCATCTTAAGGAATGGATGTGGTAGATGGGTATTTCGTTAAGATTCAGTTAACAATTCTGAAGAGCTAGATTTTGTAACTTCAGTGGACTCAAAGACCAAGGTTAAAATCCTTGTGTGGTAACGCCACTAAGGAGATAGCTCACTCAATGGATATATAATGGATGGCAGGTTGGTTCGATCTCCTGAAAATTAGTTTTGGAAGTTGAGTGGTGCAAATTCTTGGACAGTATTTTCGGAATGGACAATGAGTCGAATATTGGTTCAGATGCAGGTGTCTTGCACACACCACTAAAGTCTTCTTTGATGGGGTCGGTGTCGAAGGGCAATAGAAAGCTTCTTGATGAAATCTTTTAAAACGTGTTGGTTTAAATGTCTGGATTAATGAAATCCCACTCCTGACAAATAATCTTGAATGAATGGGACTGAGTCGGTTGTTGGGATATTTTCTTTGGGAACGGTCATTTTCAGGTTTGAGACAATGTTCAGATCACAAGTCCAAAATCTTTAGCACAGTAGTGCACCTTTCAAACCACCACCACAAAAGAGCCTAGGCTGTTGTGTGTCAGGATGGCCGAGTGGTCTAAGGCGCCAGACTCAAGGTGTGATTCCTTCCTTGATGAAATGGGGTTTCTGGTCTCCAGATGGAGGCGTGGGTTCAAATCCCACTCCTGACAAATAATTTTGAATGAATGGGGATTGAGTTGGTTGTTGGGATATTTTCTTTGGGAACGGTCATTTTCAGGTTTGAGACAATGTTCAGATCACAAGTCCAAAATCTTTAGTACAGTAGTGCACCTTTCAAACCACCACCACTAAAGAGCCTAGTCTTTTGTGTGTCAGGATGGCCGAGTGGTCTAAGGCGCCAGACTCAAGGTGTGATTCCTTCCTTGATGAAATGGGGTTTCTGGTCTCCAGATGGAGGCGTGGGTTCAAATCCCACTCCTGACAAATAATCTTGAATGAATGGGGATTTTCTTTGGGAACGGTCATTTTCAGGTTTGAGACAAGGTTCGGATCACAAGTCCAAAATCTTTAGCACAGTAGTTCACCTTTCAAACCACCACCACAAAAGAGCCTAGTATTTCGTGTGTCAGGATGGCCGAGTGGTCTAAGGCGCCAGACTTAAGTTTTCTTCGGGAACGGTCAGTTGCAGGTTTGAGACAATGTTCGGATTCAAGCATAATTCACTTTATATCGAAATGCGATTTCTGATGTTCTGATAGAGGTGTGGAATCAAATTCCTCCCTGCTCACAAGAACTATTAAACGTGATTATTTTGCTGTTGGGACATACAGTTGCAGGTTTTGGACCACATTCAAAATGTAAAAAAAAAAAAACATGGATAGGGTTAATTTATGATTCTCATTTGTCATCTTTTTTTTGTAAATAATAAAACATAATATGCGACTATCTGGCTACATGTCCAGGGTAAACCCCGCCCTCCAAACTAAAGTCCGCCCATAACTCAAACGTGGACAAAGGACTGATAATGGATGGTTCAATGCAAAGTGTTTTGAATTTATCATTTGAGCTCTCCATTCTCATTATCATCATCATAATCAAATGTGGAAATAAGACATGTTCAGTACACAAAAAGTATCATTGCAGTGACTGGTACAAAAGACTTGGACACAGCTTCCATTTCTCCCTTCCTCCCTGCGCAGTCATAGCTGGGGGAGAGTCGAGTGAGCATCAGCTTTGTAATTGGCCTTGATTTATAGGTGGTCTAGAAAGCCTGCGAGACCTCGAAGGGCACAAGCATTAGGTCAGAGAGGTCTACACAGTCAATATCACAAAAGTGACCCGATGCAACATTCCTCCTCTCATCCAGAACAAAAATACATTCAGACATTTTTACACGTTTGCTGTCTATCGAAAATGAATAATGTCTCATTGAGTGCTCTATTTCTACTGTAGATGCTTGTTCACACACGCATACAAGAGAAATCTGCCATAAAATATGCCAGACAGTACCCTTAAATGGAAGAAAGGGGAAAAAAAAGCCTCTCCGCTCAAGCTAAATTAATTCATTCTGGCAAAGTCTGTGCAAAGACTCTTAAAAGACAAGCATATTCCCAGAGGCATCCCTTCCAAACTGCCAGAACTAACAGCTCGCACTGCGCTCCGCTGCATTGACAGCAGCTTCGCAACACAGGAATAACACAAATCCTCCATCCATCCCAGATAGCTGCTTGCAAACCTTTAGCCCTTAAACACGTGTTTTGAGAATCCCAGCTCCGTCTCGAAACCGTAAGATGAGGGAGGGGCGGTGAAAGACGGGCAAACCGGCGCTATTGTCTTTATCCCTTTGTCTCCGGTTTTTATGCGACTGTTGAGGTAAACCCAATTGCTCAAGGCGCGAAGGGTAAATCATTCCAGAGTCACCGGGGAACGCTCTGCTTCTATGGCCAAATGTTCTCTATCAGGAGGAGATGCAGAGCACAGAGCATGGCAAAAATGAGGATCAGACAATGAAAAAAATAAAATAAAATAGTAGGAACCATACAGCTGAAGGTGCAAATAAATGGACTAAGACCACAACACAAAGCGAAACAAAGGTGGGTAGAGATTTAAGCCACTTATGCTTCTTTTTGCAAAGAATAATAAAACACACGCACCATAAATGGGTTTGAGGCACCGGTGGAGACCAACAAAACACCAGACAATAGTTCACCAGGCCAATTATAAAAGTGCTGATACATACAGATTCAAAACCCACAATTCTTTTTTTTTGTGTTCTCCTGTTGTTGTTTTTTTTCTCTTTTTGCTCTTGCTCTCGCTTTCGGCTAAGATAAGAGCAAGACGTTATGTTCCATGGCAAGACACATGTATCTTGATACAAAGCCCCGGAGTTGTAATAGAAACCATTTCTCTCCAAAGGGGACACGGATAGGATGCCATTCATGTTATCTTACGACAAATCGGAGTGTGAATAACACAGCCTTTGGAAGTAAAGTGGAAAAAAAAAAAAAAAAACAAGGGTGCCGAATGGGTGGTCCAATGTCTGGAACATATCAATTCAAAACATTTGAGTTGGAAAGCAAGTAAAAGACTTGCAATCTGCAACTGATTCTCGACGTCAAGACATACAATGCAAGTGACAAATGTTAATCAGTGGAGTTTGGCTAAAAAGAGTTTGTCACATACAATGGCACCGTCGAATCTTTTGTTCCAGTTCACAGCTGCATGTACATTATGTCAAGTATCCATCCAAACACTTTTTTTTTCACCAGCGCTTATCCTGAAGAGGGTCGCGGGGAGGTGCTAGAGCCCAACACGGCTTAATTCGGGCATATAACACACGGGGAGATACATTGTGTTCTGTGAACATGCATTTCCACGTCAAATTACTCAACGGATGCATTCGTACATTTTCGGGTTCACAGAATGAGCGTCAACTCGATGAAATGAAAGCGTCACAATATCTTGACGAGGTGACATGTTGGGAGTAAAGCAAAAGAAAAATATATGGGGTTTTTTTTGTTTGTTACATTTTTGCTGACACTGGACTGTTTTGTCGATGTTTTCATTTGAAATATACATCAGTTAAAATTTGTTTTTTGTAAAATTTTTACATCAGTAAAAATTGTTAAAATTTGAAATATACATCAGTTAAAAACAGCTGACGTACGTACTCCGCCCCCTCGTCTCAGACAGACAGCTATGGATCATTTCAAAGCGAAGAAAATGGATGACACGACGAACAAATTTGCTGAAGCCATAGCTAAATATATGGCTACTGCATGCAAGCCTGTCAACATTGTCCACAGCTCCACTCAAGCTGAAATAATTCGCATTTCATCGAACGACTCCCGCTGGATTGACCTGGCGCTTTATGAGGGGCGGAGCTGCCACTGACAGGTGACCGTTCGCGCGATGTATAAATAGCGTTTTGTTTCGTGAGTGAATACACTCGCTTCGTCGTCGGCATGGCTCAATGTTAAGCTACGCGTGTGCTTCTTATCAAGTCAGATGTGTAAAGTTAGCTTTGCAATCTGACGTTTGAATGAAGTAAATTGCGTTGCAGCTGGGGTTAATCATGCCGGCGCTCCACTTCCGGGATTGACTATTGGGACTTGTAGTTCTTTTGTTCGATTCGACTTGATATGTTTGATATGTATGGTTTCTTACGTTTAAAACAATGAATAATGATGACGATCATGATACATAGTGAAATCAGGGTTGATTACATTATTTATTAAACGTATTGTTAAATAAAGGTATTAATTAATGTCAATTATATACATATTTACATTGTGATGCAGAAAGATAGATATATTATTTTTTTACTGCATTTATGTGTAGTTTAGGTTATTACCTGCTTCTGATACTTCTGTTACAACTACTACTACTACTATTACTTCTGCTGCAAAGTGCTCCAATAAATGATCAAAAAGTACAGAACAGAGATCCTTCCATGCTGACCGACAATCCCTATTCGGGGCCGTGAAAACGGAATTAAATGAACAACTCCACTACGGATTGCCAGCGAGCCTCCATTACAAGCATCCAAAATGATGTCGACACAAAACCGTAGAGAGACCTCCGAGCAAGAAGGACCAACAGAATCAGCATAGCCTGACTGCTGTGTTCAAAGCAAATTTGAGAAAAACGAAGTATGCAACCATTGCTTAAATCCATTATAGGCTGAGTACTAGTTTACCTTATATGTGCACTTTATAATGTTATATTGCGCTGTTTTGATTCCATAAAAAGAGCTGTTCAAGCAGCTGTTGTGTGACAAAATATTTTTTTCACTGTTGTTGATGGACAGTAATATTGTGTGAGAGATAATGTGTGAATAACTGCTCCAAGTGAAAAATGTTCATGTAAAATTGAAAATCGAAATTATTTCAGTAAATATTTGCATTTTGCACTTAGAAAACTGATTCATGATTCCATGTTGATGAGAGCATAAAAATGGGGGAAAATAGGACAAAAAATATAAAAGGAAATTCAGAAAAGATAAAAAATGCATGAGTAATCATGATTAATTTTTAGTTAATTTGAGTTAATTATGACAGTTGAGTTTTTAATTAGATTAAATATTTTAATATCGTTTGACAGCTCTAACATATATATATATATATATATATATATATATATATATATATATATATATATATATATATATGTATTTCTAGTATATATATATATATATATATATATATATATATATATATATGTATGTATTTCTAGTATATCCCATAAGAACCAGACCCATTTTTCCATAAAGGAAAATTATGTGGATATACTACAGGCCAAGTGGATCACATAAAATACATTTCTGATGTTTTTCAGAATAACACTTTTTCATACCAAAGATCTGTGTTGTTACATATATATCACATTGGGCGTTAGTGGTAAAAATGTTCTTCATTTGGCAATAAGTAAACATGACAGTTTTTAGTGCTCGGAACATGAAAAGTGCCTATTATTTGTATTTCAACAACTTATATTGTAGCTGTGACTTTAATGACAAGGTTTGAAATAAAATTCTTCAGTTTAGCTTTGTGTCACAAAATTGCCAACTTTATCAAAAATAAATAATGCTGCATATTTGGTTGCGTTTGTAACAAGCTACCATGGGTACAGAGAACTGAACAACAGACGAAAAACAAAAGTTGTGGGAAAACGTTTTTAGCCTACACTAGATGGTAAGACTTGAAACAGTTGCGTTCCTCAGTGAAGCAAAGACGCACATCACATTTCTCACAGAGAGTGGTAGTCGCGTTGATTTTGCAGTGTTTGCAGCAGCCGCGTTTGTCACATTTTGCAGGCCAATGTGCAACTTGGTCAGAGCGAACATCATTTGGAACTCCAAGATGAACCCTTTGGGCGGTGGTGGTGAAGATGTGGGATTGAGTGATGGTCGGCCTATTCGTGCCCGCAAAAGAATGAGGCTAGTGGCAACCTCTGCCTGGAAGGGCTTTTGTCGCAGTACATTTTTGACACCAAGTAGTTTACAGTCACGCGTAGATCAACCATGCATTAACCAGACCTAAAATGATGGTGTGCCAGAACAAGTAGAGGTACCACCTCTGTGACCTTATGCGATACTTGCATCTTGCAATGCATGCATCAAGGAGATCCACTCCTCCCATGAATGTGTTATATTCCTTCACAATGTGTGGCCCCTGACCTCCAAAAATGTCTTGTCTGCTTT
Source organism: Hippocampus mohnikei (assembly GCA_026261675.1). Taxonomy (NCBI): domain Eukaryota; kingdom Metazoa; phylum Chordata; class Actinopteri; order Syngnathiformes; family Syngnathidae; genus Hippocampus; species Hippocampus mohnikei. The sequence continues at coordinate 1,448,470 of JAKGUB010000345.1, forward strand.
GCTCCAGCGTCAAGCATTATCTTGAGGCTCAACTGCACAATAGGATGAGATCAGGATAACAGCTTTGTTGTCATACCACTTGACAATGACCAGCCTTTCTTTTTTCCACCCTGGTGTCAACAGATCCTCTGCCTCTCTTGGCAAGACTTTTATCATCTTCAAGCTGACACCCAGCTAGCGATTGCCACGCAGAGTTCCCACAAAGTAGATCTTTCGTTGAAGAAGGTTGAGTACCAGTGGTACTGAAGAAAAAGATTGTCTGCAAAGACTTTGTAGTTGTGGTCTGATGGGAGAGTTTCACAAAGCTTGACCACCTCCCAAAGTACAGAATATACAATAATTAGATGTTTCTTTTGTGGGATAAGCATAGGATAGCAAAACTGTGTGAGGATTACGTTAAAGTTCCAAAAGTGTTTTACTTTCACGTTATTTTGTGTTTCTATTTATTCATTACACTTTTAATTGAACAAACTGAACATACTTCAACTGAATATAACAGATACCCAAAATAAATTGGGTGGATTATTACAATTTTGTTATTGTGACAAATATGTCACATCAAGTTTTTCATTCATATTTTAAGGCAGTAAGCCCAATGTGACATGTATGTCACAGCGAGATTTCGATCCCTGGTTTGATATTAGTTTCTTCAATAACTATGGTGAGACCAGGTGGAGGGCACTATTGGACATGTTATCAAAGTATTGGAACTGTCAAATGAGTTTGAAATTACATGTAGTATCACATAACAGTTCTTTGAAGTTGGCTGTCTCCTTGAAGTTAGCACATCAGCAATACCAGCAAATTGGAGAAGTCACTTCCTGTCACAGTCACATGACTATCACATGGTCTTTATTCCAGGATGTTGCTTATACGTCGCTTAGGGTTTTGATGGGTTAAAGTCAGACAAAAAGTTTTAGAACAAAGAAACTGGGGAGTTCAAAGTGTGTGTTACACTGGTGTCACCGTGGGCTCTTATGGGATATATATATATATATATATATATATATATATATATATATACTCGAGAAATACCAAGGGCTCAGAGAGGAGCTGGAGAGAGAATGGAAGGTAAAGGCAACAGTCGTGCCTGTGGTGGTCGGAGCAACATCGGACATCTCAGTCCAGAAATGTGCAGTGCTGGGAACAGCAAGGATACTGCGCAGAACCCTCAAGCTTCCTGGCCTCTGGTAGAGGACCCGAGCTGAATGGGGGACGGACACCACCCGAGGGGTGAGACGAGGATTTTTTGTAATTAAAAAAAATATAGATAGATAGATAGATAGATAGATAGATAGATAGATAGATAGATAGATAGATAGATAGATAGATAGATAGATAGATAGATAGATAGATAGATAGATAGATAGATAGATAGATAGATAGATAGATAGATAGATAGATAGATAGATCTATATATATATAGAAATAATATTAAAAAGTATCCATCCATTCTTTTTCCAATCTGCTTATCCTCACAAGGGTCACGGGGAGTGCTGGAGCCTATCCCAGCCGTCTTCGGGCAGTAGGCAGGGGACACCCTGAACCGGTTGCCAGCCAATCACAGGGCACAGAGAGAAGAACAACCATCCGCGCTCACACTCACACCTCGGGACAATTTGGAGTGTTCAATCAGCCTGCCATGCATTTTGGAATGTGGGAGGAAACCGGAGTACCCGGAGAAAACCCGGGGAGAACCTGCAAACGGCTCACAGGAAGATTTCCATCTGGCATGGTAAATAAGAGGCTGTAAAAAGCTGTCACCGAATGCATCTTATCCGTGTGTGGTGCTTCAAAACAGAGCAACAAACCTCAAACCAAGGCGGGCCGAAAAAAATTCCATATAAGCACACTAGCCAGCCGTGTTTGTACCAGATCTTTGCTCGCCATAAACATGGGTTATCAGCAGACATTAACAACCAGTCAGCCGGTGTTTAGGTGACACAAAAAAAAGGCTGAAGTGTACTTGCGGGGAGTGATTAGCTGCAATGGCCGTGGCAGCCATATGGCATAAAAACGGCATACAGTCCAGAGCGATTTGCAGGCAGAGCCAAATTGAAAACTCGACGGATGTAAATATTTGGGTTGATTTGTCATCATTACAGCCAGCTGGCTCCGTTTGCGTGCTAGCCCGTGTGTGAGCGGAGAGTAAAAGGATAGATGGAGTGAGATAATGGGAGGACAGACAATTTATTTTATAGAGAGTGCGCGCTCTATTTGAGGGTCTCTACAGACACCCCGCTCTGAAATCGCAAATTCCACAACATTATGGTGTCACTGATCCCCATTTTATTTAATGCTTTAATCATGTGGTCGTTTTGATCATCAATTATGCGAATTTCAAAATAAAGTCTTTTGGAAATGAAGATGATGATAAATAAATCCAACTGTTGCAGACTGGGGTCATATTGCGGCGAATTACGTGAGAGATATATTGTACAAGTGTATCTACGCAGTCTTATGAGATTAAACAATCATGTGCAGTTTTCCTGGCCGCGATCTATTTGTTCTCTAATTTAATTTTATGATGGATGTGTTATTGCGGCATTATCATCGCCGCCACGGCAGATTTTTAGAACTCTTAATGGCTCTTATCAGACCGTGTGCATGTATTAGAAATAATGTGGCCCTCCAGAGAGCTATACCTGCACTTAAAATGGTGATTTGTCGTTCTACAAGGTGCGCCTGCATATTCAAAAACGCTGCCCGCCTACACATTTACACAAGGGGCGGGTTGACGCATTTTCACCACTTCCATTGTCTCCGAACCGTTCAGCTCGGATGGGAAGATGACAATGTGGTTTTCGTCTCACAAGATACGCCAGAGGTTTAACCATTTTCTCTTTTCATCAATTTAAGATAGGTCCGCACATCCACCGATGAATAGGAACCGCTCCAATCGAGAGGCCCGGCAGTCATGAGCGACTGTTCCAGCTGACCAGGTGAGGAGGAGAGTTATTGCTGGAATGTGAGGCCTTCTCGGGGAAGGCAGCCAACGGGGACTCGGGACAGATTGATATAAAGAGGAAGTTGGTGCGGTGGCAGAATGCGATTTTGTTACACTGTTTGCCAGACAAACAAATTTATGTCTCCTCTTCCAGAAGGTCAGCTGTGCTCACATTCATAAATAATAAGGACGTAATTGGTTGTCCGTACAATATATACGCTTAAAGGGGCGAAACATGGCAGCAGTAGGGTATGCACGCCCTATGTAATATAATTAGCGATGACTTCACCTACAATGACATGAACAAAATCACGTTGATGTGATAGAATATATATAAGAATATAGAATATATACATTATTCAAATTAATAGTGGCTTTTCGAATTAATGAATCTTGAAAAAATGTCCACGCTGTCTCTTTAAATGCATGGGTCCTTGCATTACATTTTTTTTTTTTTTGCCAAACAGAAGAAAGAGTTTAATTTGTACACAGTCAGACCCCCACACACACACACACACACACAATTAAAAAGTAGAAATGAACAACATGGATTTATCGAGTCTCCATTTTAAACTAACTTGGTGTTCGAAATTCAAAATATAGTCATTTGGCCAACATTTTGTAGCCTTAAAAGTTAAAAAAATAAATAAATCAAAAAGCCAGACTGAAGTAGAATAAACAAATTGGCTGTGAAACTCATTTTTAATTGAGAGGAAAGCGGAAAATGAAATTGGGATGGATGTTTCCATCGCACGCAACCTCACTGCGATGCATTTCAAACGAACCTCCAAAAGGGGAAACAGAATCTGTTGGCCTCAACGTGCATCTGAATATTGTAAAATTCAAACTTTTTTATTGTACTTTTTTTTTTTTTTACGATGGTACTATCAGTGCATGTCATTCCTGGCAAACGCGACGTGCTATATAATACTCCATTTATAGGCAACATCTTCGGCATAAGGCACTGACATTCAAGAGGTCACTAAAAATTGACACACACACACACGCACACACAGTATATTACCCAAATTAAAGAGTCACTGCAAGTTGCATCTAATGGCACCCTTGTGTGAACTCCTCTTATTTCAGCACAATCTTAATCACGAGGCACACAAGACCATTATCATAACCTGCTACATCATTATTCCATTGTGCCGAATAGTGTTCGTACTGTAAATGTGGGTATCATAAAACAGTTTTACTGCGACTATTTTATCTTCACTTGAGGGCAATTGCATGCTGCTAAACGTGTTGCCTTTAATTAGGAGTGCCGGAGTGCAATATCGAGAGAACCTGGGCGGCAAGGATCTCGCCTGTGACCTTGCAAGCCAGAAACTTTAGCAACACCGGATGAGGTCTCATTTGTCACACTTCGGCATGAGTATTTCGTTAATATATTTCTGATTATCTGTCATTTGATTAATGAATCACATCACGATGAAAAGAAAATGGGAGTGTTGTACTTTTCTGCCACCAGCAGAGGCACTGTTGATTCAGTTCGCTTGTTAGCGCACAAATGAAGAACAACAAGGCACGAGCGACGGAACGTTGATTTACGCCTACGGCCCCGTACTATGCTGTCTCATAATGACGCTGGTGTCGGAACAAGAGCTTCAAACAACTCAATTCATGCATTGCTTATTTTCCGCAGAGTCCAGAAAATAAATAGAGTCGCCTTGCCATCTCAGATTGACAACTTTACTGAATTTAAATCTTTGAAAAACAAGAAATATTGCCAATCAAACTGAGTGTTGTAAATTCAAGTACACATTTGATGAAACGTTCCGTGTCATTGTGAAACATCTTTTTCATTGCTGGATAACGTGTTGACATTACTATCAGCTACATTGTATTGTTTGATAAGAATAGCATCCGACAAATGAACCAAAGCAGTCTGACAAAGCCAAATTATTAAAAAAATAAAATTAAAAAGTGTACTGTGGACACCCCTCCCTCAGTCCAACCTCCCATAACTAAATTCATCCTCCGCTAGTCCTCCAACCACCCTCGCTTTACCTTCCCAATCCCTCAGTCAGCTCTCATCTATCTCTAAATCCGCTCCAATCCTCATCTGGCTGCTTGTCCTCCATTTCTCCTTCCTGCAGCCCCTGTCTTATTTCTCTTCCGAGTCTCTCTCATCTCTCTCTCTCCACCTTTTTTTCTCCACCCGCTCTCAACAAGCCATCGGGGAGTTTTTGCATAGTGTTGAGCAGAGTTTAGTAGGCCAAAGAAGACGGCGTGCCAGATTCTGCACGCCGTGTTAAGCAACCCCTCCACCTTGAAGCGACGGCAGCATTACTCAACAGAAAAGTATTTCGGCCTCGCAGCTGCAAATCTGCCATCACCGGCAGAACGGTATGCAAAGGCTCGCTCAGCATTGCAGCATCGTCATATACGGCGGTAATAACGGGAACGATTAAATGCCTCCCGAGTAAAGTGCTCAAGTTTTGCATCCCACCTCCAACCAAATTGACCGCCGGACCACTTCATACAAATTTGACAGTATTTCTCTCGATCCGCCACATTGGCATCAACGTTGGTGGCTCTTCAGAGGCGCCCATGTGAGTGATTTAAAGGTGGAGAGTCAGCCACTCGTTGGCAGAGCATCTCAAGTTGTCAATGCCAGTGACTTACGGGAAAGCAAAGGGGAATGATCTGCGCTTCCAAGCGCTCGCAAGCAAGAGTTCAATCACCATTGGGGCTCTATCCAAAAAGTGTCACAATTGTGTAATAAATAATAAGAGCACCGTTGGGGCAGACGAGTAGGAGGGGAGGAAGGTGAAAGAATTCTGGGAGGGTGGGTGGGGGCAACAACAACAAAACTGGCTTTAATTTGTACACAGTCAGACCCCCACACACACACACACACACACACAATTAAAAAGTAGAAATGAACAACATGGATTTATCGAGTCTCCATTTTAAACTAACTTGGTGTTCGAAATTCAAAATATAGTCATTTGGCCAACATTTTGTAGCCTTAAAAGTTAAAAAAATAAATAAATCAAAAAGCCAGACTGAAGTAGAATAAACAAATTGGCTGTGAAACTCATTTTTAATTGAGAGGAAAGCGGAAAATGAAATTGGGATGGATGTTTCCATCGCACGCAACCTCACTGCGATGCATTTCAAACGAACCTCCAAAAGGGGAAACAGAATCTGTTGGCCTCAACGTGCATCTGAATATTGTAAAATTCAAACTTTTTTATTGTCCTTTTTTTTTTTTTACGATGGTACTATCAGTGCATGTCATTCCTGGCAAACGCGACGTGCTATATAATACTCCATTTATAGGCAACATCTTCGGCATAAGGCACTGACATTCAAGAGGTCACTAAAAATTGACACACACACACACGCACACACAGTATATTACCCAAATTAAAGAGTCACTGCAAGTTGCATCTAATGGCACCCTTGTGTGAACTCCTCTTATTTCAGCACAATCTTAATCACGAGGCACACAAGACCATTATCATAACCTGCTACATCATTATTCCATTGTGCCGAATAGTGTTCGTACTGTAAATGTGGGTATCATAAAACAGTTTTACTGCGACTATTTTATCTTCACTTGAGGGCAATTGCATGCTGCTAAACGTGTTGCCTTTAATTAGGAGTGCCGGAGTGCAATATCGAGAGAACCTGGGCGGCAAGGATCTCGCCTGTGACCTTGCAAGCCAGAAACTTTAGCAACACCGGATGAGGTCTCATTTGTCACACTTCGGCATGAGTATTTCGTTAATATATTTCTGATTATCTGTCATTTGATTAATGAATCACATCACGATGAAAAGAAAATGGGAGTGTTGTACTTTTCTGCCACCAGCAGAGGCACTGTTGATTCAGTTCGCTTGTTAGCGCACAAATGAAGAACAACAAGGCACGAGCGACGGAACGTTGATTTACGCCTACGGCCCCGTACTATGCTGTCTCATAATGACGCTGGCGTCGGAACAAGAGCTTCAAACAACTCAATTCATGCATTGCTTATTTTCCGCAGAGTCCAGAAAATAAATAGAGTCGCCTTGCCATCTCAGATTGACAACTTTACTGAATTTAAATCTTTGAAAAACAAGAAATATTGCCAATCAAACTGAGTGTTGTAAATTCAAGTACACATTTGATGAAACGTTCCGTGTCATTGTGAAACATCTTTTTCATTGCTGGATAACGTGTTGACATTACTATCAGCTACATTGTATTGTTTGATAAGAATAGCATCCGACAAATGAACCAAAGCAGTCTGACAAAGCCAAATTATTAAAAAATATAAAATTTAAAAAAGTGTACTGTGGACACCCCCCCCCTCCCTCAGTCCAACCTCCCATAACTAAATTCATCCTCCGCTAGTCCTCCAACCACCCTCGCTTTACCTTCCCAATCCCCTCAGTCAGCTCTCATCTATCTCTAAATCCGCTCCAATCCTCATCTGGCTGCTTGTCCTCCATTTCTCCTTCCTGCAGCCCCCTGTCTTATTTCTCTTCCGAGTCTCTCTCTCACTCTCTCTCTCTCCACCTTTTTTTTTCTCCACCCGCTCTCAACAAGCCATCGGGGAGTTTTTGCATAGTGTTGAGCAGAGTTTAGTAGGCCAAAGAAGACGGCGTGCCAGATTCTGCACGCCGTGTTAAGCAACCCCCCCCCCCTCCACCTTGAAGCGACGGCAGCATTACTCAACAGAAAAGTATTTCGGCCTCGCAGCTGCAAATCTGCCATCACCGGCAGAACGGTATGCAAAGGCTCGCTCAGCATTGCAGCATCGTCATATACGGCGGTAATAACGGGAACGATTAAATGCCTCCCCTGAGTAAAGTGCTCAAGTTTTTGCATCCCACCTCCAACCAAATTGACCGCCAGACCACTTCATACAAATTTGACAGTATTTCTCTCGATCCGCCACATTGGCATCAACGTTGGTGGCTCTTCAGAGGCGCCCATGTGAGTGATTTAAAGGTGGAGAGTCAGCCACTCGTTGGCAGAGCATCTCAAGTTGTCAATGCCAGTGACTTACGGGAAAGCAAAGGGGGAATGATCTGCGCTTCCAAGCGCTCGCAAGCAAGAGTTCAATCACCATTGGGGCTCTATCCAAAAAGTGTCACAATTGTGTAATAAATAATAAGAGCGCCGTTGGGGCAGACGAGTAGGAGGGGGAGGAAGGTGAAAGAATTCTGGGGAGGGTGGGTGGGGGGGCAACAACAACAAAACTGGCGGTATGAAGGTAACGGGGAGTGAAAGACAGATAGGAACGTTGACATCTGCCAAAAGGAGAGAACTCGGCGTCGAGTGGTTCAGACCTCGGTAGCCTGATTTATTCATGAGATAAGCCACCGTGATTATGGAGCAGGTGAGCGTAATGGTGTAATGTTTCCTTCTCGCCTCAGTGACTCGAGCCTGATGTGTTCTTGTCTGGAGGGGTTGGCGGCTTGCTACACTTTGATGATAAGGTAAGGCACCAGTCAGATTTTTTAAAAAAGACGGGGCATTTTAGAGATCGCTCACTTGTAGATAATATCACGCAGTCAAAGGTGATGTTGGGAAACTTGCTTCCAAAAAATTGGCATTTGTTATTTATTACTAGTGCGGTCAAAAGAACCGAAGCGGAGTTATCCGTAGCGACTGAGGCAATGGAATTCTGTCTGCATTTTTGGGGAACAAAACAGTAGAATGTTAATTTGAATGCCTTGTATGACAAAAATTAAAATGTAACAAAAGTACAGTGGTACCTCTACCAATTATGAAGTTAATTGGTTATGGGAGAAATTTCTTAACTAGAACATTTTGTAAGTAGGGACACGTTTTCCATGTAAATGCTCTAATCCGTTCCAAGCCCCCCAAAATTCTGACAGAAATGTGTCCTAAAGCATAAAAATATGTAACAATTAGATTATTGCACAGTAAATGAGAGTTGTGCATAATGTAAAAAAACAAAAAATAGAGCTAAGAATAAAAATGATGGGCATTTAAGTGCATCCTCATCGTTTTTTGTCGCAACCCATGCTGTATTTTTACCTTTCGTATCTTGAAATTTCTTTCATAACTCGAGGCACTATTTTCCTGTTGAGGTGTTTCATAACTTGAAAATTTCACATGAAGAGACGTTCGTAAGTAGAGGTACCATAGGATCTCATTGCTAAAAGCTAATAGTTCATTTACACACACATGCAAAAAAAAGACTTGGTTTTAAACCCTGCTGTGCATAATCAAACGTGTCTACAGACGCAGTACCTGTTCATTAAGTTCCCCGGGAGGATAATTGAGCATCACAGTGATAGCTCAATGGTCATACAATTTCAGCTCAATTGTTTCATATCAATATTCATCTTGCAAAGACACTTTATGAATTGTAGATTTTTTGCCATTATGCTTTGCCTGACAATAAATGGAGTGTCTGTTAAAGGATACCTTCCAGAGATGCTCCGACCTTTCAAACGCGGGGAATAGATAAGCTGTTGGAAATCGAGAGCGGCAAAATGAACCAAGCCCTTTTTTTTTCCACAAGGCTATCCGGACTCTGTATTTTTATATCTTTTCAAGATGTGACCCTCGAGTCTGATATGCGCTGCACAATTGAAGAATAGTGACTGGAACATAGAATTTATACTCTAGACTCCTCTCCCCTGATAATAAATCTAACAATAAAAGTGGGACTTGGTTTCAGTTTGAAACCTTTTCATGATGAAAATGTTGTTATTCAATACTGAAAAAAAGCTCTCCTGGATGGCCCTCGAGGTAAAGTACAATTTATTTAAAAATATTCTTTTCACAGCAGTCTAAGAGGAGCCACGGCAAAAGTAACAAGATTGTGGTGTGGACACATGAAAGATGAAAATCGAGGGTGGTCGGGTCCTTCAAGGATTTATTCAGCATTCAGCGGATAACTTTTCAGCCGACTGTTATCGTTATGGTGCGTTTCCGACCATTCTCTGTCTGAATATGTGGGGCTGGGCTTCGGGAAAAGCCTAGCCGTTCCATTGTATTGGCGCGCAGATTTCCACATGAACAAGAAGCTACTCAGCCTCATCGCCCACCAGTCCAACGAGCAGACCGCCTCTTGAATAGTCAAGACAGAAGAGTCATTGTGGCGACGAATATGAACCAGTCTGCTCGCATCCTTGGAGTCACCATTATCATTACAATAAAGCTCAAGCTGTTCTGGGGTTGGTTTTTTTTTTGGGGCGACAATTTTAGACCTCTCCAAGTTGACAGGGAGGTGAAGCTTTGCACAGGAAGCAGTCATCGGGCGAGCGCGGCATTCCTTCACTGGTGGAAATGCATAATTAATCGGTTACAGGATACTTCGCATCCCAAAGGCACCGCAACCTTGCTTGCTATAATTTCATCCGACACTCAATCCTGTCAAGCATATTTTAGGACTCGTCTACTCCTCATGACTGACATTTACGTATCGAATTATTTATGTATTATTTCACCAGACTTAAATTGGGATAAAGAAGACAATTAAGAACCAACTACAGTGCTACCTCTACTTACGAAATTAATTGGTTCTGGTAGAAATTTCTTAATTAGAAAATTTTGTAAGTCAAGACCCGTTTTCCATGTAAATGCCCTAATCCGTTCCAAGCACCCCCAAAATTCAGACATAATCAGATTATTGCACAATAAATGAGAGTTGTGCATAATGTAAAAAAAACAAAGAAGAGAGTAAAGAATAAAAATGATGGTCATCTAAGTTTTAACTGCGACCTCTTTAGTCCATGTTCTCTCTCACAAGTGGTTTTTGCCTGGCGTTTTGTCACGAACCGATCCAAGGACGTTTGCTTTTGTCGGCTTTTAACAATCCTTCGAAAATGTACAAGGCAAATATCAGCATAGTGAGCAATCGCCCGACTGGTGAACACTTTTTCTGGGTGATTCACATTTACGTAAAACTATCGGAACGCCTCATGGCGCAAGGGGCGAATGAGAGGACGCTGCATTGACACATATCTATTTACACACATTGACACATACGATAGAAGTCACTCTTAGCCAATGGGATGCCAGGATTTGATGTAACAGCTAACTGTTTCCGAGTGATCAGGAAGTGCGCGGCCAACTCTTCTAATGGACTTATTCACGACAACAAGTCCCTTGGCAGATAGCAACATTGTCCTTTTTATGACCTGCTTTTTACATGGAGAAGTGAGCCCTTACAAAAGGCCACTAAAATGTCTTTTGGCCCTCATTAGGGTCGCAGTCAAGCTGGAGGTTAAAAGACGAGTACATTCAAATCGCGCATGTGAAATAATCAGTCTTGGCTCGTGTTTTCTCGCAGAGACTGACAGATTTGACAACTGGGTGACGAGGGAGGAAAGAGTGCAGTTACATCTCGGTTTCTCAAAGAGGGACAGACTCTCCCGCAAAGCATCCTAGGTGACGTCAATCACCGTTTGACAGGCCCGTCGTTTCCAGAGTTCCCGTCAGTCCTCGTGAGTAACGGTCCGGAGGTGCTGTAGATTTACTGTGTTTATGATCGGGCTGATGGTCCCATGGAACATTAACTCCGTGGTCCCCCCCCCCCAAAAAAAAACGGCAACATGAGCAGGCTTCAGCCAACAACGCTATCATGTTTCAAGCATCGGAGCTAGCTCAAGATCGGGATAGAGCGTTAACAAGCAGTAGACAACCTCCAACTGCCCCCCTCCCCCACCCCAGCGGTATATGGCTGTGAAGACCTTCTATATAGACATGAGCTCAAGGATCACAGCACCTCATTGCCTTCGCTACTACCGGGCAATAAATTCTCCTGCAGGAATGAATCGGTTGACCTTGAGGTGAGCCCGTGTTGCAAGTTGCAATCCAATACCATACATTATCCTAAATGCCTCGCCGTTCCCTCCCCTCCCCTCGCCCTTGCTGTTGAAGTTGAATAAATGCTGCATTTATTCAGCTGGTAGAACGAAAATAATTATAAACCCAGGGTGCATGAAGCTTATGTGGGCTTAAATGAGAGCAAAATTGGTGTTCCCACAGGCACTGTATGCTTGAAACACATCAAAAGTCTCCCTTCTCTGTCGCCATCACCGCTTCCAGTCGATGGCTGACACTTAATAATTTATGCTCTGTAAGAATCGGTAAGGCCTAATTTGTGGCCAAGCTCAGACCGTCTACACTGCAGGGACCAAAGTGAAAAAGCAGCACAGTATTTGACTGATTCCTTTTGTCCTGAATGACAAACAAAAGACTTGTCTGTTTAGTTTTCTACCTATGTCTGGTCCACATCGCCCCGCCCCCAAAAAATCTTTTTTAAACCGTACAAAGATTGTTTATCTGTTACATACCCCACACAGAAATCTGGCATTGAACAGTTTTAGTCTTAGTGCTCAGATTCTCTTCCATCACCAATCTTGAAACAAGTCCTCTGAGGCAGAAATCTCGCCCGATCACATGCGATCTCTCAAAAACGAACAACAGCAACTCCCGGACGTGGAGCTTTTGTAAAATGTCAATGTCTTTGGGAAAATATTTCTTGCCATCTGAGGAACCCGGTTTGACACAAAATAAGATTGGGGAGGACATCTTTGTTGCGTTCACGCCGATGGTGGAAGAAACTGAAATGGACTTACTTGATTTTGATTGTGAGCATAGCCTCATGTGCATGACAGGTGGAACCAGAGAGATCAGATATGCTTTTTTTGTTTTGCCGATTTTCCCGGGGCCGTCTACTTTCTTTGTATGGTTAAAATGTAATCCACAACATTGATCGGATGCTTAACTACACATTCAGGGGCCATAATGTGTCTGTATATTCTCATTTTAGTGCCCATTGAGGGAAATTATACTTTGTCGAAATAAAAGGAGGCAGATGGTACGGTATTGGGATATTCCAGTTGCTCTGTTCAGTGAGTTAACCTCATGCCTGAGACATTGCCCGTATGATTAGTACACTAAGCTCAGTTGAATTCCCACTGCCCGCGTTGACTAAAAATATCAAGGCTACAGAATTACAAAGCAGGTATATACTGCACAGCCATGTTTTACATATGAGCCATTTCCTTGGCAACGGGTATATTGCGTGTGTGTGTGTGTGTGTGTGTGTGTGTGTGCGCGCGCGCGCCCCAACATGAGCTTGATGGCCCTTTTTTCAGAGAAGTGACATTATTTGTGACCCCCCCCACCAACCCCAAGATTCAAACTCTAAACACAGACATATGCTGCTCAGCCTTAAAAGTGCGGTTTTGAATTCAACCCGACAGGACTATACTTAGCAGTATGGCATGCAAATGAATTCATACTTCTCCCGGCATTTTTTTTTTTTTTTTTTTGTTCCACATGGATGGAGATCAAGCCTTGTGAGGCATCTCTTCCTTGAAAAGGTTGGTTGAATTATGAATTAGACGACCTCGGGGGTATTGAACTTTAGAGATCCCCATTGTAATTCTATCCACTCACTTATGCTAACCTACACTGGTCCGGTCTGAAAACTGTGGCACATTTAAATTTCTCCAACAGTCATTTATCTCATCGCGAGCTGGGGTTGCTGTGTCACTGCCACTGTGTTCTCGACAATTACCAGCACAGTGGAAGGCAAAATGCCCAACAAGGAAACAAATCACTGTGGAGAGGGCCTCCTTTAGATGACTCATTAAACAAGCAGGCTATCAGGCCCCATGGGGGTTTTTATGGCCCTCAAAATGCCTTAACACGACCACTTCCCCGGTGTCTATCACTTACCCACCCCTTGAATTAAAAAAAAAAAAAAAAAAAAAAATTAAAGTGGACATTTGAAAATACAAGAAGAATATGATGGAGGGGTTATGAGCAATCATTCATTTCATCCAACCGTTCATCAATCTTTTTTTTCTTCCTTTTTATATAAACTTCTCATCTTCTCATCAGGGTTGTGAGCGAGCGCAATACTTTTTGTTTGAGAGGCAGGGTACGGCCTGGAGAGGTCACTAGCGAACCACAGCAAATTCTGACTGTTGATTATTCACTACGCGCGCAATTCTGGATCGCGGTTATTTTTGGTGGTGTCTTTTTCACTGTCTCCTTTCAAATCCAATACATACAATGCAATACGGTGGTTAGCGCGTCGACCTCACAGTGCAGAGGGTCGATTCCAGCTCCGGCCTCCCTGTGTGGAGTTTGCATGTTCTTCCCGGGCCTGCATGGGTTTTCTCCGGGTACTCCGGTTTCCTCCCACTTTCCAAAGACATGCATAGCAGGCTGATTGAACACTCTAAATTGTCCCTCGGTGTGAGTGTGAGCACGGATGGTTGTTTATCTCTATGTGCTCTGTGATTGGCTGGCAACCGGTTCAGGGTGTCCCCCACCAATTGCCCGAAAACGGCTGGGATAGTCTCCAGCACCCCCCGAGACCCTCGCGAGGATAAAGCGTATCGGAAAATGGATGGATGGATTCCAGAGACGAACAACCATCCGCGCTCACACCCACACCTAGGGACAATTTAAAGTGTTCAATCAGCCCGCCATGCATGGTTTTGGAATGTGGGAGGAAACCGGAGTACCCGGAGAAAACCTTGGAGGACATGCAAACTCTACACAGGGAGCTGCAATCGAACCAGGCCGCCCGGATAATAAAATGCCGACCTAAATCTTAATTTCAATTTTAAATTAAGTTTCCAGTCAGCTCTCCACTCATATACGCTTCACAATCTCTCTTGTGTCTTGCAAGGAATGCAGTCGTATTGATCAGATTTCCACGACAACCAGCAAAATAACTTAATAGTGTTAAAAAAAAAAGAAAGAAGCTTGCATTCAAAATACTATGCCATAAAGCCATTTAAAGAGGGAACAGATGAGATCCAAAGTGATTCAACAAATACGCCACTGTTGACTGGGAGCCAAAAGCCCCTCCCATCGTGGGTCATCACGGGAGAAAACATGTCAGGCTTTATTAGAGGATTGATAGGCACATCGGAAGAGGCGTGAGGGCAAAGTTATCACACCGGACTGCTAAAACATGCAGCGTATCCCGGCGAGGAGATTGGATTCCTCACTGCAGGCTCAAGGCAGCAGCACCGAGGTCACTTGACAATCTGCACGGGTCACCGCCGAGGCAGCGCAACAAGCTGCTTTAAAGCTCTGTCCATTAACTCAATCCTTTTTCACCCAAACACAAACCTTCGCCGCTAAAGAGAATTTAACAGCAAGGGGAACCGACGGTGAGCTGCAAACCAAAAACGTCTTATTGACATTTGCAAACCACATTTGGTAATATCACTATTACAAAGTGTTTTTATTTTTTTGTTTTTTTTCCCCAGTGGTACTTCGAAACCCGAGAGCTGTTCACGCCGCACATTTTCAGGAGCGACCTCAAAAGTTGAACACGCCGAAATGGTTTATGCGTACGACGCACGTGACAGTTGTTGAAATGTTACTGAGTGGGAGGGGAACCACAGCAGCCCAGAATGCAAGTCAGGCGACTGAACCACTACACGATCTGGGAACATTGCTTCGCCGCCCCCCCGTAACGTTTGGAGGTTGACCAACATTTGAAAAGGGCAAACCGACAGCTGCCGTCTAGCCTTGAATTGTAAAACCATATGATATTATTGTAATGATATAATTACGAAAAAAACCCCCACTTCATCGCTACAATAGGACCTCACAGGGAGGGGGGGGGAGAAAAAAAATATATAGCATTGTGAGCGTACTGTGGTTTCTTTCTGCAAAGAACACTTCTGCCGGGGGGATGTCGGGCATTGCCAAAGACAACAACAAACCTCGCCAGCGTAATAATGTATGTTCCTTTTTAACATAACATGGGTGGGGGGAGAACATGAGATGCGTGGGAGCACCGGGAGAGTGCAATGGTGAGTGGGGGGTGGGACACTCGGGAATACGTGGATACATGGGTGTTGGCGTGCATATGCGCGCATCTGGAAGACCGACTGAACGTGTGGGCGCCCGTGTTGCACGTTTGCGCGACAAGTGAACATGAAGAGAGATCTAACGCACATGTGTTTGGATTGCTTTTGGAAAAAAACAGCGCGGGGTGTCGCCTTTTCCTTTGGTTTGTTGCTCCGAGGGCGACTCGGGAAATAAGTGATACATGTTAAGATTTCAAATACCGTAATTTCCGCACTATAGAGCGCACCTGATTATAAGCCGCACCCACTACATTTTTAGAGGAAAACCAATTTTGTACATACACAAGCCGCACCTGTATATAAGCCGCATGTGCCCACATTAAAACATGTAAACATATTTACAAAGAAAGACGGTACACAGAGAGAGTTTTAATAATATAACTTAACAATAATAATAATAATAATAATAATATAACTTTCTTCCCAAACGGTGCCTGTGACGCGGCAGTCTTAATCTTACCTTTTCTACTCGAGCGCCCCTGGCGGCCGTTAGAAAAATTACATAAATTGGCCGCATCACTGTATAAGCCGCAGGGTTGAAAGTCTGGGAAAAAAGTAGCGGCTTATAGTCCGGAATTTACGGTATTTGTATACGTCAAAGTCACAGCAGCTTAGTTGGCTTCGTTTGTTTTGTTTTTTTGTTTTTATGTGAGGCTGTGGTGTGGCGAGCGCGCTTTTGAACTTTGAAACTGAATGTGCGAACAATCAGACGACATGGCATACTGTACACCACAGAAAGAAAAAAAAAGAAAGAAAAATAAAAATCTGTCGGATCCTGTACAAGCTTTCAATGTGACAGGAGTGGGTGGTGGAAAGGAGGCAGGCGAGATCACTCAGTCAGGGTGACCTCATGCGTTTGGCACAGGGAACGCCGATCAGGTTTCCCTGTGTGCAGATTCCAGCTTGTTGGCTGCACACCAGCCGTGGGACTAAACTCCTCAAGGCATGTGTTGCTTTGTTGGCATGCGTAGGGGAGACGGCCATTCTCCGCGTGCATTGATGGAAACATGCTGGTGCGTGCGTGCTCGTACAAAAAAGGGGCAAATGCTATAGATAAGTGCCGAGATGTATTATGTGATTTCAATTATTCAGTTCGAGCGGGGGTGGGGGGCTTTATGGAGCGGGGAAGTGTCAGTCCCCTCGAGTGAACTCGACAGGAGTCCCGCCCTCTTCCTCGCTTTCAGCCCCCTGCCTCTTTCCTCAACGACTCTATCATGTTTCCTCGGAGGTTGTTATGTTAGCTTGTGATAATGCGTGTTGAGAATGCGTTCGCGAATGAGACCGAAAGAGAGAGAGAGAGAGAGAGAGAGAGAGAGAGAGAGAGAGAGAGAGAGAGAGAGAGAGAGAGAGAGAGAGAGAGAGAGAGAGAGAGAGAATATTAGATTTGAGGTTAGAATGTTACTGTCCAATTACAGCTTGCCCCGAATGTAGTTATATTCATCTGCACAAGGGAGATTGAACCTTGGAACCTTTTGGTGACTAGATGGCAGAGTCAAACATCAGCCGCGCAGCCCTCTAATCACAAAATGTTTCGGTGCTAAAATTCAACCTCGAATGACTGAACTGTTCACCTTTACGAGAGCTTTTAAATGATAATATAACAACGATCGCAATACGACAAGGTGGCAGCTGAAATCCCAACTGCGCAGTGGTTCCCCGACAGCCTCGTGATCGACTCTCAAACGAAGACCTAGCTTGGCACACGCGACTGGCAACCGTTGCTATGGTAACCACACAGCACAGACTGACAGGCATCGTCCTAATAAAGCCTCAGAGGCTTCCCATTTTTTTTACAAATGGCCCTCGCGTCACACGAGTGGAAAGAAGGACAATAATGTGCACACAACAATAAAAGTTAGCGGCGCTGATACAATTCGGTCACAGAAGCCGCACATTCGCCGTCGTGGGGAAGGATGGAGCCAAAGATGTGAAATTGTAGCTCCAGCTCGCTTTTCAAATGCAACTTGTAACTAAATAGATCAACAGATCTCACACAGGGGGGTCCTGTGGAAGTCGAGCAGAGTTTCGAGACCTCTCTCTCAGAGGGGTAAGAAACATCAACAGACGCCCTAACGATAACACCAGATTTGTGGCAGCCAACATGGCCTCGCCGTTGCCACTGTTTATTCAGTGTTTGCAGGAAGGTTGGCTAATGTCAGCCGGGTGATTAATTGCGGCCACAGAGTGCTGCGCACACAGAAGCTGCTCCGAATGAGGCCAACTGCATCTCCTACAAGGGTTTATTGCTTTATCGGCTGAATCCTAATGTGACCCTCTTTCCCGACTGCCCCTCAGACAATTCCACCGGTGCCGGAAAACACGGTCGCCCTGGTTAATTGCCTGACGTGGTTTAATTTCGGGACTCTTTTGGGCGCAGTGAATAACACAAAGGGATATACTCGGTCCATTCCAGTCAGCTGATTGATCTCCGATTCGAACCAGGGAAAACATGTGAGTCCCACACATGAAGGTGTGAGCCTAGTTTCGACCTTTGAACCTCTCAACTGTGAGGGGAAACATGCGAACCACAACAGCGGCCTCCCGTCATCCATCCATCCATTTTCTACCGCTTATCCGGCCGGGGTCGGGTTGCGGGGGCAGCAGCTTTAGGAGCGAAGCCAAGACTTCCCTCTCCCCAGCCACTTCCTCCAGCTCTTCCCGGGGGAACCCGAGGCGTTCCCAGGCCAGCTGGGTGACACAGTCCCTCCAGTTTGTCCTGGATCGTCCCCGGGGACTCCTGCCGGTTGAACATGCCCGGAACACCTCACCAGGAAGGTGTTCAGGACGCATCCTAATCAGATGCCCGAGCCACCTCATCTGGCTCCTCTCGAAGTGGAGGAGAAGCGGCTCGACTCTGAGCCCCTCCCGTATGACCGAGCTTCTCACCTTATCTCTAAAGGAGAGCCCGGATACCCTTCGAAGAAAACGTATTTCGGCCGCTTGTATCGGCCTCCTGTCATGTTACCATAAATCACTCTGCCACACAGGTATAAACTGGTTCAACGTAAAAATGCTGCCAGCTGTCTTATTTGTCCATCCAGCAATCCATTTTTGTCCCCTTATCTAGGGTCAGGTCGTGGGGGGCAAGCATCTATAGCATACTAGCCCAGACTTCCATCTCCACTCTCAGCCACTTTATCCAGCTGCTCTGTCGGGGGGGATCCAAAGGTGACCGAGGCCAACCGCGAGGAAATATCCTCTCCCGCATGTTCTCCCGGTGAGACATGCCTGGAACAAGCATCGAACGAGGCATCCTTATTTCCCAAATTTCTCCTAAATCTGCATGTGTTAAAAAAATAAGTTTCTCTAGGCAAAAACAAAAAACAAACAAAAAAAGTTTTATAACAGATGGTGATGCTGGCATATCTTCGAACGAGAGTCTGCTACCTTCAAATAACTTCTGATGTGTATTCCTGCGACAGTATTCTCTTCTCACTCAGGTTGGTCCTCTCGTTTGGGATAGGTGTCCCAAAAGCCGTCAAATAGTAACGGAAAAAAAAAGCAACATATCAAACTAACCAGATTCTTCCCCCATAAGTTGCGGTTGAATACCAGTTTGTACGACCTGAGGAGCCTTTCCGATTTTTCAAAGAAAAAAAATTTACATTTTGAGAATAATTTCAGAGCGGCATGTCCGCAGAGGGCTTGTTACGCATCGCATCTCCGCGGGCTGATACGAAGTCCCCGTACAGCCTGAATCGTCCCAATATGTTGAGAATAACATAACATATGGCAGCTACACAAGCTTGCAGCTGTTGTTTGGTGGTCT
Organism: Hippocampus mohnikei; assembly: GCA_026261675.1. NCBI lineage: Eukaryota > Metazoa > Chordata > Actinopteri > Syngnathiformes > Syngnathidae > Hippocampus > Hippocampus mohnikei. The sequence continues at coordinate 1,468,022 of JAKGUB010000345.1, forward strand.
ACGGATAAATAATGGATACAAGGATTCCGCAGGGGGTACTCGAGACAGCTAATCAGAGGCAGAAAATAGGAAATTAGTGACTAACTGTTTTTCAAAGCCACTGTTTCTTAATATTTTCCAAAGGGCCCAAGGATAAAACAACACAGGGCAAATAAAAACATTAGCATTTATCAACCCGCATGAGTAGTTAGATGCTAACATTAGCATTTATTCAAAGCTTGTGCTCTCAACTTTAAGTGCATCTATATTCATGGTAATAAAGGGAAAAAAAGTGCACATTTCTGAGAGGTACTTGCTTTAAAATCGCTTTTTTTTTCCCCACACACTTGACCTTAATTCTTACTAAAGCGGATGAGGAAGAGTGTAGCAGAAGCTCGGATGTAACACATTTCAAGTTTTCAATTTGACAGGGGTGTTTACACATTTGTTTGTTTATTAATAATTACCCAACCGATTTTCTGGTGAAAATCTTATGTCTTTTTTTTTTTTTTTCATAATCATTCAGATGGTTCTGATTCAATCTGGAATAAAAGTGTTTTTCATAGTGAAGAGGAAATATCTAATTTCGTTTTGGTTCATTCCATTTTGACAAAAAGGCCGTGACACACCTATGTTCTAAATACGGGTATCTTAAATGTTATCTTCATGTTCTGCATTATGAGAACATGGGCCGCCTGTCGGTATTTTTCAAATGATGTTCCCAAATAGTTTTGATAAGAATCTACTCATTGATGAAGTCTTAAAAACAATGATCAAAGTTTCCAAAACATCTCTGCTTTCTCTTGGGTGAACTAAATTTAATGTGGAGCTAATAAGAAAAGAAAAAAAAGTCATTTGGTGGCAATTAAAATTTATTATAGAAAAATATGGGCGACCATGTCATTTTTTTATTGGGTGTGTGTCATATCTTTATCTCCTATAATCACAGTATTAAGATGAAAAAAAAATCTATTGAATACAATCGAATATAATGTAAACATTATCGGCTTTGGCAAAGACTCCTTCACAAAAGTTTTATTCAACTTGTCTTCTGCCAAAAGCAGCCCACATATAAAGCCAAAACTTTTTTTCATTGCGTTGCCAATAGTCTGCTTATGTGCTACTAATTACTTTTGAAGAATGATCCCCCTCCACCCCCTTCAACAAGACGCCGTGGGCTTGCTCCTCCTTGATCCATTACGCCTGCTTTTGTGGCTCTGATCTCTCCCCTGCTAAAGTGTCCTTGCAATCTAATTCATGTCGCCAACCTGACACACTCTGTGTTTTTCCATACGCTGACTAATGCGCACGCGTGAAAGCCTCGAAGGCGGCAGGAGAACTGGAAGACTCTGCCAAAGAAACCGCTGGGGCAAAATCTAAGAGGGTGGTGTGAGTCAGTTCGCTTAAATAAAGTCAGGAGAAAAGCCTGTTTGCTCACGGTAATCCTCCACTTGCTCGACAAGGCTTCACAAGGTTCATCTGCTGCACTAAATTGGTGCACGTATCCTTATTTGTATAGAAGCTCATTGTGACTGGATGAGAAGGGGAGGGGGGCACTGACACGACTGGCAGCCATTCAAGCGCTCATGCCTATTTGCTTATCCCCATTCATGGCAGAATTGGCTTTTTCCGGAACCATTTTTCAAGCTAGGCGTGACACCGTGTTTTCATTGCGCTTGCCACAACTAATGCAGCAGCAGAGAGTAAATGTTGCAGGCAGTATATGCTATCTGGGAGGCGGTAACCATGGCTGCCTGCAATATTCACAGGAGTGAGACGGCGCGACCATTTGCATGTCTGCGGCTTCTGTTACCTCCTGAGTCCTCCGTGTCTAAACATCTCCCTGGCAAATAGTTCAATTGGATCACTGTCTCTCTAATTTGACTAAATGAAAGAAATGTGGCTTTAAATTTTAATGAACCATGTTTGCTAAAATTGCTACACAAACGTACTTCTGAAGTAAACAGCTGAAAAGCTGAAGCTCGGTCTCGGAATTGGCACATGCAGACGGCAATATATGAACACATTGAAGTACATATACAAGTAGGCAGTGCTGAAAGTGGGCCACAATATGGACCAGCAATGCAGAGGCTAACTTCAAAATAAGAGCTTCCCAAATGTTACATTGATGCAAATACCATATCCTTGGTAGGCTTTTATTTTGAAGGCGGACCATGTGGTCACATGATGGCTAGCTTGACTAATCACAGTTTTTGTTGCCGTTACAGCGTTGCTAACAACATCAACATGTCGTCACCTTAAAATCATATTCAATCGCTAATCAACAGCCAAGCAGTAGAGACGTCATTTAGAGCCGTGCTTACGTCATTAACATACTTACGTCACAGCATCACCTATTACAATGATGCTATGCTAAAATATTTCTCATTCCGGACATGGAAAAAAAAAGGGCAATTCTATTGCAGTCGCAAGCCACGCAGGGATGTGCAGGCATGCTGCTCCACAAAGTGCACAACGCAGCCGCTCGTTAAAAATTCAGGAGCAATTATCTCAGCTGAATCTTGAGTCAGCGAGCATGGCTAAGAGGAGCTTCCAAGTCATCCTACCTTGTAGCCACACAACCTGAGCATTTGCCGTGCGCCCAAAGGAACGGCAACAGACATGTTGACAGCGTATGTTGACAAAGGGAAGCGACAAACGGCCTTTCAATCGGTGCGGTTAGCTTATCCAGAACCCATGACTCCTATCTAAATCTTGTGTTTTTAATTCGATTGGCATTCCAGACAAAACTGATAAATTCTTCTGAATTTCTGCTGTCAAAAAAAAAAAAACATTTGATATCTTTAATAAAATAATAAATTGTGTAATAGCTATTGGAAACTAAAGCTATTATTAATTAATGCAAAACTGTTTTTCGTTTAAATTAGTTCATCAACAATTGCAATGATCAAGTCCACAAGATCTGCCTCAAGAATGCTGACAATGCTCAGTTTTGATTGACACATTGACACGAAAGCATATGCTTATTATTGTGGCTGTAGTTTGCAGTCGTGCACAACCTCAGTGTATCATAATGACAGCTGTTTGTTGCTTAGTGGGTTAGCAGGACTACGGAAAGACTACGGGCCATGGTTTCTTAATCACAAGGCTCAAACCACGGGAATGTTCTGGATCGTCAAGCCTCGGCCAGGGTCCATTTAGCGTAATCCGTGGTGTCTTTGTAAATTTATGTTTTTTTATTTTTTTTATGCAATTCTGGTTCTAATTCGTTTGTTCCATATGTGTCTATATCACATACTTTTGCAGATTATTGTAACCAGGACTGGATGATGTGGCTGAAAAGTGTACTGTATCATGAATTGTATGGCATGGTTGCAATCAGTCACAAAGCCTCTCAAAAGGCTCCGTTTGCCTGATGTTGTTGCTAAAGCTCGCTCAATTTTTGGCTCGTTTGGCTTTTTGAAATTCTGTGCGACCGCCACATGCTCCAGGTCACGACAGCAGCCAGGGTGTGTGCTAAAGCATTACAGCGAGTCAAACTACTATTGGCCAGAACAAGTGGTCGCTGACATTCGGCTTTTAATGTCAGAGCAGTGTTACTGTCTAACACATTCCCAGGTTGGATAAAGGCTGGAATAACGGAAACGCGGCATTTAAATAATCCTCTCGCCAAAGCACGAAACCGTAAATACCTGTGGTATTTATTGGTTGGTGCCCTTGATACCCAATCCAAATTTTAAAAATGGGTGGGCGGTGCCAGGAAGAGCACAACTTGCTATGGGACGAGCCTCAAGTCCTAACAAATACTCTCATCAAAACAACAGTCGGTAGATAACCATAACTTTATATCAAAGCCACACGGACACACAAGTACACAAAGAGTATTTCGGGAATCAATAATTCTCCTAAAGAGGAGCACATGCTACACTCCACTGCACTAATCAATACACAGACCAGCGTTATAGTTTCATCTCATGCCCCTGTCTTTCACATTCTAATGTGGGGCTAACAAGCACTCTGTGGCCAGCATCAGGGAATCCCATTAAAGGAGAATATTGATGCACAGTACATCCACAGTAACCACAAAATGCAAAGGCCATTAAGACACTAGTTTTCACGTTTCTTTACCACGTACTCGTCTGCTCAAAGCAAATACAACTGCTGTATAATTTTTGCACAAACATGAAAAAGGCTGCACTTTAAAAAGATTTATGTCAACCATTGCTCTTTTTTTTTTAATCCATTGTGGCTATGTATGCCCTCCCCCGCCCCCGCGCTCCCCACCCACATCTTGGTAGTATGAGGCTATACCGTAGGAATGCAGCAGTGAAGGCAAGGCAAATTTTTAACTGAGCTGAACACCCACGAACGACAACAACAAAATGGCCTCACAAGTTGCACAAAGTCGACCTCACTAGGCCGCAGCTTGGTGCGCATCAAATTCTGAACTCCAATACAAACTGTTTAGCTTTTCTTCTGCCTTTTTTTTTATTTTAATTTACTCCACCAGAAATGAATGCCTCAATCAGGCTGTTGCAATAAAGAGTGCGAGAAAAGAAGAATGCAGAAGTGAAATATGCAAATTCCCATTCAAAGCAGGATGACTCGCATTTTCACTTGATATCGAACATAACATGCAATGCCCCCCCCCCCTCCGCCCCTCACCATGATTAACTTGTTTTAACATGTGCGATGTCAAGTGCGATGAACAAGTGCGATGGCGCGGACGCACCTGTGACCCGATCCACCTTTGCATTTTTGTTCCGCATTATCAGCGCTTAACTTATGTTTTACATGCCCACGGTGTAAACTTGCTCAAATGATGCCTGAACAAATTTGATGACGAAAAATAAATCAACTTGTGTGGATATGTGTGTGTGCATGCAAAATACTGCGCCATGCAATTTTGATGACTGTTTACAGTGGACCTGCCAACTTTGGCCCCTTCTCCCCTTTCTGTAATGGTGCTACAGTTGAGCCACCCATGCGACATTGTCCAACACAGCCTGCCAGATTTTCATAATCCCCGTGGCGATGTCAAACCGATCAACTGGCTCGACCGACTAAGAAGGGAAATTATTACGGATGTTGGCGTATGGTGATTTATAAATAGAATTGTATGTTTTGCTCGCCCGTAGGTCTTATTTGCACAGCACATGACTAGAGTCAAGGATAAATCAATCGCTGACGGTGGCGAGATCGGATCTCCCGTGACCTTGGGAGTGAACTGCGGCAACAGCAGAGGAGGCAGTGGGTTGGATGGAGCCCTGTTGCAAGAGTGTGGAGCGGATGAGGGAGGAGGAAGAGAGCGGCTAAACACGAGGAAGAGAGGGAGGGAAGGAGATTGAGGAAAGGGTTGGGGGGTGGGGGCGGGCATACCCTGACTGAGAGGCCACCGAGATGAGCAGCTCTCTTAGATAGGCGAGGTAGGGGAGGGAGGCTGAGGCGGATGATGGAAGGAGCAGGGGATGGAGAGGGAAGCCATATGGCGGCGGCACAAATGTATTAAACTATAAATCAGAAGGGAGTGCTGGGGAAGTGCCAGGTGGGGCTGCAGTCCAGGTCTACCCTGCTGGAAACACACTGTACACCGATAGCATTCTTCTTACATCGATGCTCTTATTGCTTCCTCGAGGCATGGCTCAGTGGTAGAATGGTCGACTCCCAACCGAGAGGTTGGGGTGTTCCAGCCCCTGGCCGTTGTGACCATGTCGAAGTGTCATTGGGGAGATACTGAACCCCCAGGTTGCAAATACAAACTGTGATATGATTGAGACATCTCACATGGCTCCTCCTTGTGAGAACAATGAATAATCTCGAAACTATGATGACCTAAATCCCAAGTTCGGTCTGTCTTTGGCGAGGAGGAAAGTGACCATTTCGCATGTCAGTCGTGTCACACGCAAGCACCTCAGCTTCCCGTGACAAGAAACCGAAGCGTGCAGTCCCTTTGTTTCTGAGCTGATAGACGTGTGGCTCGAGTGTGCAGGTCCCAACTAGTTTGAGATGGAAGAAGAACAAGAGCGATGGTAATTCATTTGCACGGACCTCGGTCATAACTCAACTGCTTCAGGCAGGATTGTTCGGTGACAACTATGGCGAGAAAAGGGGAGTTAATGAAACATTAATTTTCCTCATAGTTGATCAAGGGTATTGTCAAAATGTGCATCCGTCATTGTGAATAACGCTAACGTCCAAAGATAGAAACCCTTTCCATTGCAAAATGAGAACGCGCGAACAAGAAAAACCAAGGCTATATTTGTTTCACACGTTCCAGTTTTGGACACATTTAGGTCATTCAACAAAGAATATGGATGTTCAAAGCCACAGTTTCATTAGACACTCATTGATTGATTCTAAAATATCATAACCACAAAACACAAACGGACTAAAATAGCAAGTGAGAGCATATTAACTGTATCAACAAACAACTGCACACATTACAATGCGATGCCAAGTGCAATCATGAAACTATAAACTAGCATAGTCACTATTGTCCTAGCCTGGTTCTCAATTCTAAGGGTACTGATAATACCCAACAAATGTACAAAGAACTACAATGAGACAGGCATTTGTGTTTGTGTGTGTGTGTGTGTGTGTGTCTTTCTTAAAGATCATTCTGTACACTTACTTAAAGACCTTACCAGTGAATCAGCTGGTGATCTCAACCATTTTAATTCCAAGTGCTTTTTATGTTCTATTCAGATCTGGTGATATTTTGGAGGCTCGGTGATGGATAGAGGAGCAATGCACGAAGGTTATTGTGTTGCTCCCAGTAAAAATGTTGAAGGCTGGCCAAACGGATCACAGCATTCGGCCCTGATCCCTGACACACACACACACACACACACACACACACACACACACACACACACACACACACACACACACACACACACACACACACACACACACACACACACACACGCACATACTGATATAGATATCCAAAGTCCAACAAGGTATCTGTCCCATGAAGCCATCATGACCAAGGCCGACTATCAATCAAGTGCCATCTCTACTCAAGGATGCGAGGGGGATAAATTGAGGCCGCTGGAGGAAGGGGGGACGGGGGGCGAGGGGGAACTTTGAGGGTGGGTGGGAGTCAGACAGGGTAGGAGCGTGGGAGCATGCTTGAGTAATGCAAGATGAGTGGCGTACCTTAGTCTGGAGATAATTGGGGTAGTAGTAGGTGTACTGAGGGTACATTGGCTGCTGCTCCAATCGCTTGCCCATGTAGCTGGAATCCTTAGCACTGAGGCAGGGAATGGTGACACTGGTGGGGCGGGAGGGAGCTGCTCAGTCGCAAACACTGATAGTGGAGGAGTGGAAAGCTTGTAGGGATCCTTTCTTCCTTGTCCACACAGCTGTCACTCGTGGGTCCACAAGAGGGAAGGGAAGTGTCTGTGTGCTGCAACGACAGCTGGGAAAAGACGCTAATGTCTCAATGTGGTCTGGAGCTCCACGAACAAGGCAGACTTGTCCCTCTGTCTCTCTCGTTGCCGGATGAAAAGGAAATATTCCCTCAAGTTCCCGATTCCAAGAGTGGTGCGCTCGTCCACCGTGGGTGTCGGATCAAGGTGTGACAAAAGGGAGAGGTAGAGAGGATGGGGAGGGAAGAGAAGTTGCAAAGAGAAGCTAAGCGGTCCTGTGAATGTTTGGAGAGTGGGAGAGGAGCGGGAGGAAAAAGAGAGGAGGAGGAAAGGAATGGCAAAGGAACACAGGGAGAGGAAGTATGGGTTCCCTTCTCTATTCAAGCTGTATCACTTTTGCCTCTGCCTCTGGTACTCTCGCTCATGCACACACAGATTCAAACGGTCTCTCTCTCTCTCACACACTCTGTCGTACTCACACACACACACACACACACACACACACACACATGCACACACACACACACGCTCTGCCTCTCCACTCTGTAGCCTGATCCAACCGTGTCTTGTATGACAGAGGGGAGATGTCCTCAGCAGCGATTGCCGACAGATGCACTTTGCGCACGGACCGGTGCACGCGAAGAGGCAAGCGCAGAAACAGACAGTCCTCTCACTTTGCGCAACCAGAAAGCGCAACGGATGTGCCAGTTTCCGAAGGATGCAGCACAAACGGGTCGTACAAATCCACTAATTGGTTAGTCCAGTACACTGGGTTTCATCGAGAAGTCAAGTGGATAAAAGTAGTGACTGTGCCCCTTGTGGCGAGAAGAGAAAGAGTCCCTCGTCTGCGTTCCTCCCTCTTCCTGCTCGGGTAGTGTACGTTCCTTATTTCCTCCTTTCTGCTCTCTCACTTCTCTAAGCAGCCTGTTTCGTTCTCTTTGCCTCTGTCACAGAGTTGCTCTCTCATTCTCTCGCAAGCGCTCTCTTGATCTCTCTCTCTCCCTCTCTCTCTTTCTTCCCTTCTCCTCAACACTGACAGGGCGGTAAAAGGGGGCTCGTCCAAGGCTTGCAAGCACAGTGCCGCCTCTTTTTTCAGCCCAGCTGGTAGGAGGGTCTTAAAGCAGCCAAGCAGACGCAGACCATTGGGCTGCAGCGTTTCCACAACCCGCATGGGAAAGGAGGAGAGGGCTGGAGATTGAGAGGCAGATTGCTACAGAGCGAGCAGTCGATTCCCCCTACTGGATGCAAGTGAACCAACTGCCTGGAACAAAACCTGTCCTTTGATCATTTTTTACAGGGTGTGTGTGTGTTGTTGTTGTTGTTGTTAAATTGCATATGCTTTTTTTTCTTGATGCTTGGGCATGTCCCAACTAAGAAGTTTCAGGTTTTGGCTGTTCAGTTTGATAGAAATTGACGACAAAACATAACTGTGGATAATGCTGTAATTCATAGTTTTCAAAATAAACCAGTCAAAATTCAAGAACCATCTCTACGGACCGGTGCATTGAAGCCAATACCAGTAAAGGAATCGCAGCAACCAAAACAATAACAAGGGAAAGGCCATCCTTGACAGACATATAAAAGAAAATAGAAATTACATTTAGGCCACTTTGTACGAGAGAGATGAGGCGGATATTTTGATTCTAGTTTACCAGATTAACAGCGTCTTGATGAGCTAGTCGCATAAACTCAGCATCTGGAGAAAGGCGGTAGGAGCAGAACAAAGGGGAACAAAAACAAAAGCCATATGACAACGAAACAAGAACGTAAGATCTCTTTGGAGACTGAACTTGAAAAGCCACATCAGAAAGGCATCTATTTCATGACGTGTGAGACTTTGATTCATTTTGGGACACAAAACAATGACATATGCAAACGTTATTTTATTTACATTATTTTAGGCCACCAGAATCCACTCGGAGAACGTGTGGACAAACATCACAGGTGGTGATTGCCGTGGGTGCCCGGCCCACATTTTTTTTTCCAACTGTCAAAATGTGTTCCAGAGCAGTCACGGGGTAAATGCAACAAAATGTCCGAATGTGATGGACCGAGGTAACATTCCAGCATCCGTAGTTCCCTTCTAGGCCTCCAAGACACAGCACCCCTTGAAACTTACAGCCTTTTGCAGCTATCACTCGAGACAAAGAGAAAATGCAAATGGAGAGAAACAAAACGCCCAAAATAAAGCGAAAATGAAATCGGCGTGGCCATGTTCATGAAAAGACAATTTCTGTGCAACAAAAACCTAAAACTTAACCAAACAGTTATAGATCATATTGTGCTCTAGTGTGCGTCTCTGGACAGGGACTGTTCATTTTTCGACTTCACGGTTTTCTGTAATGCAGCAGAGAGCTGATTAAAATAGCATATTTCTAATGAAATACTGTCAGTTTTTTTTTTTTTTATGATGATGAAAAACTCCCTGCAGCATTTTCTGATTTCTCATTCAAATCCGGCAATAAAGAATAGAAATTTCATGGGAGTCTCATTATACAGACATTGGGCAGTTCAATCATGAATATTGATAAGATGAAACATTAAGAATTAAGGGCAGGGAATTGAGACTTGACTCTTGAAATGGAAAAACTTGACCTGTGGACCAAAAAAACCCTAGTAACTATCTGGAGGACCCGTTGCCTTGGACGGAAATGCTATGTTTTATGTTGAGGCATTTTTTGTTAAATGACTTGAGTGGTAATAAACACCAACCACCAGGGATTGGTCGTATTGTTCACCGAAAGCAGCGCTAATCAGAAAGAGTATTTTTGTGGCGCTCATCGCAGCACTTTGATCAAAAATCAGTGAACAGTGTAGTGCTGACTTACAAGTCAACCGTGAAATGTTTGTCATAGCCTTTATGATAATACACGAAGCACACAACAGCAGTTACCGTGTTAATGCCCTGAATCGCCTTTGTTTCCTTTGGCTGGATGAACTGTTTTGTCTCTGGTGTTTCCCAGAAATTAACAGATGATGCATGAAATTTGAGGCAAGGCCGGCAGAGCAATAGGGAAAGGGTGGTAGGAGAGGATGGAGCCAGAATATTGGGTGGAGGGAGGTACGTAGTGTTGGAAAACAGCAGGATTTCGAATTCCTCAAGGAAGGGTGTATATATTTTTTTCCCCCTGCCTCAATCCCGCAAGATAGATTTACACGCTTGATTCAGGCCCTCAGATCGTGACCAAACAGCTCCGATACTTTCTCTTTGCCAATGATTGTGCGACAGTAGAAAACGCGGCGGTAGGAATGATAAAAGTGGATTTGATCAAAGACAATGTGTGTCGCCTTCTCCTCCTCTCTCAAGTTGGAGGAGGACATGCTGCTCCAACACTGACATTTTCGTCTTTATTAAGCCGATTAGACTGAGCTTGGGTTTTGAATTAAAGCAGGTCTTGAATAGATAACAATAATTACAGCACATTAGTAAATGTTAATAGTCATTCCAATGAGGAACAAATTGATGAACCGGTGTTTCTTGCGCATTTCCCATCAAGCAAATGACCAGTGAGTACAAAGTAGAGATGGTTAATTCTTTGTAGGAGTGTAACAAAAAGGTAAAAGATGCATCTTGCTAGTCTTTAAGTTTTCATTGTACCCGCGTGCTGGATGGAGCAAAGCAGCCCAAGAACCTACCATAGCTACCTTCATGTTTTATCGTGGGTAGTGTTAGCTTTGCTTTGTTTTCCATTTTTGTAAACATACAGCTGACGTGCTGTGTTACTAAAAGATCGTACATCCAAAGGATGGTCTTCTAGGAGCTTTTAGCACATTCTCGTCTCCTCGGTTTATTATTTTTGTGACCCTTGTGCAAAATATTTTTTTTAATTTAATTTTATTTTTTTTAATGCAAGGACACCAATAACTTTGCATCTGCACAACATGCATTAAGACCCGACAATTTAATACATCTGAGAGACTGCTGTGCCTAGTTGTTAGCGGCCGAGTTCAAACGGGCTCAGCACTTAAACGTTTGTCTTAGTGTGAACGATAATATATCCTGATAGTAAACTGGGACATGTTTATTGTTCAAAAAAACGACGTAGCCGGCAACTAATGGAGACAGTGCTGAGTTATTTGAAAATGTGCCCCGGTTTTTGACTTATCGTGAAAAAGTCCAACAACAGAGGGGATTTAGTTGAGTAACTCAAATAGCATCACCAAGGTTTTGCAACGGCTATGGCAAATGCTAAACTAAGCTTCATCATCATATGTACGGGCCACGTGGTGATTACAAGCTAGCAAGTTAATATTAACATATTAAGCTACATTTTAAGCTAATAGATGGGCTAATATACAGGAACAAATAACCACTTGCAAATTAGAAACATTTCACATTACCATACATAGCCTTTGCTTGTACACAATGAAATCAATAATTCACGTGAACTACCGCATTTTTTGCTTGGTTTTATTTTTATGTCGGTTAACAGCTTTTTATACCGAGACCAATTCAATTAAAATGTTACCTGGTTTTCTTTTTTTTTTATGATGGCAATAACTTCACCCTGAACACGTTTCTATTATTGCAGACGTTCCACTATATTCAGGCCTCTGAAATAAAGGAAACATGCTCCTCGTGGAAATTGTCACCATCATAAAATATCTATCATACAGTATTTATATGTGCCCTCTCATTGACTGGTAACCAGTCCAGGATGTCGTCCGCCTTTCGCCTGAAGTCAGCGGCGACTTGCAGCCTCCATCTCACTGCAACGGATGGATGGATGTAATTTGAGCAGTTTCATTAAAATGTAAAATGAGTAACTATAGTTTATAGTTCAAAGTCTCCCTTTGTCTTCAGACGGTCATTTCGTTCCTGCAGTGTAATTACTAATTTGATGATGTAATTAATATTGTCTGAAACAACGGTTATTAGCAATTTAGAGCATTCGTTCAAACAATTTGGAATATAGTAATATACTTTTTTCTTTGACTCCCCCGAAACAATGGTAGGACCCTGGCACAGGATTTCACAAAAAATTGTCTGCCTGCCAATTACCATCATCCATCCCTGCTTTCATTTCCACATACTGTTAAAAGGATCCCATAAACTATTGGGATTGCGTGCAACCGATTGTTGATAAACTGTGTCTTGGAACAATAGAGGCCAAACTGTGTGCGCGACTTGGCTGCAACCAGCTAGGCACTGCTGCTTTAGACTCATCAAGGTTTAGGGGTATAAAATGGATGGATGGATGGATCATTTGTGGTCCGGAAAAAAAATCATCAACTAAGGGTTGCTGTGAGCTGCCTCCCCACAGACAATATTCTGTTCAGTAAAACTCTGGCATTGGAACAGCAGTTCAGATCATCCAGGAAGAGATGATCCCATTCTGCTGAAAATATATATTTTTTAAATAATAATGAACTCACGAATAAATATCTCCGTAGACATCTGCCATTATGCTATTACCGCTCAAAGAAAGTAAACTTCTGATTATACACACACACACACACACACACACACACACACACACACACACACACACGCACACGCACACACAAAACTCACAAAAACTTGGGGATACTGTATTATCGCTTCCAGGTGAAAGCCTAAAATGCATTCAAACCTTTACGGGTGAGCTTAATGTGACTTTCTCCAAGCTTTTGAATGTACATGCTCAAGGGCTAAATGTTTCAGTACTTTTTTTCACAAGTTGCTGTTCTCTAACGAGGAGCTTAACGGCATCAATCAAGTTTTTTTTTTTTTTTTTAAATAATTGAACCGACCAATAAATGTTCTGGTTCAATTAGAGCTGGTGTTTAAACATCATGCCCGTTCGCATTTTGGCATCCTGAGACCAACACGACAGCTGACAATGGATCGACCTTGCCACTGTGATGTTTCAAACGGGACATTCTGACTCGCCTTGCACAGGCTCGAAACGCTGCACACCAGAACCTCAATGACGTGAAGCCAGACTTGTGAACAGCTTGAGACGACATCAAGCTCTAATTGATGCCCAAGGGCACATAACGAGTGATTGAGACGTGGAAATTTTTTTGTTGTGGCGTACCCACCATTCTTATTAACTTTTGTTTCAATGAATTGTTTGAGATGAGGAAATCGCCATCACATCCTTCTACTTAAATGTCCTCCTTTCATGATTTTATTACTGCAAAGTGAACTTTTGACATTTTCCATAAATTTCACCTGAAAGCCACACAGACCTAACTTTTTGTGAGTAGCGTGTACAGTATGTATTTAATTTGTTTTAATCATTGTGATGTGTAGTTGACATTATGGGCGGGGAGCTTAACCTAGTTTTGCCTTCTTTGTTATTCTTGATGAGCTCTTTGCTAACCTTTGCTGTTTATCCATCATTTCACAAGAGGGTAAAGAAAAATAAAAACTTCTGATTATACACACACACACACACACACGCACACACGCACACACGCACACACACACACACACACACACACACACACACACACACACACACACACACACACACACCCTGATTGTGGACCACCAGCCCTGCACGGAGACATTTGATAAACACCAGGCAGACTTCGAGTGAGTCATTATGGCCTATCACAACACAGAGGAGAGGCACGCAGGGCCTAATGGGGGAGGAAATATGAAACCAGACATGCATGGCTACAAATGACTCACAGAGCCCATCGCTACCCAATGAGGGGTGAGCAACAGACCTGGAAAGAGTCGAGTAAATTGCTTACACTCGTTCTCGATTACAAATGGGTGGGTTGATCACTGTCACCCCAATGACTAATTTCCTAATTAGCATGTTTCAAAGTAGATTTTCTGCTGGGGTAAGAGACACACGTGGAACCAGGAAATGAGATCAAGATCTTCAGATGGTCATCCTACGCAGGCATGAGTAAATGTTAGCACTCTTGGATATAGTCACGGATTTTATAATAACAGCACAAAACATGACTTGGAGAGAGAACACGGCAAGAGACCCGACAGGAGCTGCGGCAAGGTCTCATCAAAGCACTTGTATAGTGTATGATGTGCATTTTGTTTTATTCATTGCACTATTGTCCCAGATAGCTTTAAGTTCCTGTCAGTTTGCGCTACTTTTTCTGCCTTCATTCATGTCCTTGCCAATCTCAAAATATTTGGGTCTGCTTTTGATCTCAAATCAGTCTTAGCATAAACAGTTTGGGAATATTTATAAGTCGGTTCGCTCAAGTAAGCGTCTGCCAAGGCAATAGATTCCAAGCGCAATGCTCGAGTAAGGGGCTTTTCAAATATTAGTAAATAGCACTTATAATTGGACACAATTGAAAATTCGGAATAGGCAGTTTGTACAGGTCGCAGCTCGGTCTTCCAGGAGCTGAGAGGAGCCAAAGGAAGTGCCTAGAGCAGGGGTGCTCACTGCGTCGATCGCGATCGACCAGTAGATCGCGGACTGGTCCCAAGTCGATCGCTGTGCTGGGAACAAAATGGCTGGGGAGAGGGAAATGTGGGCTTCCCCGCTGAACCTGTTGCCACCATGACCTGACCCAGAAGAAAACAGATGGATAAATGCACAGTCATACGTTGTCAAAATGACAAGTTTTGACTTGACCACTGTATCAATGAAAGAACAAGACAAGTCTCTGACTCGCATGTGAATTTGGGTTTCAGACGGAAGAAGAGATGATTCCCCTAAATTAACAAGTCAATGTTTGGCCTGCCACAACGTACCTTTTTGCCTGCCAATCATACTCTAAGCCGCCCTAAAGCTTTCATACGCCGGCTCACATCAGCCCTTGTGCCAAATAAGAAGAGAGAGAGAGAGAGAGAGAGAGAGAGAGAGAGAGAGAGAGAGAGAGAGAGAGAGAGAGAGAGAGAGAGAGAGAGAGAGAGAAAGCGTTGTTCTCGAGACGAAGAATATGTCAGGGTGCTAAATGGAGCAGAACTCAATTCGAGCTCCACTCTTAACCTTCCTGTGCCTCATGCAAGGCATGAAAAGCACCAGAGCCAGAAGACAAATAACAGACCCGGCTCACTGTAAAAGGCAAACTTGACATAACACACAGTTAGAGACAGTGATTGGAGAGAATGTGCTTGAGTTCTAATTGCCGCTCTTAATCGTCCTTTTGTGAATTAATTGTGAAAAGAGTAAGGGAACCTACACAGGCTGATCCCCCACCGGATAAGTTGCTGTTGAATTACAATACCCTCACCATGGCAACCATCCCCCCCGCACTCCCACCCCAAGTCATAAAGAATTGTGCTGACATTTTCTTCCGCTTCCTAGATGCGACGGTTAATATCGTGTTACAAAATCCTGGCGCTCACTGATGAGTGCGGGGACAAAGTTGACATTTTGATGAGTGATGCTTAATGGACAACCATCAAAAACGACCCTGATCGCTTTGGCGAAAACATGATATGCATCTCTTTATACCTTCCAACATTTTGTTGATGAAAAAAAATGATGTGCTAAATGCCAGAAGTCAATCTGATCACTGAAGCCAAATATAATTGATCATTTTAACTAAATAGTGTTGCAAATGCATTATTAAGGGGTTGTTTCAGTGTTAATGGGTTCGGTAATATGAGGTACAGTACTTCATCCGGGTACGGCTTCATGTAGCCAACTTGGTCATTTTGGTAGTAGGCTAATATAGATACATACAGCATGTGTTGCCTTCATTACAAGGCTGAAAGGAGGCTTTTGTTTTGATTGTGGCTCCCAGACATATTTGGTGTTTGTTTTTTTTTGTCCAATATGGCTGCTTCAACATTTTGGGTTGCAGACCCTTGCGAAATAGGAAATGAAATGTGGTGGTTTGGAAGCTAAGTCAGATTGCGAGTATGCCTGTGGTCTGGCAATAAGGGTGACCAATGTGGCCAAGGCCTAATGATTGAAAACGCCAAGTTCTGGTCACGACAGGAAATGCCTCCCATGAGAAACTTCCACCCAGTAGTAGTAGTCGCTAGTCCAAAGAAACCACATGCAGGCTTGCGTTGTCATTTTGACTGTGTTTGATGAATCGGGTCGGATTCATTCAGAGTGGTAAACCGCCGATGCCTTCTAATCACTCGACATCAAAATCCCAAATTTCACCTGTTCCACAAAGTGTCCACAAAAGCAGTGGGAATGAACACGAAACAGCAAACTCGGTCACTGTGCCTTAGTATGCACTGTTCAGACAAATTAAGGAAGGCTTGGCAGCCTTTTAATAGTGTGTCGCAGTCTAACAGGTTTTGAGCGCTTACAATGGAGGCAAAGCACTAAGCCCGGCGGCTCACACTTAATAATTGTTCACGTTGTGCACATGAGTGTGCGTTGGTGTGCGTCAGCTGTCAAAGTTCATCTGTGCAGAGAACTGCACAGTGTGTGTGTATATATATATATATATATATATATATATATATATATATATATATACACACACATATACACACACACATATATATATATACACATATATATACACACACACACATATATATATATATATATATATATATATATATATATATATATATATATATATATATATATATATATATATATAGATATATATATATATATATATAGAGAGAGAGAGAGAGAGAGAGAGAGAGAGCACATAACAACACCCGAAAATGGCAACTATGGAGAGACATGCTTACGAGCACAGTCTAGACTGCAAGCTATCAGTTACGCGGAGGACCATGGGAATCGAGCAGCCGCAAGTGATTTCAATACTAATGCATGGTGCTCGGTGCTTTTGTTTTATGAAACGGCGCCATCTATCCATCCGGACAAGGACGACCGTGGCGCGGCAAGATTCGGCGGAATACAAGGAAACGCTGGTGATTTTTCGACTCTACAATAGGACAAAAAGATGGCCGACTAAACCACAAACTCACTTTCGACATCGCGGTGAAACACACTTGAAATTACTTTTGAGATAGTAAGTTAATTCCACTTCCACGTTACACAAAGTAATTAAAATGTCTTTATTTCAGATGTATTGTCACATTTAAACGTCCCCCAGACATTGACAAAGAAATGTTCAGTCTGCCAACTGTCTTCAATTTCATGTGGTGCCTGAAGAAATCAACAAAATCAAATACATCTGTTTGTTTTTCATTCGCTCCTTTCTCCCCAGCCTGCAAATGGGTCTTTGAAGGATGAGATGGCAAATCCTAAAAAGTCTGTCCTCAATAGCTGAAGACTTCAAGCTGTGTGCCCCACAATATGTCCGACAACCTCCCTTTAATAAGGCCTTGAAGACACGACTCGTTTCAAAGTGCTGTCCTGAGAGCAAAATTCATTACGGAGACAAAGCCCGTCGTAGCTCCAGGCAAAGATGAATCGCTGCAGTATTTGTGGAATGACAATTGTTACGCATTCAAGCGCTGATGGTGCGTCCAAAAAAATGTGAATGTGTGTGCCTCATCGTCACAAATTCTCTTCATGACCACCATCCAAATTCTACACGGAAACAAGTCTGCCGGTTCAATATCACGGTCCTCTGAACATTTCGTGGGGCCATGCATATAAATGTATTTTGGTTCGCGCCGTTGACAATTTTTTTCGAAAATGCATCGACTTGCTAACCGTAATAATTTTTTATCACTATCAACTTGGATCTCTCCACACCATAACAATGTGAAAACAACTAAAATATTGTGTTACAAACTGAAATACTAAACGAGAATAAGCACGCCAGAAGAAGTTATAAATAACAGCTACGAGCCTCACATTACCCAAAGTGCTGAATTTATACAAGCAGGCTCGAAAAAAATGTTCAAGTGAACAGTCTCAAGGTTATGTTCTTTGACAAGCACAATGAAGTGAGCGTATTCTATTCAGCGTTCACTCCCCCCACCCACCTTTGAACAAGTAACACTAAAAATAGGAATCTGTGAAAATCGAGGACAAGTGTCCACTGTCGGCATGTGCGAGTAAGGAACCAGGAAAATAAAAATGTCCGATCACGGGGCTGCTTATGCGACTCCAAAATAAGGTCATGCCTCGACCCACTTGCGACCATTGCCTTGGCATCCATCCATAACTGCACTTTTTTTTGTATTTATCGGGCTATTTAAAAAATTCGCAAAGATATCCCGAGACATTCACTTCAAAGTTTATAATCAATGCTATGTCTTATTTTACGAGTATCTTTTTTCATTTATGGTCGAAGAAAAAAAAACACAACCCAGATTAACCAAGGGGAAGTTCCTTGATTGTGAAACATTCCACGGCAGCCCCGTAGAGACTGGACAAATGTTTTGCAGCTGCGCTCGAATACAGATGGACTCGTTGGGGATTCCAACATTGGGAGAAATGAATTAGCCACTTTTGAAGAGGAAAAGACAACGACATCGTTTATCATAGAGGACAGCGATTAGGATCATGCGGGATGAGCGGGTCTATGAAGACTAATCAATTCTAATAAACCAAAACCGGGAAGACAAGACAAATTCGCCGTTTCACAAGAATCCATTCAGAAACACCGGACAGCCTTCGACTTGGTAGGCTTTCAAAGCTGTATGGAGCATTTGGATAAATTAAAACTTATTGTGGGAATTGAATTTTACTGCAGCCGCACGTTTCATCATTTCTTACGGTCTGACTTCTAGATGACTTTTCCTGCTGCCGTTTTGTATTAGTGGCACCCTGAGCAAACGTCATCTACTGTATTAAGTATGGAAATCTATCTGCCTTCCATTGTAATTACAAACTCGCCGGAGGCAAAGCTTTTTGATCTCTGCTCTGCATGTTCTTTTCCCTTTCTCTTTCCTTTAACTCGCCTCTCGAAGCTGATGGGGACAGTCACATGCTGAGCTAACAATTCGTTTCCAACGACGTTCTGCTTTTTTTCCTTTTTGATAGGCCATGCGTCTAGTATGCTTGATAAATATGCTATGGAGGCGGTTATCCATTTAAAGCACGTCAGTTTGGATATAAATTACAGGGGGGGGGGTCTGTTTTGTTCAACGCGAGTCGCATGGGTAAAAAGCCTTTGAAAGCGAACAACTGAAGGGTTGAATTATGGCTTTGTTTACTTCTAATGTCTGGAGGAGAAATCTTCAGACTTTGAGAATCTTCTCTCACGATCCATGATATTATAAGACTGCTTCAAGCAAGGAGGAGAAGAAAAAAATTAGATCATGAAAATGTCTGTCCCGGTTGTCCTTCAAAAGTGGGCCAATTACAAACAGAAACGCTATTCAAGAACTTTAACCAATTCGAGAGGCAAACCGGCCTATTGTAAATGGAGAATTAATTCTCACACAACGAAGTCACAAATAACCTCTGGATTTATCGTAATGTATTAAAAAAACACAGTAAGGTCGTGATCGAAGCTTTCCCAAATCGAGTGACGGCATGTTTATCAGAAAAATGGGCAACGTATACTCTGACGCTGGTCGTGTAAAGTTTTCAAGATGCACATATAGGTGGAACTAAAAACCTTTCAATGACGATATGTAGCCACATCTAACGAGAACGCTGTAAATGGTCCCAAAAGTCATCCTTCAAACAAAAGAACCAACCACAGACGGGTACTAGAATGAAAACCTAATCCAACAATGCAAGTCTTTCGGTGATACCAGACATTCATTTTTTGGCAGCAAAAGTAAAGGCAAATTTGCAATAACTCCAATTCAATTTTGTATAAGGTTCAATTCATGTTGACAGACGCATTTTAAGGAAGTTACAGCAATCGAAACAAATTAAAGACAGAAATATATTTGATGTTCACCCTTGCAAATAGATAAAACAGGAAAAAACACCCAAAATGTATTTCTACCTTCCAGACTATGATGGAAGCACGGTGATAAAATGTCTAAATTTCCCTCACGCTTTGTTTCAGTCACGCCCAAATATTAGCAAAGCAGATTAAAGCAATAAAGACAAATCAAATGAATTGAAGAACAGCTATTAATTTCACGGATCATGAAAAGGGAAGCCATCCAAAACGGTCTCCGTCTCAATTTGTTTAACACTGCATTGTCGATGCAAAAACGACAACTGAAAGAAAATTGAATAAACCGGGGTGAGGAAAATAAAGAGGACAGTCTCGGCGCATAAAGTAAAAATAGTAATTAGGTTTGTCCCCGAAGATGAAAGAGCAGTAAGTAAGGGAATGAGAATTTAAATAAATTTGAATAAACTAGTTAAGAATTTGTATATAAACTGTAGGTCAGAAGCAACGTTGCAATTTTTTCCTGAGAACAAAAATAATTTATCAAATGATAGCAACCTAATTAGCGTTGTCATCACATTTGTGAAAAGACAAAATATTATTTGGGAAACAGAATTTTCTGTTCCAGGCACATCTTAAATGATTGTTTGTGGCAGAGATTCAAATCCATTCAACCTTTTATTTACAGAGCACTTTTAAGAAAAGAAACCACAGCTGCACACAAAGTGGGCGGCCGACATAAAAGTCAAACCTATAAAATCCAAAACAGTTCACAATAAATTAATAACATAAAATCGCCAAAGGCACAACACTCAAACGATGCCGAGTTGAAGGCCAAAGATTTTTCCCCTCCCCCCTTGCATGAACATAATAAAACAAGCTGACCAAGTATTATGATTAAATAACAATTATTTAATCAAATAAAGCTTTGCTTAGCCATTATGCAGGATTTTTTGGGGGGGCGGCGCTCCGTGAATCTTCTTCCACGGTCCCCCCATGCGGGTTTTGTGGTAGATCAGGAAAAAAATCCACAAGGTAAAGTGCCGACCACAAAAGCCACAGGACAACTAAGAAAAAGAAAAAACTTTTGTCTGTAAGCTGAGAAATCAAAAGTGTTCTCTCGCAGTCGCATCAGCGCTTCTGAATCACAGAAAGGTGAAACACTTCGCTGCTGCAGTGTTTGCTGTAACCCTTCCCCCCACCCCCACAATTTTTAATACTTTGCAGTATTTCGCTTTACTTGCAGAATTCCCGAAGCAAAGGCGTAACGACGTGCAATCTAATGATGAACGGTCTTCAGAGTCTAATTTTCTAGAAAGTGCACCGTGCCTCCTTGTAGTTATCCTATTGGCTTTTGCGACACAACAGCGAATGGAGACCTACGCGAAAACAATGCCAACCTTGTGATTCTTCAAAATGTGTCAAATTGTGTGGTGACGGTTTGTATGAATGGTTTCAGGTTGACGGGCTTCAGCACAGGGAACAGGAAAGCCATCCCACATGGCATCAGTTCGGGGATATTGTCTTCAAGGGGGCTTTTAATGCTCGGCTGCTTCGTTTGGCCAGCTATGAAAGAGATGCAGCCTTTCTCCGGCATCCCTGACGACAGACGTCCCGGAAGCCGCGTTGCGTGAAATGGCCTCCTCTCAACTAGTCGCTCTCCTTTGCCAATTGTCATCCCCCCCCACCCCCCTGACACAAGCCACTTCCACATCGCCAAACATATGAGCAAAGCATAATCGTGGTATGATGGGCACTTTGGATCACTAACAGTTACGCATCCAAATGAAAATGGTGCCTCTGTGCCCTCTACCTCCATCCTTTCTCCAAAACAGGCCCAGGTTGTGTTCAAACTAAAGACCCACTAGGGTGGGGGCATACGGATTGTTTCATTGATCCAAGCTGTTAGTAGCTGGTATGTGTGTGTGGGTGTGTGTGGGTGGGGGGGCTGACACCTTACGTCACTGGACTGAGTCCATAACCAATTTCTCTTGCTTCCTTTTTTTTTTTGTTAATCCATCCATTGTCCACACAGCTCAGGCGGTGCAGGGCTGCAAGGGACTGGACGACATCTCAGCTGAAGCCATTTGGGGCACCCTGAATGTGGTCTGCCAGGCTGACCAGAGAAAGACTTTGCTTTCATCTGCACAAATAAGATTCCCTGAAAACAGTCACAAATGAGGTGGGGGGCCTGGGGGGCTACTAATGAGACTTAGTACACACCTAAAGCCCCTGTCACACCTTGACGATTTAGCCAGCGTATGCCGACGTGAGGAAAAATTTGGCAAATCGGCTGGCGTCGTCGAATAAGTTATGGGTAAGTTTTGTATCACGTAACAGCACGCTGAAGCACGTTGGTATACGTCGGAAATGCGTCGAGTCGTCGAGAAATTTTAAGCATGCTTAAAATTTCTCGTCGTATATCAGCGTATGGCTATACGTCCGTATATCGCAGGCCATAAGTAATAGGTAAGTTATGCGATCGTTGCTGCGTTCAAACACGTTAAGTGTAGGTTACTCATAAGTCCAAATACGTCGAGAATACCTACTAGCTGTTCTCCAACATCCGTGCCTTTCGAACTGCAATACGCTGCTGCATAGCGTGCAGCAGCGTATTACCGACGATCACGTGGCGTAGTCTATAAAAAGGCTGGCGCTCGACGTTTCAAATCATAACTGCACTAGACATTGCAGTACCAACATCTGTTTGGGGACTATCCCCCCACCCCGGTCTAGTTAAAATGGTATAACCCAAGAGGCAAGGTGCGGCTTGCCATCGTTACTGTGAGTTGCTATTCACGCTATTAAAGCAGCAATCAAACGCCATTATGACTTGTGTCATTAATAAACCAAACAACATCAGCGTCATGGCAAAGAAAAGTCTGGGGAGCTCATCAAAGGTCTCGCAGAGGCTCAGCCCATCACAGCCACTGCAGCCTTCGCCAACTACGTGCGTGACAGCCTGGTCAGCATGTCCAAGCGCCAAGTTCGAAGGCACGGATGTTGGAGAACAGCTAGTAGGTATTCTCGGCGTATTTGGACTTATGAGTAACCTACACTTAACGTGGTTGAGCGTGTGCAACGATCGCATAACTTACCTATTACTTATGGCCTGCATTATACGGGACGTATAGCCATACGCTGACATCGTCGAGAAATTTTAAGCATGCTTAAAATTTCTGAGGTCGTCGAAAATTTTAAGCATGCTTAAAATTTCTCGGCGACCTCGACGCATCTCGGCGATATACCAGCGTGCTTCAGCGTGCTGTTACGTATACAAAACTTACCCATAACTTATTCGACGTCGCCAGCGTATTTGCCAAATTTTCCTCGTCGGCATACGCTGGCTAAATCGTCAAGGTGTGACAGGGGCTTGAAGCGTCGGCGCCAGCCTTTTTATAGACTACGTCACGTGATCGTCGGCAATACGCTGCTGCACGCTATGCATAAATTAGACTATCGTTGGGCATAAGTTGTGTACGCCGGCAACACGCTAGGCATTCGTTGGAATAAGTTATCTATAAGTTATCGAAACGTTCTATATAATTTACTGATACGTTATGTATACGTCCAGCCCGTTATGAATGCGCTATGTATACGCCCAAAATTGAAAAAAAAAATCGATAATTCAGCGTATGCCAGCGTTTTAGGGAAAATCTGAACGTCGGCATACGCTGGCTGAATCGTCAAGGTGTGACAGGGCCCTAAAAAAAGGAACAATCAGAACTCCGCCTTGACTTCATCTATATCGTTACATGCTGGATGATATAGCTGTCTATACCTCTACCTTTTTTGTCTCCAATTAAACAAACACACACACACACACACACACACACACACACACACACACTGCATCCTTTCTAACATTTATCAAAAGTGTTTTGAACACCAAAACAGAACCCCAAAAAATAAAAAGTTCACAATTTTAACCGCGTCATAAAAAGTGGTCGGCCCGAGTTGAATGCAGCTCCAAATGCAGGTTGTCACCCACATTTTCGGTCCCCCCCCACCCCCAGGATGTATGCTTTTGAAAGAGCCACTTGTCTGACCCTGACACGGTTTCAGTTGGCCTCACTCTATCAGCGTTTCTTTGTCCCAAACCCTTCAATCCCTCTTGAAGCTGCACGGATGACAAATGCCTCAACACACTCAATTGGGGGAGCTGTTTTGAACACTACACTATTAAAACAACCAACACAATGCCACATATGATGGTGCTCTGAGAAGTGGTCCATGTGGCTGGTATAGCGTGGAGCAGTAATAGCTCTATCCATTTTTTTAAAGCCGCTTGAAAGTCACCGTGTATTCACTGCATCAGACAATAACTACTTTTACCGTATTACTGTGTTGATAGCGATGCTGAAAGTAATGTCTGCTGTGATCGCTTCAATCATTAGACGCAAGCAGAGAACAGATATTTATATGGAATTTAGGAAAAGCACACACGGACTTAATGAGAGATGAAAAAAGATACAGTCATGCTTAAATCTTATGTTTGGATGGAAATCTCTCTTAGTCTTCAGTGCCAGAGCCCTGTGGAGTCTGGAAATTAAAACGTAAGACTGAAGGATAAACAAAGTTGGAGCTCACTGCTCAAATAACATTTCTTGATAAAAGTCCATTTTCCTTCCATACGGTCTTCAAATTCAAACGACAGCTTTTTATTTTTTATTTTTAGTTCAACAAAGTCCTCCAAGCTCAAATGGAAATTTTCAAGATGAGGAAACTGTCTCACTTCCCATAAATGCAAAAGTTGCTGGAAAGCTTATGATGCACCTTCACTGTGAAGCTATCATAAAAAGGAGACGTTCAACCAAACCGTGGGTCGTAAATTTTATGACACAGTTGAGAGACAATTATCGACTAACTAGTTTTCGGGAAGCCTTGGGGTGTAGCTTGGTGTAATTATCCATGTCTAGAACAAGTACCTAGAAAACATTTCCAATTTCAGGTGGAGACAAACGACGACAACACCCTGGAGAGGAAATCCAATCGCCAAATGTGAACCGAACTTGGATTATTTAAGATTTTAAGAAGATTGGGGGCAAATGAACATCACGTTTGATTGATTGTGCAGGTTAAAATTGGGTGGCTACATTTTGAAGTTAACAATAAATGATGCTGATTTTTCAATAAAAAAAATGTAAAGGCATGCTTTTAAGCTAGCAAACAAAGTTTAGTTTCCGCAAAGTACCATAAAGTTGATGACAGCCACCTGTTATTTATATCGTAACCGTGGCACTATTCTGGCCTCTGTGCCTGTTCCAGCAGACTACTGTATTTCACTTCACATTCTTCAAACCTGTCAAGTAAGTCACGGTGAGTGCGACTTTGTGATACAAAGCGCCATATACTGTAGAAGACAACAGTACAGAGGACAGCGGTCCAAGTCACTTTGCACCTACGGTGAAACGCGAGATCCGCATGTGGAGTCGTGAACACGTTCCATCTTCTCTCCCGACTGCTGACACAGGGACATGTCAGAGCAGCAGCTTTTTAGCCCCTGGAGAAAGCAAGACAGCGACACCGTCAACATGTTAAAAGCACTGGTCTACAATAGCAAAGCACTGCCACTTGTCTGATGATGTTGCTTTTTTTTTTATTTTTTATTTATGAAATATTTCGAAACGTCTTTGCCCTAGAGCAGGGGTCTCAAACTCAATTTACCTGGGGACCTCTGTAGGCAGAATCTGGGTGAGGCTGGGCCACATCAGGATTTCCACAAGAAAAGCGCTGATAAATCATTCCAATGTTCTCAAATATCTTTATTTTTAACACAAAATAATGAATTAAATAAAATAATTTAAAAATGAATGTCTGATTTAACAGTTCAACTTTTAACTTTATGAACATGAATGAAACATTAAACATGAACCGTTCTTAGCACAGGAACAGCCACCATGTATGTCCTTCTCCATGAAGTATTTTACTTCTGCTCTCAACTCAAAAAATCTCTTCAATACGTTTCCCCTGCTGATCCAACGTACCCCAGTGAAGTAGAGCACATCCCCATATTCTGATTTTATTTCCTCTAAAAAATGGGTGGGACGGAATAGGGTCAATACCTCACCGTGATTGGTTCGTTCAGCTCCGCACACAACAAGAGTCATTCATATCAATCTTGCGGGCCGCACTAATATTAATCTTTCATATTAAGACGGGGGCCGCAAATTATCATCCGGGGGGGGCGCAGTTGGCCCGCGGGCCGCACGTTTGAGACCCCTGCCCTAGAGCATAAAATAAAGGGCAACACGTTCATCTCTTTGTAGTTTGTAACTTAATACATCATTTGGTTAATTTCCTCCACCTTCCTTTAATATGTGTAATCAGCAATATGGTGCCCTTGGGAGTTCAACCCGTGAAAAATGATAGAAGGTACAGAGCAGTGTTTTTGGCAGCCATTTTAGTCCTGAATATAAATGCTCATTCATTTTAGTCACATTTTATTCTTTACTCAAAAGCTGTTTCAGTCACAACGTGGCTCAATATGACAAAGCATCGTCTGCGCATAACCGCAACACACAGAGGCTAATGAACCGACTTCAGTACAACAAATCAAACTTTAGCCTGAAGCTAGCTAGCAGTTGTACATCAGTCTCGACTTCCTGTTGAATAACAACTGATATAACTTTCCTGGCTGCCTCGTTTGGAGTCACAGCAGGAACAATCCCAATGATTGTTGTAAATGCGCATGGGCTTAAACGTGGAAAAATATGTATTAAAAATGTTTGAATACATTGCTTAGGGAGAGTGCACCTCTGGAATGCTATTCTTATTTGACCACTGTAGGGCAGAGTAAAAATAAAAACTCCCGCTGGTGCATATATCTGACAAATGTCACAGAAAGATGACACCTAGCTTGTTTTAACTGAGAGTTTTATTCAGACCAAGGTCGAACAGTGTAACATATTAAACCAACACTGGCTTTCGGACTACAGTCTTGAAGCGTCTGAAAAAGAAAAACAATATAGATCTTTTTTTTCTTTTGTATTACTGTCATAATGTAAGCCAAAGGGGCAAAAAAAGGGATGCCTGACTCTCAGCATTTAAACAAGGATGCCTAATGTGACTTTCCTTAACGATTCACCCGAGGCTCAGGGAGACCAAGCTCAAATTGAAAAGTGCTGAAGCATAACTGTGTCTGTTGCCCGGTTTACTTGCCCCACAGCCTACAACAAACTGAAGTTCCTCTTTAGACATTTGCAAATCTTAAATTAGTTGAGTCCCCATTAAGAATCGTCGGTTGGATTGAAAGAGCAAGCACTTCATGAACTGTGAGTAACTCTAATGGATAAACATGCAATAGAATAATAAAACCCCGCAAGCAGCAGATGAGATTGCGAACATCACATTTTCAAGACGCAGAGATTTCTTAAATTCTCTGGCATCCAGTCAAAACTAATTTCCCATGAAATGAAAAACATTCAGCTGCTAATGAGACATAGTACACAACCTGACTTCATACAAGAATAATGGACTGCTGAGAAAAAGGAAAAAAATACATAAAAAAATAATGAGAAAAAGGAAAGAAATACATTTTAAAAATCACCAACATACGCATGCAGTAGAAGAAAACGACACAAGCCGACACAAGCCCAGGTGACGAAGTTGGCTGGTTTTGTCCACTCCTGAGTTACTTTATAGTAATCCCGCCCCCCACCCCCACCCCACTTTCCATGGTAGGAATTATGTTCCAGACTTTTTCTGAATAAAAGTCATGCCTCATTTTTACTGAACGCACCTTCTACATTTTAATGGCGCCACTTGGAGCGTGCGGTATATTGGTGAGTTATTACTTGGTGTGAAAGGTTTTGAGAATCCCTCCTTGAAACGCTCGCCAAGATAACATCGCATAAGATTTGCGATGTCTCTTCACTTTTGAAGTCTTCTTTTCCCACCATGCTTCCAATTTCAGATATGCATCAATTCAATTATTAGTCCGCTCGGCTCAGAGTGCTCATTAAAAAGGCATCCGAAATTTGTGAAGTTGTTTTGTGCATGTGTATCTTGAGAGGCAGATTCTCCTACCAAAAAAAAAAAAAAACTCAGTACAGTATAAAAGGGCCTTGTAGCTGACAGTCGTATCTACGTGCTGCCGGAGACCATAGCTCACATAGCCACATGAGGCTAAAAAAAAAAAAAACACGCTGTTGACAAGTGGTATCAGGACTCCAAGGATGAAGGCAGGGCCAATCGACTCCACTTCACAGCCAAGCCTATTATCAGGATCCACAGACTTTACTAATGCCTGAAAACAAACAACGCGCAAGCATCCTACTAATTACGCCCTTGAGAAGTGATGCTAAGTGCACGAGCGTCGCTGTGTTGGATGCCTGTGAACAGGCTGACTGGATTCATCCGTACTTTTAATGTGCTCCCAGTCCCTCCCACAGGCCGCTTGAAGACTTGAATACATTGTTTGGTTAAGACCAGACGGGAACACAGAGACTCTCAATTATATCTGCATTAGTACACAGACTGTCGCCGATAACAATTCAGATTATCAATGAGCATGTGTAAATACTGTATTGTTTTAGGAAACACTCCAAATATTCAATCATACAAAATGCACTCTTAAAGGAACACCACCCAAAGTATATGACTATACATACAGTATATGATATAATTTAATGTAATAATGATTCCGCCATTTCAAGCACTGCGCACCTCTCACGCACCGATGATAAAGTAGGACAACCGCTTCGATTGGCTGCAAATTAAGTCGGCAGTGCTCACACCCTTAACGGCGCTTGCCGCCCGTTTCCAACTGTGCCAAGCTGCATGAGTGTGAAAAAAACAATACTTGGTCTACCCTGTCCCTTGGCACACACCGCGCTACATGCCACCTGGGCACAAATATAGAGCCCCTTGTGTGCATTTCTTTTTTTATTTTTTTTTTTTGGTTGGATGCTGCCAACTAAAGGTACCTGCAATGGCAATTGGGAGAAATTTGATGAGATTTATCAAGACAAACTGAATTCATCATGACACAGAATTAGTAAAGGACCGAAATATGGTGCATGGATTCCTGCCCTGGCGGCGTTCCTACTATGAAAGGACTTACAATTTAGCGAACATACAGGTCAGGTTTCTCTGCGCTGCTCAATAAAATAGAGTGATGCCGCCGATGATAAAAGACGAATGGAATGCACACTCACAAGCAAGCCGCATGGAGCGTTTATGTGGGACAATTTGTGTGCTCCTTTCCTCTGCATGTTTATCACCGTGTTTGGGTGAGTTTATGGTCTTTGTCTTTTTATACTCGTTGAACAATGTTCCTTAAAACATTCCCGCGACCGTTAAACTCTATGATGGCGACAGTTTGATCCTTGAGAAAATATTTGTCACCCGTCTGTAGGAAGTATTTCAGAAACGATTCGTGAAAGGGAGACTGGCTTGTAAGAAGAATAAGAATAAGAATAAGAATAAGAATAAGTAAGAAGAGCAAAATCAATGGCGCTTCCTGCAAACTGAATTTGAATTAGAATCTACTTAAGCGGCACATCAAGCAAGATTAAAAAGTCCCTGGGCCTGGCAGTGCAAGCGCTTTCCTCTCACAACACTCACTAAAAATAGGCGCCTTTATAATAAACTGACTTCAGGGCAAGGCGGTGGAAGCAGCAAAGTCACAAGATGCAACGTCACACATTACCCCAGCGTGAAAACTAAATTCTTTATCAGAGAGTAACGCTCTTAAGTTCCTTAAACATTCGGTATACTCGTGCCTTTCAACTTGGAATGCTGGCTTCTTGCCAAGAACCGCTTCCCAGGCAGTTCTGTGCCTATGCAGGCTGTGAGAAAGAAACGTTTTTTTTCCTCCCCGGGAAGCTTTTGACAATTAGTTGATTACCATACGCAAATATAATGTGATTCAGGGCATACCCCACCTTCGCACAAGCGGAACAAGGACAAGTGGTATTGAAAAATGGATGGATGGATAATTCATTAACCTTCAGGTAGATGACACTTGCCAGTGTTCTGTATGACCATATTACTTCATTTTATTGCTTGGGGTTTATTATTCAAATGCAAAGATGTGGGCAAGGCAATTAGCATGCCGCTTGAATTTGGATGCATGTATATGCATTAGAGTCTAAAGTGCATGTTTACATATTACAATGTGTCCATTAAAATGGGAGTGTAGCACAATTAAATGACTATTTGAGAAAAAGCAAAGAAATTACTAGAACCGACGCAGGCTGCTCAAAGGATGAATAAGAGATGCAATCTGAAAGCTGAAAAATGCACTACTGCAAAATACTGCACCGGGAAGTCGTTGACAACATTCAAGTGCGAAGATTAGCATGATTCTGCAAGTTGGGGTTTTTTTCTGTGTGGGATTGTTCAACGGCATGACATGTCTGTAAAGCATCCTCGTTACGCTCTCGTAACGAGGATGCTATCCTCGTTACGCTCTCGTAACGAGGATGCTGGGCACACAGTACGTAAAAGAATGACATTGTGTTAATATCGGTGGCGACGATTTGTGGCGGCAATATAAACTGGCCCAAACTGCAGCAGGGAATTACGGGTCGCCACGTCAGCACGAGCTGCCGGGGAGAACCTCAAAATGAAAGCATACCAAGGCACCGACGTCTACGTAGTCTTTGGTAAAGACTTTTTTGGGCGGGGGCCTTCTCGTCAAGTGTTAAATGCCCCGCAAGTGTTGCTGCGGCTAGCTTGACTGTTTTCCTGATGGTGCATGCCAAATAAAAAGGTACTCGGAGTAACAGCGGGGTATAGCTTGAGTTGTCGATTTAGGTAAAAGGTGCCCTCCTCCGCACACCTCACACATCTATAGAGGATCAGAGCATACTCCGCCTCTCTCTTTACGCCTCCTCTCTCCGTAAGGGGCGGGGGGAAGATAGCATAGATAAAATAGAGTGCTTTAGCTCAGAGGCTCATGGGGAAGCGTCATCTCCGGGTGGTGGTTTCCGAGCGCAGCTGAGATTGAAGTCAAATCACAGCCATTGATCAAGGCAGAGATGCGTCCTACATCACAACTGCCAGTCCGCTTTAGAGCAGAGAGGAAAGATAGAGGGGGAGCAGGATGGCAGTTTTAGTAGGAGTCGAAGGAAGGGGAGAACAATGTCTTTATCCATCATAACAAAGACAAAAAAATGCTGAGGCTTCACGGAATGCCTTCCCATGAGGGTGAAATATGACACGCTGCTTTCAAGCTGCGTACAGCAGAACGCCGCTCTGGAACAAAACGCAAAGGACAGATTTGATTTGAAGCCAAATGCAAAATAAATCGCCACTTCTTCCGTGCTCTTTGTCTTGAAGACAGCCGCATAGCCAGCATCGTGGCATTTTTTAATTCCCAGACTCCCATCCGGCTGACCCCCACGCACTCCACAAATCTCGGGGAGGAGAAACGCCAGCGCTAAATACGCTGTTGATTATACTTTCATTACAGGCGAGAAACGCACCCATGGCTACATCATAGTTGCTGTTAACTAAAAGTCGTGGAGACAATTAGCGAGGGTTGTTAAAATTAATCCTTGTAGCGGCTATAATCACAGAGGGCAGCAGAAGCCGGGGGCATTTATGGTTTGTTGATCTGAATCCCCCCAACACACTCTACGCCGACTGTATATCATCCGCGCTACTAAAAACAAAATGAGCGGTTTACTCGAGCGGGTGAGGACACGCAAGTGTCGAATCCAAATTTTTGCAATCAGAAGGAATCTTGCAATGCGTGTATTGGGATTTTTGGGGGGGGGGCAGGGGGTCAAAAACGTCATCCTCAATGTTAAAAATGTTTAACTTTGGGCTCAAAATGTGTCTCACCTTGTCAGAGTTGCACGCCCCTGTGCCCAATACCTTCTGTTTTGCCATCACTTCTCTCGCTGTTTCTGTTATTAGCAGGGGTTTAATAATGAACCCAGCAGGCATCTTCTTCATTAGGCAGGCGGGTTGGAGAGAGGCCACCGAGACAGGCTGACCCTGCTACACTCTCCTCATTGGGGATCTGGCACAAGAATTTTAATAGTAGGTAGGGGGTGGTGGTGGGGGGAGTAACAGAGGCAGGCAGGTCAGTCCAGGGGACACGGTGTGCATGCCAATCTGGGCTGACCAAGCAGCATGAGTGCAGCGAGAGCTGTGAACAGCTCGTCTGACAGTTTGTAACAAGCGTGGAGGATTTTCGAGAAGCCTGTGGGGATGAAGGCCAGCGGGAGAGCGACGGTAAAGGGATCAAGTGAGGCGTCGAGGTGAGAGAGAGTTTTGACAAGACCCTGGTGGCAAGTCATTGTCATTGTGTCGCGCACGCCAATAAACACGGTTACAGCCTTTGTTAATTGCCTTATTTACGATGCGGAGAACATACTGACTGCTGCAGAGAAAGTTCAGACTACAAAATGAATTTAACCATAAATTAAGTGCTTGAAATTCATTTCTGGTCATGCTTGACAACGTTTCGTGAGCAAAACGTTTACTGCTAGCTCGAGTTATTTTAGCCATTCGGATTGTCCATGGATGGGACTAATTATATTTTGACGACCACTAAATGTTGTCATAACACCGAGTTTTGGGGAAACGTAGACACATACACGAGGTAGCATGTGCTTCACAGAAAAGTGCAGGACTTACAATCCGTTACAAACAAGAGTTAGACATGTAAAAGTAAAGAAAAAGTCGCTTACGGAAAGGATTCAAGAGAGCACAAACGTGAGTTTTCTGAAAAAGAGAATGGATTGTTTAATTACCTTAATGGCTAATACTAAGGTCCTCTCTTCACAAACAGATTAGGCTAATAAACCCACCAGAGGAATAATTCAATCATCCGTATACATACCAATGTTTTCCTTCCTATTAGGGAGATTTGACTGTGCTTCACACTGATCTACGGAGGAATTTCAAATTATTTTTTGCGGCATTGACAGCTGCTATATTTCACATCGAGTCAAATGAAAAATCCATAAATACATCACTTGCAATCGTCTGCGCGCTTGTCATCAGCACAATTACATTCTGCTTCGTCAAGAGCGGAAGACAAAGACTTGAATGAAATGCAGCGTACTGCGACTTCATATTCTTCTCATTTCTTGCCTTGTCAGGTTTATAAATTAAGAGTGATGCTTCTATTTATTTTGAAATGCGCCGTTTGAAAAATGGCTCACTTAGCTCAATACTAACACAGGCGGTACAGCACCTCCCAAATCTCCCATGGAACTAAAGATTGTATTTTGGGGCCGTTTGGAAATCCATAAATAGGACGCAGGTAGAAAGACATGAAAAGACGCAATACTTCATAAGAAACCTCATTCAGATTTGATTGAAACCCCCCACAATAGGTTCAAGCAAAGGACAATGCGCATCCAAGCAGATGTAAACATCTCATTTACATTTTAAAAGTGCTAGGTTGGGCTTTATCGCACACATTTTAAATGTCACCGCCGCAGATGCAGCGGAAGTCGATCGACGGTACCTCTGTCATCAACAAGGCGCTCTCAGTGGCACACAATAGAGGTTATCGGAGGCCAATCCTGGTTTAATGATGCAACAAAGTGTGACAAAGTGGCATCAAAGTGAACTTGTGATTGAATTATCCCACCACATGATGCAGAGGCTATATAGATCGTGTGAAAATAATATACTTGTATTCTGAAATAGGGGTCGCACATATCAAAACTGAACATTTATGGAAATTATCGATTACTGTAATCCCCCTTTTCGCATGTGGATTTGTACAGGTGAGCCAAGATGATCTCGGCAAACAATTCCAATCAACGAGTTTGTGGTATCGATTACTGTCTGGTTGCTGCGCACATTCGATGCTAGCATGCTGGTATCGTTTTATCTGTTAAAGAAGTTGCAGGCTGTGAGGAACTGCTCAGTGCTCCCACATAAATAGAGACAATGGGGAAAAAAATTACGTCTAATGGACACCGAACACGATAACAGCAGTGCGTCTTTTTATCCCGCAGTAGAATAAGATCCAGAAGTCGTCAGTTCAAAAGGCTCAAGCTCAGTTGCAGTTTCTGGAAGTTCTTGATATGACCACTTTGTCATCTGTGACCTTTCTAATAAAGAGGGACTGCGGATTAAATGGGAGCTCCTCACCTGTCTACTTCTATGTTACGCACATCCGTAAGGAATGTGCTGTATTGATTGTTGTTCGCCAGCAAACTGAGTCGCCAACATTCTCTTTCAAGCTGATCAATCATGACAGAAGCTAATTTACAGGGGCCAGCATATCACGAGGGGGAGAAAACTAATCCTGCTGATCAATATGAACAGTTTCAGAAAGAATCCTACCAGTTTCTGGACTTACTTTGTTCATAGGCAAAAGTATGATTTAAAATATCAATACTGTCAGTGGATTCTCAGACAGATTGAACAATACAATCAACTCAAATCAGAAATTGAGTTACAAAGGGTAACCCCCCCCCCCAAAAAAAACCACATCATGCTTGTAAAAAAAATTAATAATGCAATATATGAATATGTTACATATGAATTGCACTTCTGGAGTCAACTTGCTTTCAGACATTTTAATGTAGCTCAAATATGAGACCCATAGCAGCCATCGGATCTGCACGAAATATCCTCCACAAATGGCTTTGAGTGAGTCATAAGGCCCCACAATAACAGAGGTGAAGCCCCTCAAGTGCGTGCCAGACTATTTAACGTAACTATTTGTGAGCTAGATAACGCTGTGTACATTCAGGTCGCGGGTATGGGCTAGCGTACATAAAAGGCTGCATGTCTCCAAGTTTTCGTCGTGCATGAGCTTACCCCATCACAACTTGCTCGTCCGGTGAAGCCATCAGGCCGACACTAATCCTCCTTTGATGAGGCTTGCTTCACAGGAAAGGCACTGACATTTGGCGCTAAGGCCTTCTCCCTTCCCTCCTGATCACGCACACAGGCGCCTCGGTTCCGGTGAGATGCTCTTTCATCCTAGTGTCGGTGAGACGTGGGATTCAGATGACTGGTGGATTAGATGGCAGCTTAAAGGAGACAGAAAGACTGATGTTATCACTCAAGAGACAAGGCCTTCGAAAAACCCAGATCAGATCACATTTGTTATCGACTCGAAAGGATTGGACATAAAAGACAAAATGTTTTAATTGTTGACACACTTTTACCAGATCGTAATTAACTCCGTCCTTGTTGGATTTCAATGCCAAGAAAATAAATGTAATGAAATAAACCAAAAATTGCAAACCAAACTCCTAATATGCAAAAAAAAAATACAAAAAGAACACACAGCTACCATTGGCTCAAAGTCAAGGTTGATACACACAACATGTTGTCCGCCTGGGTAGCAGCAGTCCAGGAGGAGGCAACGTGTATATCTGTACGTCCAAAGTCAGCAGTGTGTCACGGAGGTCTCTCTGAAAGAAAATGGGCAGAGCACACGCTTCGTGCTGTTAGTTCACACAGAGAATATTTGGTGTTCTTCAAAAAACATTAAACTGACTTACATTAAATATTACTATCAGTGTCCGTTGTTTGTTTTACTGTTCAAACACATTCCTGTCCAATAAGACACAATCGCATCCCTTAGTTTAACACATTTCAATGTAGCAAGAACTCAATATACTTACATTTTAAACCAATAACCTTTATGATCAAATGAATTGGTTTTAAATTACTTCTATATGTACATAAGTCCTAACCTGTTAAAATAACCAACTTTTTAAGCAATTAACCATGATTTTGTATTTAACGTAGTCATTTATTTTAGAAATGTATTCGGGAAAAGTCGTGAAATTGTTCCTGACATCCGGGCGAACTCGGCCCGTTCCCCATACTCTTGGCCGTTAGCATTACCAGGTTAGCTTATCCAATACGACCAGATAAGTGACACAAGTACATTTGCAGAACTCGTTTCTAGATTTCCACTTCGAACAATATAATCTAGGACCTCTTAGGACACTTACAGTTTATATTTTACACTTGAAATATTCATTTTTACCAACCTATGATAAAATGTTTTCGCGCCGTTACGTCACTCGGAGAAAATCGTTCTTCCTATATGCGGTTGTACTACCTTTGTGCGATGTCCGCCATCTAGCGGATGGAATAAGGAACTGCGCTCGACTCGAATGAGTCATAATGGGACCGGATGATACCTGAAATAATCTTTTTTTTAATACCCCGTTTCTTTGATCTACAGTAGTTTTTTTTAACTGGTGGATCTGGGTCTGTGAGCACAAATTAGCTTCACATCTGATTTTCTTACACTGCTGAAAAAGGCTTGGTTCAGGTCTAAGGATATCCGATTCAGTGTGTGTGAGAAGTCGTTAAAAAAACAAACAAACAAACAAACAAACCCAAAAAAAAGCACACTTTCCTCACGGCTCAAATACTTTTTGGTTTAGCTGAAATATTTCCTGAGCACGCCAATAATAAGATAACAATAACACCAAATGAAACCATTAAACTGAAACCTTCGAAGTGAGAAATAAAATTGAAAATGAAATTTTGCATGACTTGCTTAGGTTCATGAAGCAATTTAACAGGTGAACACTCGGATACTGTGACATGCGATTGATTGCATACACAGACCTCCCCATCCAACGATACCTGCCACACTGAGGTGTTTCACTGCCTCCCTCTGGCACTGCAGAAGAAACGCACATTCTTGGTTGTGCCTCTCCAACGTCTTTTGTTGATATCATTCGATGAGTTATGAGAGCAGAATCCATTTTCCAATCAGTCTTTCGCATAAGAAGACAAACACCACAACTGTGGAATGAAATGGCGTTGTCATAGAAGCGTGTGCATATCTTATCTTGAGCCGACACGAAATTGACACACTTATTTACAGTTCTGTCCAAAAGTATTGGGACAAACTAAAATGATCCCCCTCACCACCGCCTTCCCTCATTCACATAACTCTCATTCCCCTTTCCCTCCACAGATTATATAATGACATTCGACCCATGTGAAGATTCATTATAGCAATGTTAAGTGTGGGGAGAGAGGTGGTTGTCACGGTTACCTGATCCGGCATGGTGCTGAGCCATCTGCCGTGGAAAAGACAACTCCCTTGCTCACTGCAGTAATTACTGCAAACCCCGAACCGCCTGCACACATGAGCACAGCAAGGGTGTGAGTGACGGAATACATCAGACAAATAACAGGCTATTAGCTAATACTGCATTCTCTTGAAAGAAATCGTGATCAATCTTATAACGGGCTGTATTAGTTCACTTTGGGCTAAACGTGATCCTTTGAAAAAGGATCTGACTGTTCTAGCTAGATTTGAGAAGGCTTGCTTCATTTCTTTGCTGTGGCCCATTATGCTCCAGCTGTCAAACATTCCCTTTTGAGCTCCGAAAAAAAAATGAAGCTACTTCCTTGACAGAGATGAAATGATTCAGGAAACAAATGAAGTCTGTAAATAACATACAACAGACAGAAGTTTAAATGAATGTTGTCCAACGGCAGTTGGCAAGCACTAAAAAATACGTCCCCACAACGCATTCTTTCTTCAGATGGACTTTGCATCTCATTTACCCGTTTCTGGCACAAGATGATTATTTGGAAAATGTCGTCAGCTGCTTTTACAGCAACACTTAACTAGCAACATTGCTAAATGCGCCTTTCACTCGATTACCAATTGGTCACTGAATTAACACATCACGTTTTTTGGAAAAAAAAAAAACGATCACATCTTACGTGAGTTCAACAACTGAAAAAATTGAATCATAAATAATGAACGGCACTGCTTATCAATCGTCAATATCAGAGCAGTGGTCTCATGGAAGCAAAGCATTAGAGCAAAGGTCACTCTAATTATGTCTGTGTTCTAATCAGAGTCCATGAAGAAATTGAGTTTACGGCTAATTATTGCGTGATTTATTTTTTCCCCCTTGTAAAGAGTTTTGGTGGTGTCGATTTGATTGCCTTCGCTTTAGAAATATATATTTTTATAACCGTCAGAGATGGTTGTTTGAATTGTAGCTCAGAGATCAATCGTCTTCGATGGGCCAGATGCTTTGATGAACTTTGAGGAATGGAATATTCGACCCCCCGCGACCCTTGTGAGGGTAAAACGGATCAGAAAATGAATGAATGTTTGTTGATGGTGCATGTTTACGTGGGGGTGAGACTGTTAGAGTCAACAATTGATGGCAAAAACCTGTTTGGAAAAAAAAAACAGGACAGGCTAATTGTTTGACATCAGCCGAGGAACCCAAACTTTATCCCGGGACACCTTTGATCAGGCGTAATTTGAAATCCACCTCGCATGCGCTAAATTTTGATGGCAGAATGCAAAAAAAAGCAATTAGGAACCAAGCGTGGTTTGAATGGCTTGGTGATCCAATTAAAACACAATCCCCGCAGATAGCAGTCTGTTACTAATGAGGCAAAAATTACCAACATTAACACGGCCTAGCGCTAACAGAGTATGAAACAAACATT
Source organism: Hippocampus mohnikei (assembly GCA_026261675.1). Taxonomy (NCBI): domain Eukaryota; kingdom Metazoa; phylum Chordata; class Actinopteri; order Syngnathiformes; family Syngnathidae; genus Hippocampus; species Hippocampus mohnikei. Next base: position 1,506,328 of record JAKGUB010000345.1, read on the forward strand.
TGCTCCTTTCTGATTGTTCATATTTTTCCCCTCTCCGGAAAAGTAAACATGCATTTGGATTTATTATTGCTCACTAATTTTTCTGTAATGAAAGTGCTAGCCTGCGATGGCGGATAAGCCATTTTAATTCAAGCAGTGACTATAGGCCTGCATATTAATGACCTCATTTGCATAAATTGTGTCACTCAAATCAGGATTCCAATTAAACCCTTGATTAATTGCTCGGCTGACCCGTTAAATAGAATCCTTTAAGTGGTTCAACAGGACACCGGTGCCTGTTGACACACACACACACACACACACACACACACACACACACACACACACACACACACACACACACACACACACACACACTTAGACTTTACACATGAACTACTCTGAACTAAATTAATCTTAAGGAATTAGTGAATAAGTGAATATGCCTCGGCAAGTATGACACCTGCAGGATGAAGCCATGCCAGCAGTCACTATTTGCTTTGAACGTGAAAGACTTAATTTCACAAATAAATGCCATCATCCACCGTTCAATTGCGATACTACTTTCACCGCGGATATTTGCATGTCAAGAAAAACAACTATTCGCGCTCACACCTAAAGGACAATTTCGACTTTCAGGGGTGTCAAGGGTGAATTTTTCAGAGGCTGTTTAATTGAAAACAATGCTTGCAGGAAGTCACAACAACGGGTGGATCAACGGGCTAATTGCAGCTTCTGTCATCACAAATAAGAGTCATTGTTCTGCCAGTTGCTGGGCATAAAAAGGAAAGCACAACCTACACTATGTAGGGAAAACAAGTAACAGAAAGTCACAATTATGTTTACGGACAACAATGAGAGACAAGTTCGAGCAGGATCTCTTCTTGGAGAGAGTGCAAGAGTACCAAAACGCAGCATCTTTGGCAATTAGCAAAGAAAAAATAACTTGGCATCATCCCTGGATCTCACTATGCTGACGACTGGCAGCAGGTGTGATGCAGGAGACTCCGCCCACTGACGCTCTCCATGACAGAACAAGAACAGAGAGGAAAAACCCAAACAAAACGAAATCAACAAAAGACGAATAATGTCTTTATGTTTATGAAATGTCTTGAGTTGCAACATGATTTCCGGAGGATTACAGAATTTAATTACACACACACACACACACACACACACACACACACACACACACACACACACACACTGCTTAAGATTTCCTTTGGACGAAACCAAAGATTTGTCCTCAAACTGTTTTTACTGCTAGCGCCACTTTTTGGAATACATAAGATGCAACTCCATGAATTCAAATCAACCCTGGCCGAGACTTGTGTACAAGGACACAGATACCCCAACGCACACACATAAAGGTTAGAAATAAAACTGTCATGACCCAAGAACCTGGGTTTCATGAGTACTTAGGATACATTTATGCACTTGCGTGTGCAGAGTTTGAAGGGCAATGCGTGTAAAATTGTGCAATTTTTGCTCTAAAGCTGTTTGTCTTTACGACGATGCATGTTTGTCTTAACCATTAAGCAAGGAGTGTTTTTCAGTGGGGCGCCACCATTTGCCCTACCAATAAACTCGACAGACAAAGCTGTCGTAAAATGGAAGTCGTTATCATTCAATCTATTCTTCATGTTTACAAGTTTGCATGTGTGAATGTGAGACACCTTGACCAGTCATATCAAATCAATCATTAAAACAGCCATCTGAAAAACATACCCAGATTGAAGTGTTGCCGTAGAAGCTTTTCCATACTTTTATCTCCAGTAGACTTGATTATTTGAGTGGTCTTCTGATTGGGCTCTCTCAAGAGAGCATCAAATGGCGGCACCTCAAGTTCTGCCCAGAACAAAGAGATCAAAAAATATTTTGCTATGCTATGCTAAACAGTGTTAATAACGAGCTGCAACCGGCATCGACAATCGTTAGGCAAATTGAATCGTAACCCCCGTGAACGGAATCCAATCTTGGGGTGGAAAGAGATTCCCACCCCCGACTCCGAAGGGTGCAACAGCCCTGAAAGATTTATTAAATGAACAAAGCAGTGACAAGAGTGAAATGTGGAGTCAATCTCATTTAATACCATTGGCTCATATAATGAGCAGCCTTGTAATATGTGAGAAATAACGAAATTACTTGATCTCACTCGGCAGACCTCAGTCCTCTAATTATACCCTTGAGATAAGAGCGGCAGTAATACGCTTCCAATTGTTATCGGGGTTTACATAATTACACTTTGCTCACGTTGCACACATACATCCACACAACAACAGTGAGATAAGTGCCATTTTGTAATTAGTAGTGGTGCTGAAACCCTCAATTGCAGTTTATTCGCCCGCCATCCCAGCGCCACCCGGCTGACCTGTGCGCTTGGCGAGGAGCTGAGATTTAAAACGAGCTTTAAAAAAACAGCAATGACTTCATGGGCAATCCATTCGCTGATTTTCCAGTTTATTTCCTTTCACCGTTAAAAGGAAACAATCATTTATTCCACTAACGACTGTTTTCATCGTGAGTGGGTGTGAGTGGGCAGTTGTCGTCAGACAGCAGAAATTAATGGGGCTAGCAAAATATAAATAGTAGTAGCGTTTGTAATAACGTTGTATTTTAGTTTTTAATTCAAACCGGTGCCGTCTTAATGACAGTGCTGGGCTTTTAAAATGCAATCAAAGTAATAATCAATACAAACAAACTTCCCTTCTTAGGCAATCGTGCTATTGGAGTAAATTCTGCCCTACATGTGCTTATAACTGCAGCCAAATGTGACATGTAAGCCTCTTCTATTTTCTTCCATACATCAGCAAAGAGTGGTTACCTTTTTTTTTAATCAGTGTTTTTACGGCATTGCAGGGTGTCAATATTACCTGGCAACATAAATTTCACTCGTTATTTCCAACTGGGCAAATTTCTGGTCGCCCACTAAAAGTGGTACGCATTTGAATTCACAAAAGACAGCCAAGACTCAAAAGATGTTGCTCCGATGTGCTTGATTATAATGAATCAAAAACATGTCGAGCGGAAACAGATTGAGCAAATGGAAATATTTGAGGGCCTGTGTCACAATGGAACAGTGGAGCATCTGTCAGAGCAGACCCAGTGGAGCTAAGGTCATCCTCTCATGCGAGCGCTCTGTTCTCAAAGCTGTCGAGAAAAATACAGTGTGTCATGGCATGACCTTGGAATGATGACAGAATGAATTTTCAAAAATGGCTTCAGACCGCACTATGGCGCTGTCCGAGAAGCATTTGACATGATGACGCTAAAATATTTATGAGAGAACATTTCCAGCGACATCAATTGCTAATTTCACAACACTGAAAAGTCTCAGAGTTGCTCCAACCTATTTATGAAGCATGAAAATTTGCCATGAGACAGTAAGCACACTGCGTGCGAGCAAAAAAAAAAAAAAGGTTCCTGCCAAGATAAATTGACACTGCAACAAAACCAACTGAAACTCTTTACGTGGAACGCACAGATTGGCAAGGTGGAGACTCTGCTCGATGGTTGATCACAGGAGACCGCGACGAACATTCAATTCAGCGCTGCCAGGAGTCAATTCTGTCATCTACATAATGTTTTCATTTTGCTGCGTTTATTCTGCCGCGATCTCATCTGCCGGGTGGCCTGCGGAGTCTCTCGAGATGATTGACAGAAAGAGGTTCCGACTGCTACCAGGCAGGCTTGATTGACATCCTCAAAAATGGAGGGGTGCCAGCAAGCATTTTACTGATTTTTATTTTTTCAGATGTGTGAGGGCTCCAAGATGACAGATTTAATACATACACAAATCAGCATGTGCTGAAGGGACAAGCCACTGTAGTCTTTGAGCAATTCTCAAAGTGTGTACCATAGCTGCACTTTATATGAATCAGCGGTCACATTCGAGTAAAAATAACATTACCCACTGTCAAAGTCACATCCCAAAACAACTACAACTTCCAAATGTACTCATACCGAAATTCACAAGGCTTGATAGTCAAGTTCACCAAAATGTGGATCAGGACACAAAATTGGACATTTGAATTGGGTTTACGGATTAACACCGTGATGTCATTAAAATAAAGCGATCTGGAAAAGATATTCTTTCTAAAGAATTACCATTGCAACCTTCATTCATTATTTTAGGTCTATATCAAAACCGTATTAGACTCTGTTGATTGTGTTGTAAAAATGGTTTTATCTTGCTTTCCTGATTGATGGACGTACTGTATATACATGTAAATGTATTCCGTAAATCGATTGGGTTTTTTGAAGCGCTTGTTTGTGCTCTCCCAATGAAACCAAACGCCTTCTTGAGCAAAAAATAATTATGTCAAACTGACAATTTGACAATTATTACCGAATGGGCTGGCACTTAATACATTCTCATTTTTTAATTGTATCGAGGTTGTCCACAAAACAAAATAATTAAATGCTTAGAAATTAATTACATTGTCTAAACCAATTCAGATAAATGCTAAAAATTGAGCCCATAGATTCCTCATGTCTGATTTTATTTGATTTTGTGTCTTACGATCCTGAATACTCGAATTAACTTGATGGCGCTTTCTTCTTAATGACCACTAGATGGCAACATACATCCAATAAAAATCTCAAATCGACAGCATGTAGCATCCCAAATGTTGGCTGACGTCATTTTCTGTCTGTCTCTTTTAAAAGCCATTCTGGTGCACCGTCTTATCCAAACAGAAGGGAGACTGCCCAAACGAGTCTGTTCCGTGGCTCTTTCATTGCCAGAGGAGACAGACAAGCAGACAGGTGGATCTGCAAGAAGCGTCTGTGTGGATCAGGGGACGGGTCCTCTGGACAGTGCCAGCGCATCATCTCCCTCCGTTTTTCCAGACAAGCAATGTGTCCTTTTCGACACATAAGCCAACAGTCAATTATGTCAATCGGAGCAGATGATTCTTTGAATTGTTTATTTGCGATACCGTCATTGTTTTCCTTTTAGGCCAGTCGGTGGAATGACGTTCCAGGATGTTCAATCTAATAAATTAATTCCTTTTTTTGTTTGTTTGTTTTTTCATCGTTGTTACTTTTTATCTCAACTTCACTTTGGTTATAATTTCAGCACGGCCTTTTAGCCTAAATTGTCATTTTGGGGAGGGGGTTGTGTCTTTAATTTTTGTTTTTGTTTTGAATCAATGTCGAATAGGCTATTAGCACAAATGCTAATTGCTAAAAGCTCACTGTTGTTGTTCAGTCATGTTACTCAAATGAGGATTTTCAGTACAATAAAACAATTGACACCTCATTTATTTTGATAGTTACGTCGACCACTGGCCCCTACGCTAGCATCATCGATAGAATGTAACTACCCTTGATTAGGATTAGTAACATCGATAAATGATCGCCACATGTTTGTGTTTAGGTTTGAGGCTGTATTTCACCACATTCTTGATTCCCCAAAATTGAACACAATTTGTGCGAGAAAAAAAAGTAATTCTCGTATTCCGTGCAAGAAATGTTTCCTGTTTAATAAACTCACTTGAACTCCTGAGCCCTTCTTGGCAGGTCAAATGAAATCCGCCATGTTGTGTGCGAGACGATCCACTAGGAGGCACTTTGAGACTTTGCATCAAAAGCACGTGAAACTCGAGTCTCGAGTACAGTATATTCCTTTGTTTTTCCATGACAGATACATTTACTGATGAAATAATTACCATCATTTCTGAACATGAGCTGCAAGATTTTTAAAACTGTTCCTACTAAAGATAAGAAATGTTCAAACTGTTGCCCACACGTTCAATCATTGACTAAAATCCAATGTTAAGACGTTCAAGGCTTTTACAAACTGATGCAAGATGTAAGTAGATCAGTCCTAACGTGTTTCCTTTTTATTTATATATAAATATGTAGGTGTTAAGAGCAAGCAGGAAAGGCCACTTGAAAAAGCTCAAGCATAGAATTGGCCTTTCTCACAAGAGTCTCTCCTGGCTGCCAGAAGACGAAAGTGAAAATAGAATCAATGTCACATCTGCCTTTTTACATTTTTTTTAACACCGTGCGACACCCATTTGTAGGCATCCCGTAGCATTCATTTGTCAGCCATCTCTGTCAATTCTCTGACCTTCGTGACCTTTACGTCTTGACTTTCAGGACAAAGCAATTAATCCGGGAATAATTCTTCAGATGATCGGCAATGGTGACAAGAATGACTTTCTTGCTTCTTGAAAGGTGCATTCATCTGTCTCGGCTCAGCAGTGAATCCAACCTGTCGTGTCAACGATGAGTCAAACCCCACTAAAGAGTCTGTATCTGTATGATTGACACGTTGCGGAAAGCTCAAAAGATGTGTCAAAAAACAAAAAAAAGAACAAGCGCATTTAAAAAAAAAAAGTTGTATCCCCAAATGACTTCTGAATAAAGTAACAGAATTCAAATGATTTTGCATTTTTAAAATTGCTAAAAATAGAAAGACAAAAGCATTGCGCTTGCTGGTAGACCACATGTCAAGTGTTTGTCAATTAATGGTGTACAAATGGGTGCATTGGTGTGGGGTGGGGGCGGGGGGCCTGAAGCTGCCATATGTGCATGCTGCAAATGGTACAAAGATGGCAATATTTTTAACGTTAGGAGAAAAAAATTATCCATGAATTTTAAAATGAGTAAAAAAATATATCGTGACATTCTCGTGAAGGCTCGCTATTCTTAATTCATTTCAACCGCTAGCGGAAGAGCGCTTTCTTGGTGCCGTTGGTGCGATATCCTCAAGCGCGCAACAACTGCAGCTGAAACCGCCGTGCCCAAATGTTACTTTTTGTGTTGATGTTTCCAAGCTGGGTTGAATAATTAGGAAGTGAGTCTTTCTATCAAGGGCTAAGGAGCTGTCAGGAGACATTCACAGGCAGGTTTCGCCATTGGAGAGTGTGAGGAGTCTCATCGGGGTCTTCCATGTTTTGCTGCGCCTGTTTATAAAGAGAGCGCTTTATTTGGAGTGAATGCATTCTAGCAAGGTCTCCGCTGTTGCGGTACGTTGATTAGAAAGTGTTTTCGCGATGAGCCCGGAGTGACTCCATTCCAGGCCTAACAGGGTTACGAGCAGTCTTAATGAAGCGGAATCGTCACGACACGCGGGGAAGGGGATTTTGTCGGGGTCTTAGGGCGTCTTTTGCTGTCTGCTTATTGTGACAAAGGGAACTCCTCGAGGTTAGCTTTGTTTCCTTTTGTTTACGGATAGCAGGGCTTGAAATAAAGAGGAAATTGTTTTCAAGTCGTCGACGATCGCTGTGATGTGTCAATTGGGATGAAAATCGAAGCAACTCGTTTCGCCCCTCTCGGTGTTCCTTCCTCTTCTGCTACAGTTGTCTGCTCATTCGTGTAGTTTTTCTATTCAGCTTGTTTTTGTTTTTTTCGTGTGGGGAGGGTATTTTTTTTTTTTTGGCTGTGGTCGGCGTCTGTCTTTGCTGGTGTGAGTGAATTTCTCACAGCTTCTCCTGAACGTGTTTTTCGAAAGTCCTATTCAACATTTGGTGCAACTATAATCGGCGCTAAGCCATCATGCAGACGTGTCTTTGGTTTCACACATTTATGTCTTCGAGTGTTGTGCCATCTCTTTACGCGATTTAGATTTTGATTTATTTATTTTTTACTGTTTCGTTTCATCTGAGCAGGAAGAGAAATCTTTGCAATTTATATGGGAGGGGGGGGGGGCACCCCAAATTGCCTCCTTATAGCTCAGCACAGGCCAGTCAGGCTGCCACCCATTGTGTTGTCTAATTCACCCGAAGTGACCAAAAATATTTCTGTGCCTTATACACTTTTTTTCATTCCAATGTCATTAAAAAAAAAAAATTAAAAAAACAGCATTTAAATGCAAGTATATTGAGACACTGAGATTATATTTGCCGATCTGTCCCCAGGCACATTAAATATTTCCATGTTCAAATCAAACATCTCCAATCCTTGTAGCGGAAAATTACTTTTTGACACAACGGCGCGCTCCTGATTAATATAAAGTAACATTTGACTCCTCGCTCGGTCATTCTCTGATGGGACCAATATCACGAAGAACAACTTGCGAAGCTATAATGAAGCGACCATCCTGTTATTGACAGGGGAGTCGGCGTTGCTTCAGTGCAAAAGCTTCCAACGGAGACCCTCCAGTGCACACATTATTACCCTGGCCGCTAAAATGAGCTAATGTTCCGCTGCCAGTGCTTGTCTCGGAAGGGATCGACACTGAATTCCCCTCTCGCAGCTGCAAAAAAAAAAAAAAAAAGAGGTGCAAATGAAAGCTAAACAAAGTAAAAAAAATAAAATAAAAAAATAAAAAAAGAAATGATGCAAGGGCTTGTTACAGTATGATATCATAATGTGGAATTTCCCCTCCTCCCTGGCTGGTTGACAGATTTTGCTTTTGCATAACCTGCTCGTTGTTGTGGGCTTTCCAATCATATTTAGTGACTAGGCTTTTGTTTTCTTTTTCTTTTTTAACATTTACCCTGCGGAGATGCCATCTTAAAAGTAAACTCTTGATCTAAGTCTTTTGAAGCTATCAGTTATTTTCAGGATGCCAAGTACAGCCCCTTCCCCCCCAGGTACTTATTAGCATTGACAGGAGATGTCTAATTTGAAAGGAGCATGGCAGGTGTAAATTTCACACCCAATTCAGCTCTACACATTAATCCAATTAATTTTGAGTATGTTACTTAGCTCGCGCTGCGCCAGCGGAATAATCAAAAAAGTACTTTGATCCGAATACGAATTCTCTACCGTTACCGAGTACCGTTACCCCTTTTCCAGCTTCCTCCAAAGACCCAAACATTACTCCATAGTTGTTACGGTAAAGCGAGTACTACTCTGAGAATGTCAATCAAAACTGATCATAAGTGTCTTCAAATAGATTTGACGTCGCAATGTGTTGATCTTCAAAATTGGTTTTTTTTAATGGAAAAATCTCGGGGAGGCTTGGGATTTGAGGGGGGGTGGGGGATAACAGTGGCCAAATATTCCGCTGTAAGAAAGTGCAAGATCTCATGCAGTTACCTCTCTCTCACGCTCCATCCCTCCTCTCTGCTGGCGCTAAATCACACGTTAGTACAGCCAGTGGATGTGTTGACAGTTTTACAAACAGAAATGTAAAACGCCATACTCAAGGGGGTCCGGCAGATAACGGGAGGGGGGGGGGGGGGGGGTGCAGGGATGGGGAGCGGCGGGGGGAGGGGGCAGAAAGTAAACTAAACATGAAATTAAAGACTGGTGATGGACATGGTGGGGAGCACGTGTGTGTGTGTGTGTGTGTGTGTGTGTGTGTGTGTGTGTGTGTGTGTGTGTGTGTGTGCGTTATTATATCAAGTGGACTTGCACTTTTGTGCCCAAATGCTTTTCAGATGTACAGCGTTTGGCGTGAGGGACAACGATTGGCCCCAACTTGCCGTGACGCTGGCAGGACACCGGCCTGCGCTCTCCGAAAAGGCATCATTAGAGAGTGACAAAACCGCCAGGGGCTAAACTGGCCCCCGCCTCCAGCACAATGATCAATGCGACAGACAAGATTGCATTTAAGGCAAAGCAGGCTTTGGGGAAGAGAAGGACTGGAATGAGTTGCGAAAGTACAAGGCCCCCTGCTGCTTTAATTACTGATGTGTGCGTCTCCCCATTAACGGCGGTCGGCCGGCCTCTGCAGGCCTACACAAAGCTTCGGAGGAGAAAGAAGCACAGGGGAAAGATGGAGACACACACACACACACACACACTCACACACAAAAATAAAGTAGAGTGCTCATTAGCGAATGGTAATCGCTGGTCGAGAGGTTGGACACCCATCTGACAAAACGCCACATGTCAATTTGTCCCCTTCCATTCATGAGCCCTCTCCCATTTTTCCCCGCTCCGCATGTTCCCTTGTTGAGGAGAATTGGATGGAGCGGCCATGGGGGGAAACACTCGAAGGGAAATGTAAACAGACTTGCAAGAGGACTACGGGCTTTGACAACAACGGAGGGGAGAGGGAGGCGAGGGTGGGGTTGGGGGGGGGGAACGCTCCTCACTTGCTGGTCTTGTTCTAGTTTGTCCTCCGAAGGCCACTAGACTTCAGATGTGGTCACGTCCACGCGTAGCACAATCAAGTGAGCTCAAACTAGATGACTAGAGACGCATCGATAATCGGGAATATTTGAATGATGACAGAGATCGTGAGCGACCCCCACCCCCATATCAGGGCATTTTATTATAAGCAGGCCTGTGTACGGTGATCCCATGATGTGACAACACACTGCACAGAACATCGAGAGCTAATGCACCCGAGCCAATTCCGTCTCAACTGAAATGGGAGCGGGCTATTGCATGCTCTCCCATTGAAATGTGAAATCATATCCTCCAGTCAAGTGGAATCAGTCGGGCCCCGCCATTTTACTTTGAAATGAGCCCGATTCATTCTCGTGGATTACGGCAGCGGTCCCAAACCTTTTTTGCCCCACGGATCGGTTTCATGTCAGACAGTATTTTCAGGCACCGGCCTTTAAGGTGACCTGCATGAAAAGTGTGCTATTTTCAAAACATCATCATCAACCCGAATCATGACACGAGGAACGTCCTATCTGGCCGCAACCCTCTCTGGTCGCTACGGTAACGTTTAAACGTGCTTTTAAAATAAGATACGGCGCCAATACAAAGTGCATGAAAAATTCACCATCGCAGCATGTCATGCAGAGTGGGCTCGGTGCGTGGGAATCTCCCGTTGAGACAAATCCGTATTTTGAGTAGGACTCCTGATACTGTCTATTAAATGTAGCCTTCTTTTTCTTGAATGTCGCTGGCTCCTCTTCTGTCTCCTTGTTGAGCCTTTTTCCCCTTCCCGAAAAAAAACTTTCCAAAGACGTTTGGGGTTTATTCACTCATTTTGCTAGCTCATTTTAGCGGTAACCTATCACGTGACTGAGAAGCCCGCCTTCACCCGCGTCAAGAGTGACATACTGTAAACGGATGTAACAGAGGTTCCGGTAATCTTTCAAAATAAAACTTCTTTCAGAGTCAAATAAATAAAACGGAAGTCATGTAAGTTACTTATTCTTTCTGTGCGACCCCGGTACCAAATGACCCACGGACCGGTGCCGGGCCAACGGCCTGGGAGTGGGGACCACTGGATTACGGTTTAGTCCTGTGATAGGATGATTATGGCGGCAGAAATTCTCCAGAGATCCAAGTCTATTTTTCTTTCTTAGATAGAGGTTAAGAAGTTACAGACTGCACCAAGTAATCCAGTTGCATTTTCAGTTGGGAAACAATGAAGAAAAAGCCACGTGGGCCCGAGTGTTGCGGGGCTTTGACGTTTGGCCATTTCAAATCTTTTACACCTTCGGTTTTTTTTTTCCTATCATGACAGCATCAACAAGGTTTAATTGGTATGGAAATAGAAGCGGTTGAGTCCTGACAGGATATCCTCAAGCCCCGTTATTCCTGTGTATTGCCCCTTCAACCAATTATCGCCAATCTAGAGCTCTGCAACCCCCCACTAACCTCCTCCCCGTTCTGACGGTGTTTCACGCAGCGGCAGACAGGAAACTGCGGGTCGATATACAACATGCAATCCAGCGTAGTGCAAATTGAGTTTCTCGCGGGGAATTATTGTTTGAAATGTATATTGTTACAAAGTCGAATCATCACACCCTAATAAATGGCTACAAACAGGGAATGGCATGACGTAGTCTTTGTAAGTTAGCCATAAGCAGCTGTGTTTTGTTTTTCATTTCCTAAAAATCATTATTAAAAAAAAAAAAAACAACTGACCACGGGGCAAGATGTAAAATCTTCATCTAGCTGCCTCAGCAAAACAAAAATAAATGAATTCATCTCAGCCGTACAATTGAATAGCAAATATGAACCGAAGAAAATTGGTGGTGAGAGACCGCTTCTCAGTTTTGGTGACAGCATTTATCCGTGTGCTTTATTTGCGTAGAGCCAGGAAATATCACCTTGCAAAGAAAATTCACAGCTCCCACTGTGTGCGTTTGCCACATAATGGAACACGACTGGACCTCCAAAGTAGCAGACAACAAGATGACTTACATCTGCACCAACAGATTTTTCATTAAAAAAATATTATAATAATGCCAAACATGACAATATGTTGTATTAAACTAGTACATGTATTCGTTTAATATGCAAACATGTTGTTAGACTCGATACCAGACTTAATCCACGGTATCCCCATTTGGCTTGGCCTTCACATGGACCAGCTTGCTGTCTGGGCCATTGTTAGCCCAAGAGGCAGGCCCAGGCCCTCCGGGCTTGGTCAGCGTTTAGGCAGGGCGGTATGGAGAAGACTGGGTGAGGCGGGGCGAGGGCTGCAAAGATGGGTGCGGGCCAAGCCTGGGCAAGGCTCAATGCCAGGCTCTCGGTGGGACACCCTTCTTTTTGGGAGCGTGCTCGGGCCCCCACCCAGGGCCCCAGCGGGGTGCTGAGCTACGTGGTCAGTGCAAGACAGGTCCATCTGCCCCGCTACCTCTATGCTGCTCATGCCAGCACCCTCATATCACCTGCTCCATCGGCACCTTATGGAAATGACCGACTGCTGCCTGACCTATCTGACACGCATGGCTCACCTTCAGCAGATGCCAGCTTCTTTTTACGAGCATTGGAAACCGTGATGGCACTGCAGAGCGATACCAGCAAATTGCTGAACCATTTCAGCTTTATTGTTCTTTTTCAGGAAGTCACGTCACATTTTCAAACAGCAACGGAGGAAGAAGAGAGAGTTGCGTCTTTAAGTGGGGTGACTGACGATGACTGTACGGTCATTTTAAAAATTATAATCTAGGTTTAAAGAATTCTTGTCATTTTAGTGCCACCTGTTTGACGTATTTCACAACGCACGTTTGTATTCATGACGCAAGGGGAATGAACAATAAAAGTACAAATTGAAATAAAATGTCATTTCCATACCGACAAGTTAGCGTCATTGCACCTTGGCAAGACTTAGACAATCAAGACTCCCGTTAACAGTTGATGGCCATATCTGGCCTTGGCTTTAGTGCAACGAGAAACTGAAATCGGCTGGTCCAGACATTTTACGGCGAACTTTATAAAACAGACTGCCAGACCGAGTGCTAATGTCATCTTGAAATGATTGCATGTTAACTAGCTAATGTTGTAACATCAAACCAACACCAACAGCAGTTGGCATGTTATTTTACTCATTAATTGTTCATTTGAAATTCATTTTTTTATTTAAAAAAAAAAGTAACACACAGTGTAGTGGACAATGTTTTTTATCAGCATACACACAATAATTCAAGATAGATTACTGTACATATTTGTAATTGGTGATTTATTGGTACATTGGCATCAATGATAATTAAAAAAATAGAAATAAATCAATTTTTAAAGTATTCTGATGTACACCAATAATTTTATATCTTATAATGTATATGTTTTATTCCCCAAATTGAACAGGAAGGTGAATCTTTTTTTTCCCCCAATGCAATTTTATCTGCAATATAAACTGAGGCTTCTCGCGCATCAAAGATTCCAAGACCACTGCAAGAACAAAACAAATTTAAAACGCAAACCAAATACTGAATGCCTCACGGAGGGGGGGAAAGAATTAAAAAAAAAAAAAAACGGAGCATGCGGCACAGCGTTTTGTGGCTGCCATCATTCTCAGTGCGGTGAATAGGGAGCAGTCGCGCCCTCTGAGTAGCCACAGCTGTCTCCGGCTGATAGGATGGAGGAGGGGGGGATGAAAAGGTGTAAGAAAGTTCAGGAGGGCGGTAGATTTTCCACAGGATTGAACAGACTGCTGAGCTAGTCATCTCATGCTAACCAACGAGCCCGCCAAGCAGTGGGCTGTTGCGTTAACACCCCGCTCCGAGGCACCTAGCGAGCTAATTAATGCAGCCAAATGAGATCAGCAGCGGAGGCCCAGGCCAGGGCCATATTGCTCAACAGCTTCCTTCAGTGTGGGCCCGTGCGGTGTAATTACCAGCAGGCCGCTCCACAATGCCGCCTTTATTTTCCACTGAAAGTGATTTCATGTCCCTCGTTTCCCCCAACTGGCTGCGGGCTTTTTCAGACGACGTGAGAGAAGCCTCTCGTGGGTTAACGTGTGGTCTTGGAAGACAATGCTTTAAATGTCATAGCTTATCAAGGAGGGGCGAATCCAAAGCGCCAACCTGCCTACAATGAGTACTTGTGACAGATAAAAATATGGGAAAGAAGTCGGAGGCCTGGCTCAAACCACGTATGGGCTCATTTTTCTGATATGCAAAGCGATTGCTGAATTTGGCCTATTAATTTTGGACCCAGCTAATCAATCGATTCAGTTGAATGTAGTCAGCCAGCAGCTTTTAATGTGCAATGTGGCAGAAGCGTCTATCTTTGGCTGTCACTATCGTGGCACCCTGACACTGTCAAAGGTGCCACGTTTAGCCTGAGGCAGTACCACACAATCAGTCCATGGATCACAGAGGCCAGCACACCAGCAGGGTCCACTAATTCTTTACTCACCCTTACCACCTCCATTCTCCTTCTCTGACTTGTCAGAACAGGCAGCGCCAGCATCTCGTTGACCCCATGCTGCCGCCACCACGCCCCCTCTCCTTTCTTTTCAAATCTTCTCTGCTTCTGCTCCCTGCTGTTCCTCCTCGGACCACCAGATGCTCCAGAACTCTGGTTCTCTTCCACCTGTCACCTGTTTGTCCAATGCCCACACAGAACCCCCCCCATCGGTCCCAGTCGCACTTCCGGGTCCACATACCCCACATGTCAGTCCTTTTTTTTTTTTTTAGGTTGTCTGTGACAAATTTTTATGTTAATTTTGGCTTTGTTGGGAGTTTTATTACCTGGAAGTGTAAAAACTGGAATTGTCTCCAAATATGTTTTTTTTTAAAAACATCCCAATGAACAGTGTGGACTGTGTACCTCATTACAGTATTAACTTTTGTTTTGAATTGGTTGGGAAAAAGAACCTTGAAGGGCATAAATATGGATTACTTAACCAACTTGTTCTTCCTTTGTCCTCAACTTCCTTTCACAAACTTATTTCAATCTGAAGAATAACTCTGGGAAGAAAAAGGCACAGACTGAGCAGGATAAAGTGGAAAAAAATGCATTATATAGTGCCAACAAATAAAGGTGTGATAAATAGAAGAGATGAAAGAATAATGGAAAAACCTATTGAGACATAGATCGACGCCACCATTCACAGGTCCAGACGGATTGGAGGTGAGAATACAGGGTCAGGCTTCGACACGACTCCCTGACTCCTGATTTGGAGATTCTCATTTTCAGTTCCTGAACCGAGGGCAAGATATTGTACCTGTGAGAAGCCTTCAGCCAGAAGAAGGGGATGTGTGGAAGAATCTGTTTCTGAGGACGGAGACTGCGCAGTTCAAAAAGTTGACTGGTAATGCAAGCTTGCACTTGTATTTCAGTACTCGCATTCCCTTTGAATTAGTTGCTTATTATATTGAATGTCGATAATCTGCACGCGCCCCTGTTTGGTTCCTGTCATTAAAAATCGAAGGTCTTCTTGTCTGGAAGGCGTCAAGGGGATTTGGCTCATCTCCCGCTTCGAGCAGACCTCACTCACTGCGAGCCATGCTTTTGCAGAGATGCAGAGGTTCACTGAAGCAAGCAGATGACATCTTCCCACAGAGGGCCTCACATCTTCATATTTCCCCACACTCCCCAGCCGCACACTGGCTGACCTCTCCAGCCCAAGTTGTGCTCCTTGTACACGCCACTCCCTCTACCTTCTCATGTCCTCAGAGGAAAAGAGCTGCACTGAGCAGGAGCCTGAAACCATGCTTGTATTGTCAGAGGACTTTCCAGCACTTACCTCCACTTGAACATTTAGTGCTGTCTTGTCAGCCATGGACAGAGAATAGCACTATAGGGTCACAGATGAATTGCTTTTTAGGGACAAGGTTTAAACTCACTGCTTTGTCAAGATTAGCGGGGCTGAGATTTTTCTGTTTTGACCATGCCCACACTAAATCTCGCAATCTAAAAAACATTGGAATGAGTGTCTAGGAATATGAATGAGCACATTTATTCTATAAATCTCACAGTCAATATTTGTGTGCAATAATTCGAAATTGAAATAAATGTGTTTTCTACACTAGGAACCCCTGTGATAGTTGTGTAGTAATCATTTATCACTTGTGTGTGAGGTAAGCCGGTATTGGGTATAAAAGGTCACTCACAACATGTCACAACGTTGCAACTCTCTTTTGACCAATAATTGGTGTGCCTGGCACCCATTGAGAAAAAAAAACAGACCCATAGTACTTCTGTATTGAGGGTCACAAAAATAGCAAGTGTGGAGTACTTACGTCTGACTCCTGAGGAACACCACTCCTACAATGAGCAACTTTTTTTTAATTGTATTTTCTATAGCTTGTGCTCATTAGGTTGCAGGTGGGCTTAGCCTATCCCAGCTTACTTGAGGCAAGACACAAGGTACCAGGGTGGACTGGTTGCTATACAATCGCAGGACTATCACAGAAAACCTAGCGAGGGAAAAAGCTGGAGCATCTTCATTCAATCTCCATCGTGATGGCTATTTAAGCCTTTCACGCACCCTCAACCTGATAACATGATAAGCTGTCCACTGTCGTAACCGCTGTCCCCGAAAGGGTTAAATGACAAAAGTAACATTTGTGATTAAGCCCTGATACGTATGAGAATTTGGATGCTTCGTGAGGAGTCTTAAGCAGCTGGTGCATTCCCTGTATGTGTGCACATGTGGGTGCCTGTGATTTTTAATAATAAGGTGTTGACTCCGTCCTCTAAGGCTCATCTTTGGGGATTCCCACTGGTGTGTTTTCGGACGTGTGTGCACTGCATGCACATTTTTCCGTCTGTTTGTGTGTCACTTTGGGAAAGGCAGAGCTGTGCATCGCAGTGCAACACCTGCCAGAGGCTATGGCTGTTTATGACAGAGGCTGTGTGAGCTGGAGAGGACACAGTGGAGAATTGCCAGCAGTACACACACACACACACACACACACACACACACACACACACACACACACACACACACGATGCGATTCATGCATTTGCACACAAGCTACCCTATCAATTGATGAAAAGAAATACAGTGTACACACCTAAATGTATGAAATAAAATAAATAACGCCAGCGTCTATCCCCGCTTTGTCTTGCTGGCTGTACGGGTCCCCAGCAGCTTGTATATTACAGCAGTAGGCAGGGGAGCCTGGCAGAGTCGCTGGCCTACAAAGTTCAATATAAACGAACAGTGGGATCTCTCAGGGACCTGGCAGCAAAATGCTTTGCGAAGTTAAAGCCTCACCAGCCCTTCCCCGCTGATCATACCAATGAGAACACACTCATTTGAACGCGCAAGGCGACACACACTCAGGAGCTATAAAAGTACACCAGCGGAGGTCACACCCTTGTTGTTGTGAGTTACGTGGTAATCAACCTATAAGTGAAAATGTATTTATTTTGTATGCACATTACAGGAGAGACCGATATCATTCACACTGTTTTACAGATTGTGCAGATTTAGTGCAATGGTGCCTTGAGATACAAATTTAATTTATTCTGTGACGACACTTGTGAGTAGAGCACTCCATATCTCAAATCAGCTCTCCCCGTTGAAATGAATGGAAATGCCATTAATCCATCCCCACCCAAGAAAACCAAGCCAGCGCACATTTTTGTAACGTCTATTTTAATGAGGAAAAAATAGCATTCTGTAATATTTCTAAAATCATACAATAGTGATATGATGTAATAGATTGTCAAGCTTTTAAATATTTTTTGACAGACATTTTGCTTCAATCCATTGGTCATTTTGCTTGAACACCTAAGGGCAGTATAAAAACGATATTCACGGAGACAGAAGACATCAAGCCTCCTCATCAGTAATGTGAGTCATGATTGGCAGAGGATAACGAATATATGTTATATATACAGTATACGTTTGCAATTTCCAAGTCTTAATCATGTGTTAAAAATGTTGCAGTGCCAAAGGAAATACATACGTTCTGAAGTGAACAATTTGCTATCCTTTTCACGTGCTGTGATGCGCTGGACTCCAATTCATCCTCTTCTTCGCCAGTGCTCTCCCTCTTCGGCAGGCTGGAGATGCAATAATGAACCAACAGATGGGTTGAGGTGAAGGCAGCCGGTGGGTGGTTAGCTCGAGTTGACGTCAGAAATTAAGCACTGGGTGCCTCAGAGTGCGCAAGTAACTGTATGCTCACCGGTCAGGGCTGCTTTGTAGCAGCAAGAGCGTTTTCTTTAGGTTTTTTTTTTTTTTTTGCGTGCCGTTTTGTGTGTGTGTGTGTGTGTGTGTGTGTGTGTGTGTGTGTGTGTGTGTGTGTGTGTGTGTGTCACACCCACAGCAACATGCCATTTCGATTCTGTTATGGGTACACGCTTTGCATTTGTACATTTCGGCCTCTCCGGTAGCTTTTCAATGGCTTTTGCCATGCAAATTGATTTGAACTGGCCTTGTTAACTACCTGCCTAATAAGACTTGTTTAAATGGTCATCTGTCGCTTGACTGCAGAAGGTGGTGGGCTTTATGTCTTTGCCCCAGGTGTCACAGGGGTCCTTTAAACCTCGTTAGTGTCTCTGTGTGTGTGTGTGTGTGTGTGTGAGAGAGAGAGAGAGATCATGAGACAATATGGGCCACATCACATCATACAAAGGCCTCATTATTCTCCAACACTTGTTAGCCCTCTCTTATGAATAGAACTCAATGGATCCGACCCGTGGAGGTAAAACCAACATTTACGCCGGCATATGGATAGATCCAGCCAATCAATTAAGAGCGAAAGCCCCTCTTATCTTAAATTGTTTGAAAAAAAAAGATGAATAAAATATCCTTTTGTGTCAAAAAATGAAGAAGGAGATGAATCACTTGGACATGACAGTGCCTTGAGAGCACTCATCTGGAGGATGTAAGGGACACGACACCTGGAGGGAGAAATCAAACGCTTGTTAGGGATGGCCCTTCACGGTCTCTCACCTCCGAATCCTCCATAGCGCCGGACTCCCCAACCCCACCCGGATGCTGGCGAATCCCTCACCCTCACCCTATTCCTCCATCCCCCACCCCCAAAGGTCAGCCAACCCTGGCCTGTCGCCCCACTCCAAAAAAAAAAAAAACACACAGAGGGAGAAGTGAGCTTTTTTTTTGCCTCTTTTCCTCTCCGAGGGGGTATCTGTCTCCTTTGTTGTCTCGCCTGAGCCAAACTGTCACCCTCGAGCTCGCTTTACATATTTTGGTCCAAAGCTGAAGTCAGCTCTGAGTAATTGTGTGAACAAGAGCCAAATATTCCTGTTAGCAAAGCGCTAACCGTGGGGGTGTATTTTATACATCTGAACAATTTAATGATATTCAGATGCACGAGCTGTATTTATTGGCTTTTTATTTTTTTTTTTTTTTATAAAACGTACTTTTGATTGACACTGTCAAGAATGAGAGATACAAAAAAAAACTACAACCACAATACTACGCATATTGTTGCATGAATGCAGCGGGCATTGCCAATTAATAGAGAGCAGAAATGAATTTGTACAATTGGATTTGAGCTCTTTTCAATGTGTACCTAATAAGATATCCAGTGAGTTGAAAACAACCACGTCTGTGAGCCTTTGTAGCCACGGTAATACCTTGTCACCACAAGTGTTTGGCTTCACCTCTTCTCAACCATGTCGACAGGCCACATCTCATCTTTTGGGAGCCCTATGGCCTCCTCCTGCTGACGTCGCTCCTTCTGGCCTGTCTCAAGCAGCTACCGTCTCAGCCCCATCTTGGCCTGGAGCCGACACAGTGGTATACGCTACCCCCCCCCCCCCCGATTCCGGTGGCGTAAAAATGGCGTGACACTGAGTCGACGCCGCTTGCATGTGAGATGTAAACAAAGTTAAGCATGGGACTAACAAAAAGATAAATAAATAAATAAAACATCCCTTCTGCCCGACCTTCAAGCCTGCAGCATCACTCACAAGCGCTTACAATATCCACCCCTGACAAAACGTGATGCCGCAATCTTTCACACCTTACATTTATTCGTCTTTTGCCGTTTTCGTATGACGCTTGCGTTTGCACCAAGCGCCAATTATCATGACAGTGTGACCCCTAACCTTTTCCAAAACTATCCCCTGCACTTCCTTCGTTCCTTGTCCCCTTTTCTCTTACCCCCAACCCCTCCTCCCCACTTGTCTCCCACCCACACCCTTGACGACAATATCCCGGTAATGGTGGCCTCTGTTTTCTTGGCCTGGGCGCCTGGATTTGTCAGGATGCATTTCCTGCCTGCACACTGAAGGGATGCCGCTGCGTGGCAATCTGGGCTCACTTCTCAGGCAGCTAAACCCTTTGACACGATGCTTTTTTTTTTAATTAAAATTACATTATGATTAATCAAGCAGAAGCAGATCCCCTTCCCGCACACTTCGCCCCCGCAACCCCTTGCCTCAGTTTGCCGGCAGGTTTGATTACAACCTGTGATGGACTTACTGTACCCAACTGCCAGGCTGCTAAAGACGTGCTGGCAGACGCAGCGACGCGACCGGCTTATCCAGCCCCGGGGTTGAACGCAGTCAAGCGCAGATGACAAAAATTGACCCCCCCCCCCCCCCCCACTCCACCACCACCACCACCACCAAAAAACAAAACAAAAACAAACAAAAAACAGAAGGTTGGAAAAATTTGACAAAGAGCGAAAGCCAGACAATTTCAGCAATGCGGTCAAATCGGGAGAAAGTGGAGAAGAAAACAGTCACTTAAATCCATTCAGCCACTCCAGGGAGTGCGACACTCAGCAGGCAGCTCCTGGATGGTATTATTGATCTGCAGCACTCCCCCAACCCCAGCTCCCGCAACAGAAGAGTGGAATCGCATCTCCCTACAGCTGTACAAAGTGCCAGCATACAGTACAAGACGTTGACGTCCCGTGTCTCGAATGCTCTTCTGCTTCTTTTCTGCGCCAGGTGAAGTGGTCGAGCATATGCTCGCGTGTTTGCTTACTCAAGCTGAAATGCCGATGTCAGAAGTATGTTCCGACATCGAAACAAAAGGAAGAGCCAATAAAGAGCATGTCAATAGGAAACCACGGTAGGCGTCGTCATTTGTTGTGACTTTTCATCTTGTACCAACAGGGATGGCCGCGGCGAGTCACTCACGTGATTTATTTGGCTCAGCTTTTTACGCCGGATGCCCTTGCTGACGCAACCTTTCCATTTTTTATTTATTTATTTATTTTTATCTGGGCTCGGGACCAGCAGTGGCTGGGTATCGGGGCACAGGCCGGGAATTGAAACCGCGCCATCTGCAGCAACAGCATGAAGGCCCGACAATACTCGACCGGTGCAGTTGCAGTAAGAAAATAATCGAAGGAGAGGTCGTTCCAACAGATGTGAAGCAGTTCTGCACGAGGATTAGTCAAAAACAAAAGGTATTTAAGTCATCAGGCAACAGAACAAGACGAAAGACAACGAAACCGACAAGGTTCGAATAAAACCGGGAAACGAAACGCAAGTCAGACAATCGGAACACCTGGACAAGACACACGTGGCTGAGGGAAATGAGTGGAAGACACAATGGAACGTGATGACAAGCACAGGGGAAAACTAACAAACAGGACCAGACATGAACCCCCCCCCCAAAAAAAAACAAACAAACTAAACCAAATCCAAACTAAAAACTGTCGTGACACTTCTTTCGTTTTTATAGTGAACGCTTTGCACTTGTACAACAGACACCGGCGACGCAATTAGGAACAAAATGTCATTTCGCCACTACATCATCAGGATTGAATTTATGTGACTGTGAGCGTTTATGTGCGTCGGCAAAATTGTTTTCAAATCTATTCTGCAAGCGGCGGAAAATCAGCATGCTATTCCGTTCATTTTCCTGACCTATAATAACCTTGGCAGAGGTCCCAAGTGCCCTTTCTGTACACAAAAAGGGCTTTTCCATCCCTGTGCATGTCTCCCTGCGTAGCTTTCACCCACTCAGCCCCCCGAGTTGAGACATGCCCGTATTGAGCGTCCCGTGGCCGCATTGACGAGCTGTATTAAAAGCCAGTAGGTGGTCTCTCTCTCTGTCACTGGGCAGAAGTCTCTCCTCACAGTACATTAATTACATGCTCCGCGCCGCTCCGCGCCTTACCTCGTCACGCACCGGGGATACTTAAACCAACACGGATTGCACCGCTGATGTAAAACAAAGAGATGCTGAGGTTGTTTTGTCCGTTCTAAAGCGCACGACGCAGAGACGTCGGCGCACGTGAACTGCGTAATGTTGCCGTGTTTAGTGAAAACAGGTGGGTTGATGCGTCCGCGCGCGCGTTTGCCTGGTTCGTCAAAGCAAAGCGGCACGCTTTGCCTCCTCTCCCTCTGACCTGACCCCACCGTGAACCCTCTTGCCCTTGCAATCCATACGTATCATTTACCCAAGGCCCTCCCTGCCGTCTCGACTAATTCATGGAGGCGTGAAACACCTCGTAATGCTCAATCACAGTGGGGCACGACGCGTTAGGAGCCATCCGGAGTGACAGCGCAAGGGCCGGCTGAGGGGAGAAATGCCACATCGCCCTTAGGGAGAGGAAGGGGAAGGAGGTGGAGGAGATGGGGAGAAGGATGCAGTGCTACAGGGGTTTACGGACAAGACAGGAGGGGGAAGGTAGCGCTGTCTTAAAGGTGACTATGTGATGTACTTTCTTTCATCACAGTTTAGGAGCTATTCGCCAGATTATCTATTGAACAATATAGAGCAGCGGTCCCCAAACCCCAGGCAGCGGACGGGCACCAGTCTGTGGGTCATTTGGTACCGGGCCGCACAGAAATCATAAATAATTTAAATTACTTCCGTTTTATTTATTTCGCAAGCTGAAAGATGTTTTATTTTGAAAAATTACCGGATTCTCTATTACTTAAGCTTTTGTTAAATTGTATAATTATTATCATTTTATGTTTGAGCATGATATTCTTTTATGTTAAGCTTACTTAAATTATAGTCCGTTTAATAATTACTTAAACATGTTTATGTTGATTAGCGTCTGATTGGCTGAAGGAAAGCAGGAAGTGATTTAGTAGCCGGAAGCAGGTGTGCTCTCGTTCAGACTGCTGGGCAGACGTTGAAAACGACGAAGTCCATCTCTCCTTTTGCCCATTAAACATCCGTCTACAGTGCTTCTCGGTCACGTGATTGATTACTGCTAAAACGAGCCGGCAAAATGAGTAAAAAAATAACAAACGTTTTTGGAAAGTTTCTTTGGTAAGGGTTGAAAAAGCCCAGCCAGGAGACAGAAGAGAAGCGTACGACTTTCCAGAAAAAGAAGGCGACATTTAATC
The DNA here is from genome assembly GCA_026261675.1 of Hippocampus mohnikei. Lineage (NCBI taxonomy): Eukaryota > Metazoa > Chordata > Actinopteri > Syngnathiformes > Syngnathidae > Hippocampus > Hippocampus mohnikei. The sequence goes on from JAKGUB010000345.1 coordinate 1,529,596, forward strand.
GACTGTATCAGGAGTCCTACGGGTTTGTCTCAACAGTGCATTCCCACGCACCAAGGCCACTCTGCATAACATTCGGCGATGGTGAGTCGTATTTTTCATGCACTTTGCATTTGCCGTGTAACTTATTTTGAAGGCACGTTTAAACCATAGACCAGAGAGTGTTGCGTCCAGACAGGACGTTCTTCGTGTCATGATTCGGGTTTATTATGTTTCGAAAACACCACAGTTTTCATGCAGTTCATATTATATTATTTTGTTGTATTTATCCATTACACTTTAAAGGCCAGTCCCTGAAAATACTGTCTGACATTAAACTGAAAAAGGTTGGGGACCGCTGCTATAGAGCAGTGTTTTTCAACCCCTGTGCCGCGGTACACTGGTGTGCCGCCAGACATTGTCAGGTGTGCCCCGATAAAATATCCAATTTGTATCGCCCAGAAAGTAATCATGTAGTACCCTCCCATACCGCTAGGGAGCAGCAACAGCTAGCCAATTGCCTTGTGTTTCGACCACTAGAGACAAGCGAATTTGTGCCGCATGAATGCAGGACGACAGTGAAAAAATAAATATGAAAGATGATAAAATACGTTTTTCTTTGTGTTCATTTATTCCAATTCAAGCCGTTATAACTTTATTCTTCAATGTTAAAAACGGTTAGGCGTAGAAAAATAAGTAGTGTGTTTCCGGTAACATGAAATTTCAGCATAGGGTCGGTAGGTCGGACGTTTTTTTTTTTTTAATCTTTTTTTTGCCCCCCATCAAAAATGTAAACAAAATACCCATAAAACATAAAACAAGGAGACATTTTTACTATTATTGAAACCCCCGCTCGCCGCCAAAGGCGGCGAGAGAGTTGGGTACCCCCCGGCTGGGTGTTACAGCCATCTCGTTACCTCTGCGTCCCGCGTCCTAGACGGCCCGTGGTGTTCGTCAAATAGTTCGCTGAATCTTTTCGATTGGATGCTATTTTCTTAAGATTATGGTGCGAGCATGCGACTGCGACACACAAAACGCGGTTTAAACTGTTGTCGGAGATCGTGGCCGCCGCCACGATTCAATGTTGTTGACAGACGACAGGGCAAACCACGCGCACGCTCAACGTGAATATCGCGAGAGTTTGCACCGATGTGAACGCCCTAAATTAATCTTTCCTTTTATTATTTATAATTTTGTCTGTGGTTTCATTGTTCTTGTTTTGATTGTAAAGCGTCCTTGAGTGTTTTGAAAGGCGCTTATAAATGAAATGTATTATTATTATTATTTGTGGCATGTTATAACCACAGCCACAGGGTCAGTTTACGACGGCATGACGTCACGGCCGTAAAAATGTTCATATGAAAAGGTGACTACTGACAATAAACGGCAGTGAGCACAGAGTCAGACTCCCCGCATTTTATTAAACACAACAATGGCAATGAAGATGGAGCTTCCACTCTCGCCTCTTCCTCCGTTCCTCGCCCTGCCTGGCGAGCCGCCTGTCCCGTGGCCCCGCTGGTTGGAATCCTTCGAGACCTTTATTGAAGCCGTTGGGCTAACCGACGAATATCGCAAGAGTTTGCACCGATGTAAACGCTCTAAATTAATCTTTCCTTTTATTATTTATAATTTGTCTGTTGTTTTAATAATAATAATAATAATAATAGTCTTTATTTATCAGCGCCTTTCAAGACACCCAAGGACACTTTACAATAACAAAAAACAATACAAAACAATACGGGTTGAGGAGCGGCAGCCACCAGCCAAACGCGCCAGCGGTCACTCAACCCGGAGGAGTCTCTCTCTCTCTCTCTCACCTCCAGGACATCTCCACGGGTTTTATTGTTCTTGTTTTGATTGTAAAGCGTCCTTGAGTGTTTTGAAAGGAGCTTATGAAATGAAATGTATTATTATTATTATTATTTTTACACAAAAATGTAAAAGGTTTGAAAAAAAATGCCGACCGTAAAGTTTTTTTTCGAGGTAGAAATTCTCGGTCGGTCAGGTTACCGGAAACACGCTACTTTTTTTTCTACGCCTTATAGTAACAATACAGTATAACACGTTCTAAGCGTTTTTTTTTTTTTCACATTTTCAGCTAGTGGTGTGCCGCGAGATTTTTTTCAATGAAAGAAGTGTGCCTTGGCTCAAAAAAGTTTGAAAAACACTGCTATAGAGCACCTGTGGCTAAAAAGCCACATTTTGGCTTTAGCCACAAATGTCATTTGAGTAGAAGCAACTGTGGCTACATTACAGTTTTTGCTGTACACCGCACTTACACACACTTACACACAAACTTTGATCAATCAATTAATGATTTGCAAAATTGTACGCGCAATGTTTTAACATTATTGTAACTGTTCATCTTGTAACGTTTTCTCCTAAACCAAGAAGTTGGACAATGAGAGATAGAAGCTGCAATTAATGTAGTCAGTCACTCTTAATGAGCATTCATTTTATGCCACAAACTGTTTTGGGTGAAATAAAGTAATTTTAAGTTACAGACGATCGGGATAGAGGATGTCTTGCCTGACTTGCAAATAAAAGAGGAAAAATGCTGAAGTAACTCAGGAAGGAGAGGGAGAGAATGGGAGGGAAGGGAGGGAAAAGCGATGGTGAGGAAAAGAAGCAACAGACGGAAGTCACACTTGAGAATTTGGAGGTGTGAAGGAAAATTGACTCGATCCGTGTTGAACGGCAGATTTTTGGACTGCTGTTTTAAAGCGCGTCAATGTGGTGTTTAGCTCTCTCTTTTCGAACGCAGCAGTTGTTTTTCTTTTACATGTTACTCACAAATTCATGAGCAAAGAGCACGTTAAAAGTGAAATCATGATTGATTTCATGTTTTTACTCTTTCAGCGACAGCGGTTACTACAGTGGACAGCTTCTCATGCATGAAAGGGTTAAATACACCTTCAAAAAGCAATGTCTTATTTTTCAAGTGGAACATTTTCAAATGACGGCATTAGCATCTGATGTTTTTGTCAGCATATGTGAGGGGAGATCTGCATCCACACTGACATTGTCTCTCTTGTCCTTGCCCCTGCCCGTGGACCCATGCCCAGGACCAGACATCTCCCAAGCCAAGTTGCCCAATGATCCATTTAATCATATGCAGCGCCATAAGGAAGCTTATGCTGGTCGATGGCGTACGCTGTAAGTCAAGGCCAGCGAGTCCGTCGCGAGGGCATGCCTAAAGGGACCAGCATGGCACCAAAGGCCTTGGCATGAATTTGACAACAAGTATACCGCTCAAAAGAAGCACTGGTATCTCCCGCCCCACTCTCACATCTTCCAATGTCCTGCTGTGGGGTGGTTGACCCCACTGAATGTGGACACAGAGTCCCTGCTGACCAATACAAATACACTCAACCCTATCTCGAAAAAGATTCAACATGATCGAGAACGAGGAATCTTTTTGACCTTGGGGCTCAACTTTACCTTTTCAATGTAAAAAAAACAACAAACAAAAAAATTTAAGGGCAATCCCAAGGGCCGCCTGGTCTGATAGTTCAAACGTTGTCCTTCGTGGCCACATAATGAACAAGTAGTCATGTTGATATTAATAACTTGAATTTAAATAGCACCTTTAACCCTTTCATACACCACTAATAACATGAGAAGCTGTCCACTGTAGTAACCGCTGTTTTATGTGTGTGTGTCATGTTTACGTCTGAGATCAAATTTCCTACAGTGAAAAGTCCCCTGTTGTGAAAAAGTTCTTGCTGCAAACATGATTTCATTGTAAAGGAGTTTCACTGTAAAACCAAATTGCGGCAAACCGAGAACCCCGACAGCACGGTCTAAGACGAGTGAGGATGATGTACTCATAGGAAGGCATGCGCGATGTGACCAAAGAAATGCGCGTTGCTAATAGGTGGGTGTCAAGCAAAGCGTGAGTGGCTTTAGTTTCATTGAGCACCGTCCGCCAAAAACAGCAGCGTGGATTGACATTGTGGTGAGGCTGGCCTCTAGCCGCCCGTGACCTTTGGTAATTCTCTATGTCTTCACACCTCTCCAAGACAAGCTCTCACCCCCCCCCCCACCCCCACCGCAACCCCACCCTGCCTTTGCATTTTACCGTCTCCTCAATTAAAAGCTAAATGGATATTTTAACACTCTGCCATTCTAATGACAGTGTCCTAATCTGCCACTGTTGGATGTCTGGAAGGATGATGCTGGTTAGGACACAGGATCTCACAGGTTAGGACTGACAATCTCATTTCTTTTTTTTTTTTTTTTCACGCGCAGAAGTCCTGAAGGGGTGGTCCCGGTTGGGGCATCTAGCCGGAGAGCCTAATGTCACCTCAGTGACATGGAAGCCAACCCGGCTGTCACTTTGTATCTCTGACACCAAGAGAGGTAGACCATGAGTAGCCTGACTGGAAAGTGAGGACTCAAAATGCTTGAAACACATTTGGCTCAAAGACAAATTAGGATCGAGCAAGGCAAATTTACCCCACTCAACCCCCCACGCCCCGCTCGAGCCCCAGAAACTTTTAGGCTTCAGCAACATGCAATGAGCTGGTCTTAAGGAACCGAACCACCAAATGCTCACTCGAGGCATACCTTTGGCGCAGGCCCCTTTACTCTGACATTTTTTTTCCTTGCGCATATGTGTGTGGGTTGCATTTGAATTTGTATGCAATGCATGGAACAATCATTGGAGGAAAAAAAAAAGTGTCAAAATAAATTTCCACATCGTGTGAATTAATATATAACCATTTGCATTATTATTATATCACTTCTGAATACAGTCCAGGGATGATTGGAAACGGGAAACTCGTGATGTCCTCCACATTCGCCGCATTGATAAAGCCTGAGGATGAGTTATAATATCATTTAAATTAACTACTTTTTTTTCTTTAACCTTTCAAAAGAGTGTTGCTGTGGCTGGTTTGTGAACAGTTTTTGAGGAGACGAAACATTTTGTAATTTTTCAAAAATCTATCTATTCAGACACAAACGAATAACACAAACGAAATCATCATCATAATCAAATCATAACACAAACGAAAAATGTCAAGAAGCCAATTACGCAAAGCCGAAGATGAAGAGCAATACGAAAAACTAAAAATACTGACAAACTAAAACAGGGGTGGGCAAACTTTTTGGCTCGGGGGCCACATTGATTTCTAAATTTGACAGGTGGGCCGTGTCAGGACAAGATACGGTACATATAAAAAAAATGTATATGTTGACAGTCCATACCAAACATCAACAGAACAAAAGCATGAAAGTATTAGCATACTTTTTTAAATGTGAACAGTGAAACAACTATGGTATATGTCCTGTATGAAGGTTCAAGTATGTGAGCAACATACATGTGTGACAACACAAGCAACAAAAGTGCAACAATATATTGGCCAAAAACTGCAGCATACAGTACAGGTATGTGACAAAATACAGTATAACAAAGTTAGGACTATTTGCTACAAAATGAGACGTGTAAGAGACCTGGTGGCTTTTCTTTCGACTCACTCATTGTCTCTGACTTGACCTCCCCTCGATCACCACACATGACAGCGTTGCTCAGCTGATGTCGCGTAGCGAACTTTTGAAGCCAGACACGGGACGCTTCGAAGTCTTCTATGCTCATAGTTAGCGCTCTGGGACTCGCTTCCTCTCTTTTTAGCGGTCCAGTTTGCGGAAGGTTTTTAGCACGATAGCAGTCAAACCATTCTAGGAAACGTTTATTTACTCGACTGTCCGTCGAGCCGCAAGCAATTCACTCTGGGCATGGAAATAGCCAGAATCGGACTGAGCACAAATCACTTTCTCGTTTTTCAAAGTCTTGTAGATTTGAGTCTTTCAGACTCAAAGCGTCTCCTGAATGTTTCGTATTTTGTAACCCTCTTCGTTTAATCAGATACACTTCACTTTCTCTACCGTGGCCATTACTGTTCCTTTTCATTGATCATGCCATGATCGACAGGACGTGAAAATGTTCGCAATTGCAGTAAAACTCACTGCAACAAAGAGTCACTTGCATGTCGCTGTTTTGGATCCAATGATAGAAAATAGTGGCGCGGACACACTTATTCCATCGTATCGAGCAGGAGTTGCTTGAGTTGGCGCTACTGCTGGCTTCCGTATCGTCTCCCCCTCCCTCCCTGTGCTCTGCAACTTCAAGTAACTGCGCCACCTGGCGTTGAAATGCCTGCCATTACAAGTCCAAATGAAATGAATGCAATCATTTATATTGAACCTTAATTGTGTTGTGTACCAACCTTTGGCGGGCCGGATTAAAAAGCCCAACGGGCCGGATCCGGCCCGCGGGCCGTAGTTTGCCTATCTCTGAACTAGAATCTGGGAATAACAAGAGCGACCATGGAAAGTATCGAGAGGTCTTGAAACACTTGAAGCACAACCCATGAGCAAAGTCAATAATCTGACAAAGAGTAGCAGAAGCCGGAGTCCTTAAATACAGGACTAATGATGACCAAGAACAGGTGGGCCAGTTGGAGGGAAACGCCCTTCACTTTGAGCTGGGGCTGAAAACAAAACAACACAGACAGACGTGACAAAAACTAATCCTTGCATCCATCCGTCCTTGAGTTGCCACCTTTCAAATCTTGAAATAAGCGACACTCCTCAGGATTTGGCACAGAGCAGAAGACAACGCAGCAGACATAAGCTACGCTCGCGGGTCTGCCAAGACCAACACCGCCTTCCTGTCTTTAATATTTCCTGTCTTTTATTTTGTTCATTATTGTTAAATTCGAGTGTTCAGGTTTGTGCGGGATAGACACATTGGACGATTCGGAAAACAGGGAACGAACTGCGTCCCGTACAGGTTCAATACGGGAAGCAACATTAAATTCCCAACTAACCCTTTCCTGCACCCTGTGACCTGATAACATGATAAGCTGTCCACTGTAGTAGCCGCTGTCCCTCAAAGGGTTAAAAACCGATTCCGTTTTTTTTTACGGGATGGGTGACAACCTTCGTCCGTCCATCCATCTGCAGTTGTTGCAATCATCCATTCATTGCATTGGTCTTTTCCCTTCCCATACCATCGTAGTAGCCAAGCTGAACTTGTGCCCCGCTGCCTGCTTGCTGACCTCCTTGGTAGAGTGCTGCGATCTCTCCATGATCGCCCGCCCGCCCGCTCGCCCCCCTCCACCCTCCTCCTCCCCCTTGTTCTTGCTCTTTCAGCGCAGCCGACCGCCAGTCCCGCCTGGCCGCCCCTTGTCGTCTCGCAGAAGTGCGAAAATAAGATGGCATTGGATCTATTAACACATTGGGCTGAGTGTTAGTGAGGAGGGGGGGGACCACTTTCCCAAGGTTCACCAACCATCATTCTGGCCTTATATTCTGGCCGGGGGGCAAGGTGGAAGGCTGTGGAGGATGGGTGATGGTTTTGTCGAATGTGGGTAATTAGAGAGCCCTGATAACGGGGCAAGCTTCCACTTGCCCCCCTTTCAGTTCAGCAGCGACAATGTCAACCAGTGGATTTGATCAAGGCAGTGATCAATATCTACATATCAGGACAAGGACGGTTTGATCAAAGCCTGTGTGGAAAAAGGCAGTCTTGTATTTGTGTTGACCTCAAGCTGACGTCACAGAGATGTGTAGTGTGTAATTTTATTTATTTTTTGGCAACATGTGCTAATGTTTGCATGTTGGTGTACCCGCACGCGTGCAAAATCCACTCCATTCCGTCGGCATATTTTCTATTCATGAAGGTAAAACATAAACTGCCGCGTAAACTGCCATTTCTCAGACAACCTTGTTCCAATGTTATGATGACTTTACACGGGCTCGCAAATCTGCAGGATTTCATTGCTGAACTTGTTGGCACGCGGAGATGTAATGTGTGTCTATCTCCGAATGTCTCTACCTCGGTGTGATTGCACGCCCACAGATCCACCAGCGCTATCACAACAGCCTCACACGCACACAAAAAAAAAAACGAAGAAAAAAAAATCAACCTCACAACTTTTTGTCACACTTCAATCACATAATATGTTGGGAATTAATAGACTGTGTTTGCTGCTATTTACCGCGCTTTCCCTTCATTTCAGGAGCCCGTTACAAGAGCGTAATTAAAGACGATGAATTTGCATCGCGCAAATCAGTCTCTGTCATTTAAAACAAAACAAAAAAATTGGTGTCTGTTCATTTGCTCTACTGGCGAAGGAGCAAATTCCAGCATGTGGCCCTCCCTCACAGGGGATGGTTACCGAGAAGAATAGACGAGATATTTACAGGTGTGAAAAGATGCATTTTTCTCATACAGTGTGAAATTCTTCTGTTAAGTGTGCTCTTTCCAATACGCCTGTTCACAATGGGATGAGAGAGAGAGAGAGAGAAGGACGAAGCGAGAATCCAAGCAGCGACTTGTCGTGTTTCTTGGCTCCGCATTTTCCGAGGAGCTCAGGCGTAGCTGAGCACAAGTCTTAAGAAAAAAAAAAGTGATAAAATATACAGTGAGAAAATCTTTCAAGTGTCAGAGAATTAAAGCGGAGTGCAGTCGTTACAGCAGGACGGGGGAACGTCGGTAGGGGGTTGGTCGTGGGGAGGCGGCGGTAGAGTGCCGCTCAAGACGAATACAATCTGTTTGCCTTGACTTTTTCCGAGACGACTGGTCCTCGGAGGCCTGAGAGTTGTCCCGCTTTGGTGACATCATAAATGGCGAAATGTGGTCCAAAGGGATCTTGCGAGTGTTTTTACACATTTTGCAGAATTATTGAAAATGTATTGCTCGAGTAGGAAAATATTCAGCATGGGAAAATAAGGTTATCCTTCATATGCGTGTGTGTGTGTGTGTGTTTTGTTTGTTTTTTTTTAAAGACAGGAGGACTGACATCGAGTTGTTGCAATGCACTGATAGACAGAGTGAAGGGTTGTGAATTGCCGACTATGAAGATACAATCAAAATACCGCACTTTGACAGTCTTGAGATTTCATTCTTCTTTGCACAGACTCCAGACACCTTGCGCCTGATGTAGCAAACTGGCCCCGGAACATAACCGAGGCTCCTCCACGTTTAATATTAGGAAGAGTGTTCTTTGTTTTGTTTTTTTTGCCACTGTGAATACGGAACTGTCACGACTTACCCAAACCTCCAATTTTGTTGCCCTCGTCCAAAGTGGCTTGTCAATAAGTAACAGAAAATTCCAATCTCTTTATTTTTAGGATTGGCTTTAAACGGTGGTTTTGTACTCCGTAATCTCCCTTGTAGTCCACATGGCTCAAAGAATGACGGGTGGTGCAATCCGATATAGATGTACCTTGACCTTAGAGATTATTTTGTGCTCCATTTGCATCACTTCTTTTTTTACATGATAATTGTCTATGACAAAACCCACGTGTTCAGTAAAAAAATTTATTCGCAAAAATAGTCCAGCAGGAAAATTAATTGCTACTCCACGTATATTGTCAATCTCCCAGAATAAATCATGATAATTTTCTGGGGGCTTTTAAAAGTGATGGAATTTGTTTGGAGGCAAAGCAAAGCAAAAAAAAAAAAAATCTAATAAAATATTGGAGACGGGTCGGGGACAATGTGTTGAGTGGTGTCGTGACCACACACCCTCACCCGTCGAGTGTGGCTTGGAGCCCAGACAAATCTACGCTGGGTCTTTCCTACCTTGCCATGGAGAGAGACAGGAGTCAGGAATCGAAATGTGCAGTGCCAAATTTCCTCACTGTGAAAAACAAACACATTTTACCCACTGGTAAAGTCCTAACATGGTGAACAATGAGTGAAAAGAAACAATAGACGGGCAAAGTATTCTTAATACCTTTAAATGTACCGCTATTTCTTTACTGTTTTCATTTCACTTTCTGGTCAGTAAGTACACTTAGAGGCCCACAGCCCGAGCACCATTCGGGCCTCACTGAATAAATCTGGCTTTATTTTCTTTATTCGCTGCCGGTTGTAATAGCACTTTACACAGCCAACAGCCTCTTTAGCGACACTCCTTTAGCGACACCCCGGCACTAGTTAAAGCGGTGACACGCCGACTGGCCAGAAGACGCGAGGGGGGCCGAGACGCCCCTTAATTAATGGGAGGCAATCTCACAGTTTACACCGAGCCTTTCATGGCTTTTAATGAAAGGATTATCGTCGCGCATTAAGATGTATTTAACCTCCAGCACTAGCTCTGTTTCAATAAGTATTAAACAGACCATTAACTGAAGTGAGGAGGTCTCAATTAAAGCGGACAAAGGTCCAACGTTCCGAATGCGGAATGAGATGCAGTGCCGCCTTCGCTTTTAGCATCTGCCCAAACAGCTCGTGGTGAGAACATTTGTTGACTTGACATCATTTACAGGCAGAAGATTCAAATGTTGGTCACATTTTTCAAAGCAGCCATTTTGACAAATTAGGGGGGAAAGATAAAATAACGCTTATTAGTCCCGTAGCGGGGGAAATATGCCGTAACCGTAAACAGTAAGAACGATAGCGTTAGCACTGTTAGGCTATTTAGTTTTTGACCCAGGCCTTGCTAATGTTAGCATGATGCGCAAAAATAAATATAGATACCGTTTTTTGTCTTTGAAGTGCCATTGACGCGTACTAGTAAATATGACAGTACACCAAAATATCTTCCATTACAAAGATAATGATAAATTTTGATTGATTCGTTTGAGAGCTATCGATATATGTTTCACCTTCCTTTTAACATTTTGGGATAATAATTTACCGTACTTCCTGTTTGGAGCGCACGTGTTGAGTTGTTTAGTGAGAAATATCCAAGTAGTGTACCCACATTTCCGACGGGAGCCAAAAATCTCCGGAAAAATCTATTTTCTCAGTTGTTGGGTTTGACAAAAACAACCATGCGCCACAACATCGACGCCTTGCCAGGGCCCCTGCTGAACAATGGCGGTATTGTTCACTCGGAGAAGAGAGCTGGCGTGGGCCACCGCATTGATCAATTTTCCCTCTTTCTCCTTCTTTTCGCCCACTGCTTGTTTATCATGCCATGGCAAAGACCCACATTTGATCCCAGCAGGTTGTCATGCGCACACGGCATCGACTAAAATTAGTTCGAGTCAAGCGGCGGGCCTTTTTTGCTGCAAAAATGTATTATGCTTACCAAAAGACAAACATAAATTGGCAAATAGAAGCCACTGAGTTCAATTGTTCAATGAACGGATGTAACATCTTTCTCATGCATTTTTTTGTTTTGTTTTGTTCGTTTGTTTTTTTTATTCCTTTGCCTGTCCGTCTTCCTGCCATGAGTGTAGCCGGGGAATGTCGCGTCTCACTAGTTAAAAACATTCCCCATCACATGTCATCCGAGGTCCCTCCTCCCCGCTGCAGGATGTGGCAGGACCCATTTTTCTCAGCTTGTCTTTCTTCGAGATGATTAGCCTCAAACGACATTTTCAAAAGTAATTGTCATGGCATGTAGGTTGTATGCAGACTGAGAAACGGATATATGGAGGGATCTCGACGGGGTGCTTTGAAATAGCGTCATGAAAAACGGTGGCCGAAACCTTCAATGCGTATTACTGGGCTGTATCTTAACACCCCCTAGCATATATAGGATAGCCTGCGGGCGCCTGGGATGGCGCTCTCTGCGCTCTCAATATGGAAAATGACAGATAGGAAGGGAGGGTGAATCACAGTGGTTATGGCTACAGTATTAAAAGTGTCTAATTAATTATCATTACGTTGCACGTGAAGCTGCCGAGCAGGATTGAAACTGCCAGCCAGACACATTCTTGCATTTCTCACTGCACTCACCAGTTTGTTTTTAATGGGATTGTTTTTCTGTTTTTTATATATCTATATAGATATATAAAAACTGCTTGTATGGAACTTAATTTGGGGTCAATTGAGCGAGTTTTCAGTTGGGAAGAAATGAAAGTAGCTCTCTGCGTGGTGACAGAACACGTGTCTGTGAACTTTAACGACGCTCTCCCGAGCTCATGTGTCACTGCGCCAAAGTGTAACAAAGTTGAAGTGGCCCAAGCCAAAGAACGGAGACCTCAGCTGTGACTGAGCGGAGCCAAGGCCTGGTGAAGGCCTTTGCTGAGGTGACAAGAGCAGGGGAGCACAGAGCCAGTGCATGTTAGTTAGCTCGAGCGTTCGGTAAAAGTGCAGACAGCTTGGGAGGTGCTAATGAATGCCGGGCATTGCTAACCGTACTGTACGCCGGCTCTGGGCGCAGCCTGGCAGCCTCCTGTCCCTCCTGCCCGTGCGAAATGTGAAAGATCAAACGGTTGGAGAGAGCAGACGCGAGTAAACACACTCGAGTGCACATACCCTTTTTTCGAACGCATGTGCGCTCTTGACTCGCCAACACATGCGCGCGCGCGCCGACGTACACACAAGTACAAGCGCGCACCCGCACACACTGACACGCTCGCACGGAGCCAGCCACACAAGCCCACTCTCAGGCCTGGCTCACTGTGGTATCGCATCATGAGGCCTCCAGCCAGGCCAAGCCATGAGGCCTCAGCTGAGATGATTCAAGGCTCCCTGCTGGGTTGTCACTCATCAAGCCAGGTTGAGTTCCACTCAGCCAGGAGGACAACCGGCACTGTACCGTGCACGCGCTGAATGTAGGAAGACTTGTTTTGGAGTCCAACTCGGAGTCCTTCAAAGAAAACAACAGTTACCTTGCAGGGACAATCGCGTTCAAATCTTGTGAAACCATTAGCAAATCTATTTGTGACTAATCAGAAGAAAGGGAATAGATGATGATTCTTTTTTTACAACAAAAAAAAGCAGTTTAAATGTGCTAAATGTGGTGTGAATAGCGATAAAACACTCGCCGGCCACAACGCTTAGTGCACCATCATCAAGTTAAATAATAAAAAAACAAAACAAAACATTCATTTTATTATTATAGCATGGCTGCTAAAATCCATGGTCATTCGGTTTGCATAGATATGAGGATCCCGTTACATTCAAAAAATCAATTTCATAAGCACAGAAAATTTGATTCCAGAATGAAACCAAAAGAGGTATAAGGTAGAATCCTTTTTTTTTTTAAATTAAAATTCCCTTTGACCTCTGTCACATGACAACAAATCATCAAACTTATAACTGCCTAAGCTAAAGCCTCTGTGTCTTATTCTACGTAATGGTTTTGCGAATAATAACGAGCCGTATAGGATGAATCATGTCAACTGTTTGGACTCATAAATATTCATGTTTTTTTTTCCCTCTGCGCGTTTTGCATATAGCTCGTTTAAAAGAAATGAGTGGCTGTGAATTTCAGGTTCACAGTTATGATCCATATCTGACCATCTGTATGTCCTTTTTAAAAAAATGATTCACAAATGGAATCTCAACTTGAATTCAGTGCGAAAAGGGAAATAATGCACATAATTTCACTTCCAAATTTAGCGCTGAATATGTATAAATGACTCGAATGTATCCCGTTCCCACATGCGGAAGATTTTGGTCCTCGATGCCTTTGACTGGCTGCCTCAACTTTTCCTCCTCACATTCGCGGGCAAGTAAAGTTGAGTCTCATTAAAAAGCTCTTTGCGAGTTGTCTGGAGATGTATCTATTCATTAGCTTCAAAAGGGTGTCATGTGTATGAATTATGCTAACAGGATCTCATTAGCAGATGCAAATGAGGTTAGTCAAAAAATTGTAACGGAGAAAAAAAAAACTGAAGAAAAGCTCCATGGGATAGTTGGAGCTCGACAGCTCACCAACCCGCCCCCACGCTGGGCACCAAATGTGATGGTTCGCCCCTGCTGCTGCGCTATACAAGAGGCAGGACCGAACCATAAACACAGGCGCGGGGAGGACAGCTGTTCACAAACGGAGGTAGGATCCTGCTTTTATTTCATTGTTCAAGGGATTGTCCAGCGTGCCACTCGGTATCAACCTCATGGCTTACGCATGCGAGGCCGTAACACACGTGTTCAAGCACACACACACACTCACAAGCAGGAAATCGTCCAACTACTCATGCTTCCTCTCAAGTCGCACAAACCAGATGATGGAAGTTCACAATGTGGCGTGAAGACGATTCACTAATAGCAGCCGCCTACGAGCTCCTGCCGCTGTGACATGAGTGGCCCCGGGACTGGAAGCAAAACTGGCAGGCCAGCGAGGCCTAAACGTCACATGCGTGTTTGCAGATACGACGAAACGTTCAGTCAATGCTGCGGTTCATTGGCACAAAAGCGAACAGTGATTTCATCAAGGTTAGGAAAGTTAACCGAAAGTAGCGAAATTCGTCGATTGTGTTCTTCTTTATTATTGTTGATGTTTTTCTATGTTCTGTGAAGCGCATGAGTACGACTGCACCTGTTTTGAAAGCAAAAAAACAAAAATAACTGGAACGACATTTTGCGTTGATAAAACGAACAGAAACTAACTGTGATTGCGGCTTTGTTTTAGTCTTTGTTCATAAATGAACTTTCAGGGTTTATTTGAAATGCATTTTATTTTGCAATTACTGTTCGGCGCTAGATAAGAAGGAAGGAGAATTGTAGTTGAAATATGTTCGTATGAAGAATAGAGAATTTTCCTTTCAGTGCAGCGACTTTTCCTCCAGTATTTTCAGCTTTGATTGCACAAAACATTCTCTTCTATGCGATTTTAGGCAACGCCTTCCCAAATGTTCAACAACACAAAAATCGAGCCTCTTTGTGTCCAGATCTTCTGGAGGCCCACTATACGCCATATATTTGTTCAAAGTTGGCTCCAGAGCTTCCTGCGTGGCTCCGGGTGATGCCGTCTGTGCTATTGTATCAGGGTCTTCGCCCATCTGATGAACCTCGAAACCAGCGCTCCTCCACCAGACAGAAATTTTCCGCGCAAACCTCCGAGCCGCCAGCACGGGAGGACACCCAAACTCTCCACAGACGATCAGAAGCCATCAGCACAGGCCGGCTCGATCCCCGCGCCGTGACAACTTGGATACGCATGCTCGCTGCTGTTCAGAATTTCTTCTCCTCAACACCCAGACCTCCACCTCCACGCATACACTTGTCACATATGACACATCGACCCACAAGAGACGAGATCAGGTTCTCGTACATCTTCTAGAAAACCTGCCCATACCACCGCCCCTTCCCCTTCCGCGATCGATTCGAACATGAGTGGACCTTCAACTCGACAATGGTAAAATATCCGCTTCGCACTCAGCTCACAGCAAACGGGGGGCCTTCTGTTCGTTCCTGCACATGAAGAAGACAAGACCGTGGACCATGTCCATACTATGTGGGAGTCCCTGCTGTTTAAGTGGCTGCCAGGCAGGCAGCCTCTCCTCTTCTCAAAAAATGCTTGGCTCCGTAACCACGAGAGCCCATCTGATGTGGTTCCTCCCCCCGCTCCCCCATCTGACAAGCGGCTCGCTTCCCCGGCCCAGACGGCTGGAGGGACAGAGCAGGAGAAAGAGGCCGCAGATTGTTGTAGACCATTTGCATGTAAATACACAAACCGGGCCTGGGTCTCAGTTCAATATTGAAGGCGTCCGTCGCTCTGAGGTCCCTGTGTGTATGCATATATGTGTTGTGTGTGTGTGTGTGTGTGTGTGTGTGTGTGTGTGTGTGTGTGTGTGTGTGTGTGTGTGTGTGTGTGTGTGTGTGTGTGTGTGTGTTGTCATGTATGTGCATGGCATGATCCAGTACATCTAAATTAAACAGCTGCCAAATTGCGGCAAATGTTTTAATACAAAAGCATTCTGTGCTCTCTAATTATATCTAATGGCTGTTGGATGCATTTCTCCAGAGCAGATATTGGCCCATCTTCAGTGAATAATTGGCATTTCTTTAAGTCGTTGAGTATCATATTACACCAAAAAATAAAAATAAAGGATAATTGACCAAAACAGGGAAAGTCTGTTTTTGTTAAAACAAAATTTGTGCTTAAAAGAATTTATCCACACAGGTGAACCTACGACCATTAATTATGTCTCCCTAAACTCCCTCTCAGCATTTGCCTCTGCTTGTTCGGCAGCAAGTCAGTTAGGGCTTTCCTCTTTATCGCCGTAGAAGCTTTCATACTGAGAGCGAGATGTGTTAAAATTCGACATTCTCACTTCTGACTCACTGATTTAACCACATTGAAGGAGGAGCGCCATCAGAATACTCCTGTGGTGTAAATCTGTTTGTGTTGACTGCAGCCCCCCCCCCCCAAAAAAAAAGACAGAAAAAAAAGGCCTTTTGAAATGCAGTTTTTGAGTTTGGGTGAGCAATGTGATAAAAGCCCAGCTTGTTTGGCAATAATTGTGCTGTGGGGGAAAACGCAGGGAACCAGGGGTGCTCCCTGCCCTGTCGTCAGTTGCTACATGTGTGGGACCTTTCTCCCCCCACCCCTCCCAACTCCATTTCAGCCCAACTCTGCACCACTGAGCGTTTTCTTCAAGGCTTAACAGTGAGTCGATGCAACTGCGCCCCCCCGCCACCCCCCTTACACCTCACATGCCCCAGAACACATACATCCAGTCTACACTGTCAAACTTTTAGCACCTGCTAGCTTGCTCTGGTCCCTTATGTCAGTTCTGCTGCTTTTTCAAAGAGGCTGGACGAAGAGAAATGGGTCAAGAAAGGTTGACGCCGAAATGGGGGTGAGGGTGAGAGTCGGGCCAATGAGCTAGCGTGTACTCGTGGCCTTGGCAGTTTAAACACACAATGACTTACTATGCTACTGAAGGTGATGCAGTCGGGTCACAATCAGCTCAGTGGGCAAACTGAAGACTGTTATGTTCAATGAAGGATTGGATACCACCGAATGCAGACATGGATAAGATTGTTAACAAAAATGTTTATTTACAAAAACGCATGACCGAGAAAGTACAAGGAAAGACAGACTGGTAACAAATAACCAGAAAAAAGCAAATATTCTGACAAGAGGCAAGGAACAAGGAAAACGTCAAACGACGCTCAAAGCAAATCCAATACAAATAACAAGAACTACTTACAATGAAAAAAAATACAAATACAAGGCGAGGAACTAAGAGTCAATCACGTATTGAACAATCAGGCACTCGGAGGCAAGAGTCGTGAGCAGGGTTGAATAATCCGACAGCCAGTTGTCGACATGGCAGTTTTTCAAGGCAGCTGGTAACGAGACATGAATCCAGACAGGTGCGGCCGCTCTGGAAAAACAAAGCAAACAGGACGGGATCGTGACAGTTAATTTGCTGAGTTAGTTCTCGTTTATTTGTAATCGAGTCTTCAACACCCCACACACACATATAACATCCGTGAGACTCTGAGACTGAGGCAGAGCGCTACTATCATGTCACACTGTCACATAGCGCCATTCAGTTATGACGAAACGGTGCTACGTTGGGAAGGATCATGTTAGTATGGGAACGGATCGAATACTCCATACGTATTGTCTTCATGCTGCTTCTCCTCATGACACTTTCTAATGCCGTAATCCAAAAATCATGGTAGCATTCCTTGGGGATTCAAATACAGCGAGTGCAGCTTCAATCCAATTTCCACGAATGCCGCCCCCCCCCCTTTTATTTTTATTTTTTTGGTTTAGTGGATTATCACTGCCCCCTGAAACTTGTGCATGCAGCAACACGCCGACGGAGAAACTTTCGGTATATATAGATGTGACGCGAGTATCCAATCTGCTGGTTTAATGAAACCTGCCATATTTCAATGTATTTTCCAAGGATTCAAACATGTCACATATGTATAGAAAGAGCATTCCCCACGGGTCTCACTCACGGGCTGGTTGCAGATGGGGAAGATTACTCGGCTCTGTTGTAATGTAATCTGAAATAGCCAACAAAAGACATCAAACGCGAATATATTGTACATAGCTTTATTCTCTTTTGGGGAGAGATTCCATAATATACATTTAGGCCAGTCAAGGGTAAATGTCCCGGGTGGTTTATGTGACAAAGAAAATTATTAGTATATTGCCTCGGAACCTCAGGAACATCATATTTTGTGCAGCATTGCAATTATATATATATATATATATATATATATATATATATATATATATATATATTGTTATTTTTTTCCCGTGGAGTGGTTCACACTATCCACAGTTCTTTTTATATCTCTGTTTTGTGTCTCGTATTGGTCGTATTGCTGCTGAAAGAGAAAGTGGAATTTTGTGAAGAAAAAAAAAAGCACATCATACAGCAAGAGAGGTTCAAGTGGTCGTCAGGTTACGCTAAGTACTGCGACATCAACCCAGATTTTGACGTAAAAAAAATAAACGGAACGCGGCACCCCGCAGTAGTGAAGTCACGATAACAGAAACTATTTGTATTCAATACGCTGATAGGCTTTGCGGGTGGCGCTGAGGTTTTCTGAAATGTCATATCGGGACTCTTTCGTGAAAATGCACCGAGGGGGAACATCTTCGATAAACTTGCAAGATGAATTCATTCCAATAAAAGTGTTCTCGAGGGTGATGATTTGCGAAGGGATCCGGCATGGCACACATTGCTCTTGATTTTTTATTTTTTTTTCCAAGCAAACCCTCCCTCCAGGGGTCTCGGTGGCGCGGATCTCTAATGAGACTTGCGTTATTAATCCTTGCAATGGGGTACATGAATTCTGTCCCGAGCAAAGGCTTCAGCAGCCACCTTGGCTCATAAACCCTGGAATGTATTCCTTTCATGTGCTCTGTTGATGATCTACTCTGACAACAATATGGTAGGACTTCCCTTCCCCTGTCGCGCGGGCCCTGGCCCAGGGCCAGAGAGGGTCATCTCAGATCCACTTGGGCTTTTATAGGTGGTCAAGAAACATGCTGACAGGTCACAAGTGGGTGCTCCTTTATGAGGAGGACCTAAACATCTACCTCATTTGGAATTAGTTTATTTATAGGCGGCCTGTAAATCACGTTTATTTTGTTTTTTTCGCTTTCAAAGCGGTAACAGCGGTCTTTAAGGGGTCATTTTGGAAAATACTGAGATGAAGGTTGTTAAAAAAAAAACTAAAACAACAAAAACACAATGTTGTCGCTTGGTGAATATCTTTTGGAGCACCGTGGTCCAATATTAAGTTGTCCATCGGTACAGTAGCAGACTTTATTGGACACATCGCAAAGGCAGGTCATGAAAGCCAGATGTTAATGTCACATCACTCAACGGCCAGCCATTTTCAGACCCTTCTTCCCCCAACCACATGGAAAAAAAAATATTATTAAAAAAATACACAGACGTACCTGGGAATGAATACCTGCGTTCTTTAAAAAAAAAAACGTCTGGTTGTGAATGAGTGAAGTATGTCGAACATAACAGCGTGTCGACTTTAGCGCTGTTGCACATGCACGCGCGCATACAAAGACCCACACACGCTCACACATGAAATCCATTTTTCTTTTCAACATTCACATTCTCGGGTTTGATGATCCAATTGGGATCAAATCAAAACTTTGAACAGCATTATTTAGTTCCTCTCAAGATGTCATTTCTGATATTCGGTTTTTCGGATTTTAGCCGACAAATGAGACAATGTGGTGTGCTCTCTTTTTTTCTTTTCTTTTTTTTAATGCTTAATGCACTTACAGAGGATCGGATCAGGACTTTGTCACAATTCTGTTTGTTTGTGTTTCAGGTCCTGCTAGATGGAGGTCACCAATCTCCCTCGTAGAGAAGTGGCCCGTTTCAACTCTGCCATGTAAACAACTGGCTGTCGGATTATTTAGCGTTGCTCACAACTCTTCTCTCCAAGTGCTTCAGAGCATCAAGCCACGCGTTTGACTTTTTTTTTTTCCATGCAAGTCGTGTTTGTTATTTCTCAGTTGGTACTTTTTATTGTATCCTGATTCTTTTGTTCCCAGCCTTTTATCGTTGTACTTTTGTCGGTCTTGCGTTCTGTTAATAAACATTTGTTATCAGCTATTATCTTTGCCTACGTTTGTGGAATCCAATTCTTTTCCGGAGTATTCCGGAAGAAATTTACGTTGGTTCCACGGGTGTTTTTTTTTTTTTTTTAATGTTTGGTGTTCACTTGCAGTTTGGGGAAGGGTTCCTGCTTTTGACTGACAGACGCTATGTGTGCTGTGCAATTAGCTCCAGTTCCCTGATGGCCCACCAGCCAGCTTCACCATCCCATTCATGGCACGATCCAATCAGCCTCCAGCCGAGATCCTCCCTGTTTTTCACAGATCCATATCCCCGTTTCCTCCCGGATTCCTCTCGTCGTCAGCTACTTCGGTTTCATCCCAACAGGATACACTACACGCATTGTCACAAATTCACTTTGGTTGAGAATGATGCGGTGATGCAGTGTGAAAGCGGTATGGGGAATACGTGCTCTCTTGCTGTCAAGTATGTGAACTGGTAGAGCCGAAATAAGCACTAGAGGTCACTGTCTACCATACATGCCGATAACAAAGGTATGCAATTATTTGAGATATCTAACAAGATTCCTTGTGGATTAATTACTTCTCTGCAAGCGCGCGTGTGTATGTGTGTGCGCGCGGTGGAGCGAGCCCGCCCGAGAAAAGATTGCTTGTTTCACACAATATTATCATAAATATTAAATTACACAATTACGTTGTCAGTATTCTATTTATATAACTTTGTATATCATTTCCCTGTATTTTTTCTTCATTTTATCACCTGTTAGTTCCGGTATGTTGGTCACATTTTTTCGATTTATTTGTTTAATTTAAAACGCAATTGAGCTCAAGTTTACAGCATCGTTTGGCAGTTATTGGGGTTATATTATTTGTATACAGTATACATATATTTTTATTTTGTAAACATTTTTTTCGGGAGTCTTCACGTTTATTTTATTCGTAACAGAGTAACAGAGAGAGATGATGATCGAGAGAGAGACATATATTTTTATTTTGTAAACATTTTTTTCGGGAGTCTTCACGTTTATTTTATTCGTAACAGAGTAACAGAGAGAGATGATGATCGAGAGAGAGAGAGAGAGAGAGAGAGAGAGAGAGAGAGAGAGAGAGAGAGAGAGCGTTTATGCCAGGTGAAATGCCTTATTTTAAACAGAAATTATGTAAATAAAAATGTTAATTCGAGAGTTACAGGCCAGAAAAATCGGTATTTTAGCCTACCATAATTACTATGTCGTCTGTTCTGTTTTATTGATGTAGGTCATTCAAAAATACTTCCTAAAATTACAATGCCTGCTTAATATTTTGTTTTGTAATTCCAATACATAAACGGTCCGGGTTTTGACACAGGTTTTTCACCAAATCTGAAGTTCTAATTTCAATTTGAATTTCCGACTCGTGAACCCGGATGGGAAATAAAGGCAAGGAGGCCATTTAGAGGGAACCAGGTGCACGTGTGTTTCTTTTTCCAATTTTTTTTTTTGCACCCCCTCCTCAATGCATGTAAGTGGTGCGATTTGATTTTTCTTCGGAGTCAAATGTCAACGGCTATTTCGTTGACTTGACGGCCGAAAAGTCGACAAAGCAGTAAATAACATTCCTTGGACGATGTAACAGCAAATCAACTCTTCGAATCTATTGGCGTTCCATTTCCAAGGTGAGTTCGGCACGGGAACACGAAGTCTGAACAATCCGGAGTTGTTTTTTAGGTTTTGTTTTTACCAGATATTTTTGAAGACAAAAAAAAAAACACCGACACTCATGACAAGTGTGCTCAGATTTTAAAAATGCGAGAGAGAGAGAGAGAGAGAGAGAGAGAGAGAGAGAGAGAGAGAGAGAGCTCGCATTTCTAATTAAATTAGAGCACAGGCTCCGCCATTGGCTATGTGAAGAGGCCTAGCACCCCCGCACGCTCCCTAAAAGCTCCTCCCCTCACACTTCCAAACACTTATCTGTGGGGAGGACTACATCTTATAAGAGCCCCCGAAAGCCATGTCTATGCCATCATCTGATCTGCAAAGCCGGCGGAAAGAAGGAGAGACTTTCTGATTCCCCACCCCCGCCCCCTTCCATCACCGATTCCGGAGGGAGGGTGCAAGTCTCCAGAACCGAGCAGGGCGCCTCTTTTTTTTTTTAGCTCCGACTTATCCCAGTGGACTCTTGAATCGTCTTCAGAAACATGCAGTTAGAGAACATCCTCCCCAGTGCTCTCCCCAAGACCTTTTACAACCTCTCCTCGACGGACAGTGCAAATAACAGCCCGAGGCCGCCTTCGCAACTAGATTATCAAGAAGTGGACCGGGCGGAACCGGAGTCTAACAGTGCTCCCAAGAAATACCTGGCGAACGTGCA
Source organism: Hippocampus mohnikei (assembly GCA_026261675.1). NCBI lineage: Eukaryota > Metazoa > Chordata > Actinopteri > Syngnathiformes > Syngnathidae > Hippocampus > Hippocampus mohnikei. The sequence continues at coordinate 1,551,642 of JAKGUB010000345.1, forward strand.
GGGGAACGGGATGATGGGTGACCCAGAAGGGGACTCGTTCTCTAAAACCGGTCCCGATGGGAGGAAAGGCTCCCCGGTGCTCGGTGAGGACGAGCTGACCAGCGGCCGGCGGTACAACTTAGACGAACTTGGTTCTGATCGCTATTTCATCTCGTCTTCTCAGGCGAGTTCCGACATGGCAAGTCCGTGTTCCCTCTTCCCGTATGCGGGACAAACAGGGTCCGTGTACACGGGCACCACCGGGTCCAGGTACCCGGCATCACTCCACTACGGATCAGTTCTCCCGCCCGCCGGCTTCTCCTCTCCGTCCGTATGTACCGGCCGGAGTCAATTCGGTAGCGGGGGCTACCAGTTCAGTCAGGGTCCGGGCTGCTTGTACCCGTCTTACCCCGGGACGGCAATCGGCTCCATGTCCTTGCCCGGCTCCGGCGCCGGGCCGCGGGCGCAGGTGTACCTTTGCAACCGGCCTCTGTGGCTCAAGTTCCACCGGCACCAGACGGAAATGATCATCACCAAGCAGGGCAGGTAAGCAGAACGAGAATTGCTTTTTATGAATAATATACTGCACGAAAACACATTTACGCACGTTCCGAATTACCACTTTTCATTATTATTTTTTTAAATGTGCTACGTGTATTCGTTCCCGAAAAAATCGTTCCAGTAAATCAATCGCAAACAAATTCTGCATGATTAAAAATAACGTAACTTTAAAAATATATATACAACAACAAATATATTGCCCCCCAACCCCCTTTTTCCTCCAGGCGGATGTTCCCGTTCCTGAGCTTCAACATCACCGGATTGAACCTCACGGCCCACTACAACGTCTTCGTCGAAGTTGTTCTGGCCGACCCGAACCACTGGCGCTTTCAAGGGGGGAAATGGGTCACTTGCGGCAAAGCGGACAATAATATGCAAGGTTTGTTCCGAAATTAAAGCGTGGACTTGTCATATTTCGTTTTAATTGTATGGATGATGAAATGAAGAAAAAAAATAAAGATAAGAGCGGAAATGTGGTTTCGATTACGTTAGCGTCACGAAGCACGAACAAAACGCATTTTCTCTAATGTAGCACTTTAAATTAGTAGCTTACGAATATGCGAAACCAAACGGTCAAACGGTCATTTTAACGAAACGCTGTTGGGATTTAGAGACTTCATTATTGACGTTTTTTTTTAAAATCAATTTTATGAGCAAGGATGATTTTTCTAAAAATGCTACTGGTTGTTTTCTTTTTACTTCGGAAAGACTATTTTCCTGAATCAAAGCTTCATAAATCAGAAAAGTTTTTTCAGTGAAAAAATGGTTGCTATGATATCAAATTCAAACGTCACTGTAACGTTTTAAATAACCTTCAGATAATTCGGACAGCAGAGGAAGATGTTGCACATCATCAATACTTTCACCTGAGCATTTAAATTGTTTTTTTGTTTTATTTTTTTAAGTACTGCACAGGTCATAAATTTTCCGAATTTGACAGGTAACAAAATGTATGTTCATCCTGAATCTCCAAACACTGGCGCTCACTGGATGAGGCAAGAAATCTCCTTTGGCAAGTTGAAGCTGACAAACAACAAAGGGGCCAACAATAATAACACACAGGTAGCTTGTCTCCTTTATTTTGTTTGACATTTTCTGAATTGAGCTGGATAGTGGGCATTCGCTACTTTTCACTATAATATCAGCTTTAAACAGGCTTGAATGTTCTTTTTGATATTTTTTTTCGGCCAAGCACCAGTTTACTATCTAGTTTGCTTAACTTCTTAGAGTTGCATCAAAGCTGTCTTTTCATTTCCTTTTGCAGATGATAGTCTTGCAATCTCTTCACAAATACCAACCCCGGCTGCACATTGTTGAGGTGACAGAAGACGGAGTGGAGGACATGAGCAACGAGGCCCGAACTCAAACCTTCACCTTCCCAGAGAACCAGTTTATAGCCGTCACCGCCTACCAGAACACGGATGTAAGACTTGAAATTATGCTTGCAAAAAGAATAGATACTTTTCATTTTTATGTGGTTTCATATGCATTTGATTTATTTAATGTTTCAACCCCCCAGATCACACAGCTGAAAATTGACCACAATCCATTTGCAAAAGGCTTTCGGGACAATTATGACTCGTAGGTTTTCTCACACGATATCGTGGCATCGTTCCTTTGAACGCAGCCCTTCCAATCTAATTGTCAACTTTTTCTTCATTTGACCAGAATGTACACGGCCCCAGAGAGTGACAGGCTGACTCCATCTCCGACCGACTCCCCCCGATCGACCCAAATCGTGCCGGGGGCTCGCTATGCCATGCAACCTTTCTTTCAGGACCAGTTTGTCAATAACTTGCCTCAGAACCGCTTCTACAGCAGCGAACGGGCCGTGCCCCAAACAAACAGCCTCCTGTCGCCGCAGAGCGAGGACGCCGCGGCTGCCGCCTCCGCCCAACGCTGGTTTGTCCCCCCGGTCCAGCAGCCAGGCTCCAACAAGCTGGACTTGTCCTACGACAATGACTATTCCACCAGTAGTCTGCTGTCCTATGGCATCAAACCTCTTTCCCTCCAAACGTCCCACGCCCTTAGCTACTACCCAGATTCAGCCTTTGCCTCCATGGCGGCGGGCTGGGGCACCAGAAGCTCCTACCAACGCAAGATGACCACGGGCCTGCCCTGGTCCCCTCGCCCAAGTCCGCCAGCCTTTGCAGAGGACCAGCTGGGGGCCAATAAAGACAAGCTGCCCGAGGAAACGGCGCCGTCGGCGACCGGCTGGATGGAAACTTCTCACTCGCTGAAATCGGTGGATTCTAGTGACGCCGGCGTGTACTCCATGGTGTGCAAGAGGCGCAGGATGTCCCCCGGGGCCTCCAGCACGGAGAACTCTCCCACCATTAAGTGCGAAGACTTGACCGCTGAGGATTACAATAAGGACAATCCGAAAGGCACGGGTTATTATGCATTCTACACAAGCCCCTAAGACTGTCATGTATTCAAACTAAATATAACCGAGTGCTCTCCATTCCTTGTTAATGTCTTTTTTTTTTTCTCTTTTTCTCTAAAGGTGCCAAAGCTTAGCGTTGCTTCCCCCAAGCAAGCTGCACAAGGTTATTTTTCCCAGGCCAACCCCTCTCATACCTGAGCAGAAACATGCATAGTGATGATTGGTTTTGAACAAATGTATCCCTTTTTGAATCCATTTTCACTCCTTTTTTTTTGTAAAAAAAAAAGAAAAAAAAGGATTTGTTCCTCCCCCTCCCGTGTGTATTTAAGTCGTTTCCATTGTACAGTATTTGTGCACTTTAGAATGTGTGTGTGTGTTGTACAAATTGTCTTCATGGAGGGGTTATTAAATGGATAAATAAAGCTGCTTTTTTTTCCCAAAAGCATCATCCAAATGTCTTTCCGTGTGTGATTTTTATTCCTGTCACACAGTGAAACTAATAAGCTGACAAAAAAAAAAGCAGTTACAAAAAGGTCGGATCAGCAATTGTGCTTTACGTACGAATTTATGATTGCCCATTTGAAGCTTGCATACAAGAGTTAAAGGCTTCATGATTAATTCATCTTGCAACATATGAGTCATATCAGTCTTGGGGGGGCGGAGGGGGCCGTTTCGTGAAATCATTGGTCCTCATTACGGATGATTTGTGAAAAAGTCAAATGGATCCTGTAAATAAGCTGCAAAGGCTTCTTGCTGTCAGGCTGTCAGTTTTCTGTGTTGTCATGACATTCGGTGTGAAAATCAAGGACAATTGAATAAAAACGAAATGAAATATCAGTCGCAACCAGCTACTGTAGTTATTTTGTGTCACTGTGGAAAAACTGCCGACTCTCTGGCCACACTGTCACAGGAGAAATTGTCCAACTAATTATTCCATACGCAACTGAATACACAAACAACCAAGCCACGACTTCTTCGAATTGATCAAAAAGAGCATTTGCATATGCATTCAATTTATCAGTGAAGTCACAATATTTGGCCGGCGTGTCTTATTTGTCTTACTTTCCAATCCTCTCTCCCTACCCCCTCCGAACGTCACCTAATTTGAATTGATTTGCATGGCGGGTTTTTAATTAATTCTGTTGTCAGACTCCTTGACAAAAGGATGAGTCTAACTCCAATTAACACCTCCTAACAAGGTAGATTACCATGGCCTTTCAGGAAAGCTGTTAAAAAAAAGTCTCTTGGCGGATTGCAGCCTGAAGAATAAAAATGTGTGCACTTGTGTCAGCAATTTGTTTGACAGAGCTGCATTTTTTTTTCCACGCAAATAAATCCATCCATTTTATACACCCTTTACCTGTCATCAGCCAATGACAGGGCATATAGATACCAGAGGATGCTAAATTTGCACTCAGTTTAGTTTCAACAGCTTCTGAATCCTGATGTGTGGGCGCCATAAAAGTTGTTTGCGTCCGCCTGTTCATTTAGAAAAAAAAAAAACACTGACTTGTATGTTCTCTACGATTTCCTATGGTGTCGTTGGGCCTTTCCTAGAGGGTGCTTAAGCACGGTCTTGGGTGCAAAGTGGTACAACGCGGTCTCCAATTGCCCATGTCACGTGCCCGTCTGACGACATCATCCGCAAGGGAACATCTTGCAGTTTCCCTGCCAGTGACATGGCACGGCCCTCATTGAGTCAATTTCAGATTCCGCAATGTCAAAAACAGCCTACTCGAACTCCAACCAACCTGATTTTAATGCAGGTGAGGGATTCCCGCTACGATTGGCCGGGAAAGGGTTAATTCCATCCCACGATGGCACACAACGGCGCAAACGCCCAGTTGTGCCCGATTCTACCTGTGCAAAGTCTAGCATGCTCACAATTAGACTGTTCATTCAGTTTTTTCCCAATACTCTTAATTTATTGAGATGTTATTAGGGTGTGGCGTTGAATTATTCAAGTGCTTGACACACCTTGCAATGAATCAGAGCACCGCCACTCTGAAAGCAAAGGACAATGCTGGGGGAAACTACATTTTCCATTGAAAATGCTCGGCTTTCCTACAACCTTTTTCGCCGCGGCTTTTTAACCGTCACGTTCATATTTCAAGATCCTTTTGGAAAGACATTCCAAAATGGTGATCATTTGAAGCATACATCCCCCCAAGCGCCGCGGTCAATAGATGTACATCTCTCAACCATTCATGCAAGTAGGTGAGTGATCAATAGTATGCAATCAATAGACACCTTGCGGAGCATGCGCCCGCAAATTCTGATCATGTCTAGTAATAGGGGATAGACGCGTCAAGATAACACCCGAAAAACTGGCCATCTTGCTCCCACCGCTCGATACCATTCTGTGTTATGTTGATAACTGGCGATGTGGAAGGACAAGTGAAAAGCAAGCAAGTGGACACAGAATTATGCTTTTTTTTTTTTTTATCCATGTGTGAACAGTTGTGTATCAATGCCTTTGTATCGGTTCTTTTTATTAGTGACCACTTTGAAAGTTCAAGTGAAAGGCGGATAAGAATTTTGGAGAGAGTGTGGCCAAAAAGGGCTTTTGACATCTCAACACAGTTAACGTCCTTCGGCTTTTTTTTTTTTTCTTCACCTTCAGTCACACGCTATTACTGCTCTCACAGTCTAAATTCAGCCACGGGCGCACTTGTGTTTGGGTCGACATTTTTCGAGATCTCATCTCTTTAAGCAGCAAACAAGAGAAAGAGAATGGAACGGAGGAAATTCATTGTGATTATCTTGACATTATCGCCCTCGTTGAATGACTCGCAAGGCAAGATAAGATAAGATAAGATAAGATAACCTTTATTTGTCCCACACCGGGAAATTTGCAGTCTACAGCAGCAAAATTGGGGGGGGGAGAAAAAAAACAAAGTGTTTCATTGCACAAAATAAACGTTTCAGAAAGAACTGTTGTACACAGTTCAATAAAAGCGGGGAGACTAAAAATCTTTTTACAGAAGCTACTTAAGCTAAATCGATTGAACTGAAGTACGCACTGTACTACTTGCAAGATACATTTTAGGGGCGCAACTCAATAAATGCGTAAAACTCATTTTCAACCAATTGAGATAATCATCAGATTGCGCTGGTGTACCTAATGGTGTGGCCGGTGAGTGCGTTGATTCATCCATTATATGCATGTGAGGGGAATTGATTAGCCTGGCTAATAGTTTAGATTCCTTGAGGTGTTTTTGTTTTTTGTTTTTGCAGGCTACATGACACGTTGGCCCGAGTCCCACTTATTTCCGCCGAAACCGCTTCATCATTGGGTGGATGTTAGACAGAGTGCCGATCGCGCGGGTATTAATGCTCACAGGTCTGTTGGAGTGAGACCGTGGTGTGAGATGAGTCTCAAGTTAGTGGGGCCACAAATGTTTGGTGGAAGGCGTTGAGTGTTGGCAGAGAGCACAAAGGTGACGGGGAAGCGGAGTTGCAAGGGGAGCCCTTGTGTCAGATCCCTGTGTAACTGCTCCGGGTGGGTCTTGAGTCACTGTTGCATGCTTAATGTTAGGGAGAGTATCCCGCGGCTGTGCTGCACTTAACGGCACATTGATTTCAAACCTCCGCGTTCCCTCTGGAGGCCGGTGGGACACATTTGAACAGGGGCGAATAACCCCACTCCGCCCCGATTGACTCCCCCATTTACTGTCTGCACAACTCCTCCCGCTATCTACTCAACTCGATGTCGGTTTGGATACACCATGCTGGTCATTGCCCGCTTCTGCCCCACCCCCCTTTGAGTGTCTCCAAGGAGTTAAACTGGATTTAAGGGGCAACTAGGCTTTCCACAAGATACCACATGAGTGATGTTTGGAGTAGGACACAAAGAGGCAGCCATGTGGAAAAGTTATGAATCAAAATCAATGCGATGGCACTTTGGGAAGCATCAACAGATTTAGGGATTTCCCTTCCCCTTTCTCTCCCTCTCTTGGTACCATCAGAAGGCATCGCCACTTGGGAACAAAGCAACATGCAGCGAACCATTTTGGGGCAGAAGGGCTGTGAGGTTTATGGCGGCAAACACGGTACGGTCAAGACTCAATTGGTGACTTGAGTCAAAGATTTTGACTTCTCTTTTCCAAACCAAACATTATCACGTGACAGCAAATATCGCCAATGTAAGTATCAAGTGTTTATGCACTGGTTTGATAAACTCGGTTGGTGGTGATAGCTATACCAAAAAAAAAAAAAACCTAAGCAAAAAAAAACAGAATCCAGAGGCCCCATAAAACATCGGCAACTGTGTGCATTTTTATACACGTTCTCTTCCGTCACTAGAGAGAAGTTGGCGCTCATCCTCTCGCCGGTCAGTGTGCGCTGGAGCCAGCTTGCTTCAACTTGAAGAAGCAGACAGAGCCTTAAGTGCATGTAAAAGCTTTTGCCTTTTTCCCCTTCGTATAGCATTCGGAAAGAAAACTTTTATTTCTCCAATCATTGCAACACCTCACAGTGAATGCTTGTTTGACTCCCATACTCACTTCACAGGTGGATGCCAACACTGCTTCTTGCACTTGTGTAACTTCTGACTCATCTCCCAGATGCATTATTTAGATGCATGTGTCTTGGCTGGTACATAGCACACTTCTTCCTTGTGTGCTAATAGGCTCTCAGTATCTTTACGATTCAGGGTACAATTAAGAGGTGAGAGTTTGAGCTTCCACTTTTTCAGTTCTATTTCAGAGCTACTGAGTGATTATGCCGGAGGTTGATGGGCGGGTGAGGAATGAGATCTATTTTTACTCGTTATTCTGCGAGCATATTTTAGTTTAGAATAGTTCATGTTACCCGAAAGAAATGTAACAATACACATGGGGAATTGTGTTCCATAAGGCCAGTTCATATCCATAAATAAGCTAGGTATAAAGATTTAATTGGCCAATCAAAATTGGTTTTGATATTCGTAGTAAAGGCCAGCAAGTTGCGGAAAACATCGATGGGAGATTTGGTTGCAGTAATTACTTAGCAATGAATTACCAGAACCAAAGGGACAGCGTATTCTGAATAATGGATTACAGTAAAAAGAAGTACTGTACTGTACATTCAATAGCAGGAAGGGCATTGTTGATAGAACACTGCCCTCTGCTGGTGATTTTTGTCAAAACCTTTTTCTAAACCTCAACGAATACAGTACAGTACATGTATTAGGACTTATAGAAGTTCTGATATATATATATATAATATACATATATGAAACCGTGCCTCTATGAGCTCTATTCTGAATTGGTTGGACCGCTATTCTGGAAAGGTACTGAGACTAGAGCACTAAATATACGCACACGATTCTTGGACATCTTCTGTAACTTTACTCTAAATACATCCTCTTATAATATAATTATTTTTACTTGTTTTATTGTTCTTGTTTTCTCCTGTGAGTTGTTTCTGTATCTAGTTGACAATTTGTTAAATAAAGAATTGTTAAAAGGGAAACAATCAGGATGTTCGTTGAGTGTACAACAACACAAAAAGCCCGCTTTGCCTTCCTGCAGCGAACAAAAATCCAACCTTATAACGACGGCATGCGGTGTGATTGGCTAAAAGTCTACATGTTAAAATTCTATTGGCAATCAACTGCTGTCAATCACTTTATAGGCGTGGCCTCCGACGTCATCGACAAACCCGCAACCGCCAGCCCTTCCCTCCGTTCACTCAAGTGTCACGCTCGCGGGTTTCCTCTACGCGACACAACCGGTAAAAAAAAAAAAAAACTCACCGGTGGCCCAAAGTCCAGCCGGGAGTGCGATGGATGAATCATCGGAACAAACGCGCCCCTTCTTGAGAACAGTATGTACCCGCTTTTCACAGAAAACAGTTTCTTTACCGTCACGATTGTGTGTTTCTTTGTCTTTCTTATACGGTTGTGTTTGCTGGGCAGCTGGCTAAGCACAAGGGATGCTTCGGGCGACCAAATTCAACCGGTCTAACTCTGGCAGCTGCTATTGTTAGCCGGCTTTCTTATTCTGACACGTGGCACGGTGTTAAAGAAGTGGCTTGACTTCGTTAGCGAAAGGGGACTTTCGAGATTAACGCCTTCCGTGGAAATGTGTTTTGTTTCTGTGTGAGTTTGGGGGGTACAGTAGTAATTTGCTAGCTACTGGGCTAGCCGGGTACGTGGTCGTCCAATTTTGTTCGAAGTATATAAATGGTCTAATTCTGGCAGAATTGTTTTGTCAAATAAGCATACAGTACATTCACCAAAGATGGTACTGTATCCCCTCTTCTCGCACGAAAAGTCACTTCTCAGTCTCCCAGTTAACAGTAAAGTCGCATTTGACAAATTTGTGCTTGGTTTAAAAAATGCCATTTGACACAGACCATATGCCAGCGATGGGTCAGATTTGTTTTCAGGATATGTTGAATTGTGGTTACATTAGAGAAGAGAAAACGGAACAGAAACACCGTCATAAATAAAGTATACTTCGGTTGAGCCTAGCAACAGAATCCCGGTGACCTGTCAAAACTTCAGTACAGAAACGTGGAGCTGCTAATTTGGAGTAAAAAAAACAAACAATAAAAAAAAAACAATAAAAATAACGGTAAACACGTTCAAACGTGCCCGCTACTACGTTCGAACGTACTTGCAGGCTAAGCGCACAAACGTATGATTTTCCCACAATGCCACGGGGCACTGACTTGCGGATGCGCGAGTCTAAACAAAACTTTTTAAAGACATTGTGGACTACATTCGACCAATATTTTCAAAAATTAAAGTCAACATTGTTGATTTGTAATTTTGTGGTTTTATTAGGGCTGCAGTGTATGATTTACCGTCAGCATTTCTTTCCCCAAGTTGAATACCCCATGGCATTATGGGAACAGGCTACATTTGTCGCATTTAGTGTGTAAGCACGTTCGAATGCATTTGCGAGTACGTTTGAACGTATTAGAATAAATTGAACGTATTTGCCAGTCAAAATAATTTTACCCCACATTGAAAGCGGCAACCTTCCGTACTCCAGAGGTGTGCAAACAAATCCAAAAAAGAAACCGGTTCCAGTGCCAAGTTTAAAATGCCAAAATGACTGATGTAGGGTTGCCTACTCTGTTTATGTGTGTGTCTCGGTACTTATTTGTGCATGTGTACTGTAAGAATGTGCTTCCTGGGGAGAAAACATGACCTCTTCTCTGCTTAATGAAAAGAGCTCCCTTGCTCACTGCCTACGTCTTTTTCCCCTGCCACGGAAGTCAGTGGGTTTAGTGTTACAGAGGCACTAGTTAAGCTGCTGGGATGCCGCACAAATTCTCTGTGTTCATTAAGCCAAGAAAATTCACGTCTTGAATGAACCATTGTCTTGCCGCGAAACTATTCTGCACTTCGACGTCACTGGTACCTTACAGTTGGGTTAATTTGTATAATAACAGCTAGCCAGCCTCTATACTGAGTTTCTCTGACAATCACATGCGTAGTGGGGCTGGGCAAAGATCCAGGGCCACTTTCAAATGAAAGCCGGAGTCCATTCACAGGTTAGGATGCTTGTTCAAATTACCCTTCAGAGAACTTGACAGGTGCCAAAACTGAGGTCTATATGTAACAATGACATTTTCTATCAACTTGTATGTCTTGGAATCTGCAGAACCCCTGCACATTTTTACTACCTGTCTTCAACCCACCCGAAAATAGCTCCGCGACCCATTTTCGGGTCCCGACCCACCAGTGTAGAATCATTGGTATAAAATGTGATTGTGCAGAGGCACCATCATGCAGGAGGTTTTTACACGTTGGCCGACATGCCAGTTAATGTATTGTAAACATTAAACCGCGACTCATCCTCGTGGAGCTGGTGTAGTGATGCTCCTTTTACTGAACAAACAAGTTTGTTTGTTTTATTTTTTTTTTCTCAATGGATAGCTGACAGACTGTATTATTTCACACTTTCATCCTTCACTGTTGCAGGTTTTGCTGTTCCAAATTTGGTTTCACCTTTTCACCATTGCTTTGTGGCGAGTTACGGAATTAAATACAACGGCGAGACCTATTGTGTACACCCGGTGTTGTCGGTAAGGCATCCAAAACGAATCCTGTTTTATCATTGCTTGTTGCGTCTACCTTTTGTCACCCCCCAAAAGAATACTTGCGAGAAAGCCATTCTTTCAATTTAAGTGAAATGTTTCAATGGCAGTGTTGTTTTTATGAATCTTAATGACTACATTCCAAGCTCCAATCCAAAGCCGCCGCCTGAAGACTGGCGAGCTGTGTGCCTGTTTCCATTTATCTGCGTAGGGGGGGATTGGTTTTCATTTGTGACCTGAATACCTCAGCGGGTAAACATTTGTATGTCCCCCCCTGAACGTGTGCGTATGTCCTCCATGTGTTGCTGCGTGCGTGCGTTTTTTTAGCCCTTGGCCGGGGTGAATAAAATATTTAATGGTGCCACGGTGGGATTGGCTGCCGAGCAAAGAGCGGGTAGAGCAGAGCACTGTGTTTAGATACAGCTTGTTTCTCGCTGTCTCTCTCTCTCTCTCCCCCTCTCTCTTCCTCATTGTATAAAGACACCAGCAGAGAAATCAGGAAGAGGCGAGTGTGATTGTGTCCGTACCGAGTGCGTTTCCTACAAGGTAACTGTCAAAAGAAGGGCTCGGGCTAAGGTGCCTGCTCTTTTTGCAAGGGTCTCAATGGACAAACAACGCGAAGAAAAGCATGTGCTCACGGTAGGTCCTCCTGTGTCCCATCTGCAGTAAGGCTGCATGCATCGTTTGAGGGTTTAGGGTTTTTTTGGGGGGGGGGGGGTTTGCTCGTCTGGAGAAGAGTCCGATAAAGCAGGGCATGCGCTCCGTGCACCGTGGTCAAAGATGACATCTGAGATTTTCGAAAGTCAAATTCAAGGTGAAAGCGCGAGTGTGTGTATGTATGTGTGTGATTCAAGGCTGTTGTCTTATTCGTTCATTCAGTCATTTGACATGGCTCCCGAAATGAATTGCATTCTAATCTTGATTGATCTCGAGGAGCGACGACGAGGAGGAACCAGCCGAGACTGTTATGGCTGCTTGAGGGAGCGGGACAAGGAGAATAGAGAGGAGAAGACCGTGAGGGAGAGGTGGTTTAAAATGGGGCTGCCAAGGTAGTGCAACATGCAGGTGGTGCGTGCTGTTCGAACAGATGCTGTTTACCAACAAGAGTAAACTGTTCAGTGCAGTTATGAGCAGTGATGAGAGTCCCTTGTAATTATGAGGATCAATATATTTGTTGCGGTGCAGTCACACAGCGGAACGGATTCGTGGGGGAGAGATATTACAATCATATCTCTCCCCCAATCGTTTCTCCCAACATGCTGCCCTGTCATTTTGAGAGTTTAGTTCACAATTAGTAAAACATTGACATGAAGAGTATTGATATACTACGACGTGTCTTGAATCTCACAACTCCGTTTGCAATACAACATGTAAACATTTTAATTCGCATATTTACTATAAGGCGCACCGAAAAGCATTCGATGTTCTCAAAAGCCGACGGTGCGCCGTATAATCCCATGCGTCTTGTGTATGGAAATATTCTGATATCTTGGACGTCATATTTTAAATGTTCTGTAAAGCACTTTGTTGCAGCTATACAAAGGTGTATTGTATTGTATTCCCTTTAGTGTAGCTCCATCTAATGGATGCATCAAGCAACCGCAGCCACTATTGTAGCTTCTATTCAATGCGACTTATAATGCAGTGCGCCCCATATATACGAAAACAGTTTTCAAATAGGTCATTCATTGAAAGGTGAGCCTGATACTCCGAAGCGCCTTAGAGTGCGGAAAATACGGTAATATTTTTCTAAGCCGAACCTAACTGTCATCGTCATGTTAGCCGCGTTTCCGTCGGTGAATTTCACGCGCCCGCGGATTACAGCTATTTGATGCCGGAAGTGTTTCCGTATATAATCAATGGAAGCGACTCTGTTCACAAAAGCTTTGACAGAAATCCACAAGACCACATACTTTACAGATTGCCGGAGTGCATGTTTATTCCCAACAAAAATATGAGCCTCACATGTTCTTAACAGTGTACTTGGTACACGGTGTTCCCAACATACTCCAAGGCGTAATTAACGGAAAGCGGTACATGAACAGGTGTTATAAAATAAAAACACATTTGTGCAAATGGAATTTTAAGGCGCTTATGAAGACTAAGATTATTCCTTTTTGTTTTTTTGTTTTTGTTTTTTTTCCCTTAACCAGCTTTATATTTTTGGATGTCAACACTGGATCAGGTGATTTCTAGCTAATACTTGCACCGATTGGTCGGGTTAGGTCAGTCTTCTCTTTCCAATATTTCTCCAGAAAGATTCTAGTTTGCATACGTTTTCGTTGCATCTATATGACATAAGCAGTGCGAACTTGCTTATAAACTCAAAATAACTTGAACTCCCAGTGCTGTGTGATTAGTTCCCAAGAGATCCGGTCCCGTTTTAGTCGCCCTTACAAATGGACTTACCTGTCTGAGGAAGGTCAAAAAGGCCACCATTTCGTAGGGTGTCCCTGGACTTTGTCACGCAAATCCACTCTGGAGGAATGCAAACATGAGACGCGAGCTTTCGAGTGCACACAGAAACGGAGTCACAGATGGCCTGACTCTGACAATGCAGCGATTATATTAATACATGTGGGAATCGTCATTGAAGTCAGGCTCATGAGCAGGAATGTAACATGGAAAGCAAGCAAGTGGCATATCGTACATGCTTTCCAATGCAATAAAAATGTCCATGCGCTCTGCGGTGGGTGACTCACACATCGAGGCCAAGACACGAAGGGAGTGATATCATCATCGTCTCATTTTCCGTCTGCGCCTTCATCACTTTTGTTTTTTGTTTTTTTTTGCCCCTTGCTCCTTGCCACAAGCACTTCGCTGTGAACGACTGCCCGAATGGGGAAAAAAAGGAAAGGATTGCGTCGCACCGTTGTTTCTCAATGACACCCGGCTCATGGCGCGTTGAATTCCTTTTTAGTTGAAATTTGGGATCAAAATATCTCTGTCAGGAAGTGTCCACATGAACGACCGTGCTCCTTTTGGTGTGTGCGGTCCATTCTTATCTCAAACCAGCCCATGCCAACATGAGGTCACTGTCACCCTGTGGTATTTATAAACCATGTGTGACTCTTGTCTCAAACAGGTTTATCCTCCGAGGATATCATGCTTTTGCCTGCTCAAACATTTGACAACATTTGATTTTCGTAGCCTTAACTCTATTGTTTTGTTTTAGTTAGAGGTTGTGACATTTTGGGCCGTATCATGGTGGCGGTGTTGGTGTGACGTTATCTCAGCGGTGCGCCCACTTTTGGCCACACACGCTGCGGTAACTAAATACAGTTTCTCCTGCAGCTGTCTGAATGTTCCAACGCTCGGGGGGGCGTGTGGTCAAGGGAGCACTCGTGACACCTTTTTGTCATTGAGAGGTATCTTGCGTTGTGTGCATGTGCACATTTTATGAAAATCAAGTTGATATCATCGAGACATTTGGCGCTTGTATTTATTTATTGATTTATTTTTTAAATCAAAGTCGAAACAACTGCAAAAGTGTACTTGTTGGGGGACCGCACCAGAAGAGAGAGCTATTTTTCCAAGAGGAAAAAACGGTCGATCCTTCAGTGGGGTAAGTGGGCCAGCATCATTAGAAGCTCCTGAGGTCTTCAGGTGACCCGCAATCTCATGTAAAGAGGATAGAGTCAAAGGCTCAAGCGAGTTAAAAGTAGAGCTGGTGACGGGGATTGAAGGGTCGTATGAAGAAGGTGCGATGAGAGTCGCCGTAGAAGACGTGCCGATTGAGAAAAGTGAAGCAACGCTTCCTTTTCGCTCTGAATTTGCCTACTTTATAGTGTCCCACTTCACTTCATACTGCTGTGTCGGGTTTGGCGGGACTCGTAAATTGTATTTCTTATTTTTGTGCCGCTGATGAAATGTTGAGCAATATATCAAAACGATCAATAAAAATGAGTTAAGCGCTGTTAAAAACAGTCGCACTTGATAAATCTTGCCACGTCTAACAGAAACGATCGAACAGATTGAACCCGTCTTAAAGTACAGTTTTTAGTCATTCTTTTTAAAAACGTACCCGTCTGTACCCTTTTGTGTTTTTCCCCAGGGTCTCGATGAGGAGGCAATCGTTGACCACGGAAAGAGCAGTTTCACCATTCAGACAAACTACGAAAAGGACGACTTAGAAAGTAAGTCATCAATATACTCGGCCACCACCTGACCGTATTTAATTTCTCTTCATAAAGTTTCCTGGAGGTGGCCCGGTGATCCGGTGGTTACAGCGTCGAACTCACAGTGCAGAGGTCGTGGGTTTGATCCCAGCTCCGGCCTTCCTGTGTGGAGTTTGCATGTTCTCCCCGGGCCTGCGTGGGTTTTCTCCGGGTATTCCGGTGTCCTTTTTGCCAAGGGCGTTTAAGTCACATCAGTCGCGCGATGTTCTCAAAATGAACCGTCGTTTGAAATTGGGATGAATTGTCAAATGCCTCATCTCCCCGTTTTTCTGTCGCGCCACCAATGAGAAGTTTATTGTTCCTGCAGTTTATTCAAATTGTATTTTCCTTTTTTTTTTCCCCCTCCAGGCCACCGAGCCGTGTACGTGGGCGTTCACGTTCCCTTTGGAAGAGAAAACAAGCGGAGGCATCGTCACCGAGGACACAGGCACCACAGAAAGAGAAGGGATAAAGATTCGGATGACGGAAAGGAGGATGACAGGGAATCGTCCCCCTACGGTTAGAAAAACACCGCCTCGACGTACTCAATTGCCGCTCGCCTCCACGCTGCGTTTTGGAATGAAAAGTCTCAAGTTGACCGTTGCTCCTATCACATGACCAGAAATACATTTGACTCATGTTTACAAACGTGGTTGAGCGAGTCTCTCTGAACACATCGGATCCTTAATTCACACGTCATCAGCCACATAAAATCGGTGGAGGTCAGTATTTATAGTTTGTGAGAAAACAGACACACTGATGTAGAGTAATGCTCAACCTAGCATAATTTCTGGCAGATTTTATTTGTGAAAAGAGTTGGAGCTCATGTGCGCTCTCGGATGTCTTCAGTGAAAATTAGCTTCAAAATATAAAGTCATTATGCACAAATCACTGAAAGGGTCAAATCCCAAAATACCTGTTTGAATTCGGCAGGAATTCATGAATTGAGCAGACCATTCCGGTTAGCTTGTATCATCTAAAATGAATGTACTTTTTCACAGTATGTGTGTAAATTAGTATTATTGCTGCATGTCTAATTATTAAAAATAGAATATAAATATGTGCATTCCCTTTGCCCACTCTCTCAACAGACACTCCATCCCAGCGGGTCCAATTCATTCTGGGCACAGAGGACGATGACTTGGAGCATGTTCCCCATGACCTCTTCACCGAGTTGGATGAGCTCTCCTTCCGAGATGGCAGAGCCACTGAATGGAGGGAAACGGCCAGGTCAGACAAAAGCTCAGAAGGAAAAAAAACTAAAACAGTGCTGCGTGAAATGATGGCGTCCTCGTTCCCCAAATTGCATTTTAAAAGGTGACACGCGGTCTCTGTTTGCGTTGCGGGGCTGCAGACACACACACACACACACACACACACACACACACACACACACACACACACACAGAACAGTGCATATGTTTTTTTTTTTTTTTTTTTGCGGATCTGTACTGGTAATTCAATGTGTTCATGCTTTTTCGGGATTGGTCCACAGGTGGCTGAAGTTTGAAGAGGATGTGGAAGACGGCGGGGAAAGGTGGAGCAAGCCTTACGTGGCTACGTTGTCACTGCACAGTTTATTTGAACTGCGGAGCTGCATCCTCAATGGCACTGTCATGCTGGATATGAGGGCCAACAGTATAGAGGAAATTGCAGGTAGATTCACTTGTTTAAATGTTATTGCATTGATGTTTTTGTGCCAACTTCCCAGTCGTGTGGTTCTCATAACTGCCAAGTCGTGACCCATTTTCTAGAAATTAAGAAGTAAAAAGTATTTTGCGGGGTTGGGGAGTGTAAAAAATAGTCTGTTAAAATACATGCGTAGCATGTTACATTTTTTAACGCAGTTTCAAATGAGCGTGACATCACACCAAAAACAATTTGCTCGCCATTACTTCAGTTATTGTTTTGCATTGCCATTTGTATTTGTATGTTTCATGTCCGCGTTTGTGATCAGTTGGAATGGCTTTGTTACAGCTGCACAGGTTGTCAAGGCTCGATATAAATAAAGGTGTATTGTATTGTATTGTATTGTATTGTATTGTATTGTATTGTATTGTATTGTATTCCCTTTAGTGTATCCCCATCTAGTGGATGCATACCACAACTGCGGCCACTATTGTAGCTTCTATTCTATACGCCTTATAATGTAGTGCGCCCTTTGGAAACAGTTTTAAAATGGGCCATTCTTTGACATTGCAGCTTATACTGTGAAGCCCCTTATAGTGCGGGAAATACGGTGCATTTTTAGTTATGCGCCGTTTCTCTCTTCAGACATGGTGATCGACAGCATGGTGGCGTCGGGCCAGCTCAAGGAGGACCTGCGGGCGAAGGTGCGTGAGGCCATGCTGAAGAAGCACCACCATCAGAACGAGCGAAAGCTCAGTAACCGCATCCCTTTGGTGCGCTCCATTGCTGACATAGGCAAGAAACATTCTGACCCTCTCTTGCTTGAAAGAAACGGTGAGATTCTGCGACGCACTCGCTTTTCTTTTTGCAACACATGATCCATGATTGAGAAAGTATTTAAAAAAAAACAAAAACAAACAAAAAAACAATGCAATGTTTATATCTTTCAACGCGTGCATAGAAGGTGGATGGTAAAAGTGAGTACCATCTAGGGATCAAGCAATAGAAAAGCAACAGCCCCTCAATATAGAAAGAGAAATGTGGGTGCTGATGATTGTGTCCGTGTGGCTGGCTTTGGTTTGAAATAATGATCTTGACAAGTTTTTGGACAAGCGCATGGCTGCTGCGGTGTACATTTTAGTTATCATTTTAAGACTGTGATCCCAATGATGTATTTCATTCACCGTCGGTGATGGTTAATTAGCTGTAACTGGCAACGCTAAATTCTGCGAGCCCAATCACTGTTAGCTCTGTTTCGGTGTTCTGGACTGGTTTGCTGTGGAAGTTTGCCACTGATAACATTTTTTTCCCCCCCGCCCCCCGGCATGCAATTTGAAACTGTGCCTAACTCGTCACGTGGTTGTTTGAGCTTGAATGAGACAGTTTTTTTTTTGGGCCTTGTGGACACCCCCACCCCACACCCTCCCTCCCTCACTGAATCCTTCTCAGTGTGTTCTGCACGGAACCATTATGTTCGCTCACTTGATGCATGTGTGAATCTCTGGAATAACATTTCCCCGCTGCTCCCCATCGCTGGCTGGCTCCTTCAGATACCACCCCTTTGATAGAGTTGGACTTCACCTGTTTTTCCCCTATCTGCTCCATCCCTTCTTCCTCTTTCTCTTTTCCCCGCCTTCTTTCTCCTTCTTACCGTTGTCTCCTCTACTAGGAGAGGGCCTTTCCTCTTCACGTCTCTCCCTCCACAAGCCAGGAGCAGCCTCTTCTGCCTCCAACCTGCCGCAGAGACAAGAGTCCCGCGTTTCCATCCTACTCAACCACCTCCTCCCATCCTCTTCCTCCAACACGGGGCGCCCCCCAGGTCCTTCTCCCCTCGCCACCCCTCAGAGCACCCCCGCGTCCTTTCGGCGTGGCTCCCCGAGCCCCCCGCGCAGCCACGGCGCCGGCTTTGGCCCATATAGCATCCCAGAAGTGGTGGTGTCTCCGCCCAAGGATGACGAGCCACCTAAGTCGCCAGAGGACAAGGCGGCCGTGCCCCAGTTCAGCCG
Source organism: Hippocampus mohnikei (assembly GCA_026261675.1). Classification (NCBI taxonomy): domain Eukaryota; kingdom Metazoa; phylum Chordata; class Actinopteri; order Syngnathiformes; family Syngnathidae; genus Hippocampus; species Hippocampus mohnikei. The sequence goes on from JAKGUB010000345.1 coordinate 1,570,394, forward strand.
GCAATCTTCCTGTGCATCCCAGGGATCCGAGCAGCTGCCCTTAGAAGGCAAATATCTGTGTAGCCTGCCAGTGTGAGTCACAGCTTGATCAGAAAACACTAGCACTAGCATGACGGCTCTGCTTCCTGTTAACTTTGCGGCCATCTCATCAACTACCCATTGACAAAGCTCACTTCCTGAGGCACCCTTGCTGCTTTCCAGTCATTTCCAGTGCTGCGCTGCACTCTATTTGCCGGCTGGTTTCTGCCACCTCAACATCTCTGACACCCCGCCCTGCACATTTTCAAAGCATTTTTTCATGTCTTGCTTGATCGAGGTTTGTTAAGACCCTTTTGGTCGAGGTGTCATGGCCACCCGCGGAAAAAGCTCTGTGGTCTGATTGCTCGTTGTCCTTTTCTGCCTCGTATGCGATGTGATATTTTGTCTGGTTGGTCATTTAAGGTTGCTCTATTGCAACGCTCCATTTGGGGAAACATGTCGGTCTGGTTGTCCGGAAGCATCTGTAGTAGCATTCTCCTACGCAGTCAACATAGACTTAATATGATGCGTGCGAGCCACATAGTTTGGCATACGCTTCAGAGGAGACTGGCTTTGGCGGGTCTATACGAGCAATGATGACTGCGCCAAGAGAGACGTTAAATTCCTTCCTCGTTGGTTTATCATTCGACTTCTGCGTGTGTAGGTCTGTGTTTGTCTCATTCTGGGACCGGCTCCAGATCCAAGTGTGGAACGCCGTGTCCAAGCTATCACTTGTTGAACCTGAGAGGTTGTGTGAAAGGGTCATCTTAATATAGCTGCTAAGCCTCTGTAATTGCATCCTCCTCAAGAAGGATGTATACTTTTTTTTTTGTTTTGGGCCAATGGGCAAGTGACTTGACTTCAGTGTGGGTTTTGCGTTACTTAAATGGGATTATCAAGATGGAATCATTAATCGAATTAGTGTGACTTGGTGAAAGTTTCAGGCTTGAAATAGCTGACCACATGACTGTTTATTTAGCGGAGTGCTGGACAAGAGAAGACCTTGAATGTGTCCTTTACAGTAATTAAAAAATGGCCTGTGTGAAACTTGGTCACATCGAATTTTGCATCGGATTGTTTTTCTCAGACAGTATCATTATTGAGGATGTCGCTCGCACGTACAATTCATGTCCTGGCAAAACTCGTTACAGTGACATTGACAACATACAGTCCCAGTTCTTCCGGTGCAGTCTCACCAATTTCAGTTATGTATTTCAACGTTGGCCCATAGATCTGCTGAGTCATCGAAAAGGTTGGCGTGGGTGAACATTCCGCCGTCCTGAATAAAGAACTTTTAGCGGATGCAACCTAGGCTAATCCCTCTCTTATTCCAAGAGGCTTTGTCGGGTATGTGAGCAATCAGGCTCCTGTTGGGCAGTCACATCTGCCCAGCGTCTACAAACACACTGGCCAAATTGTTGGTAGCCTTCCGTGATGGTCGCTGAAAGAACTCGGGGACAGGAATAATAAACGGAAAAATACAGGAAAACCAACCAATAAGAATCGGGCATGATCCAACGGAATTCAGGGGGTGAGAAGGGTACCAACAAGTTTGTCCGTGTCTAATTTTACTTTGGCGCTATGAATTGCATGCTTGAATAAATGACACATTTACACATAATAAATTGGAATTAGCTGTGGCTGACTTTGCTGTTTGTTTTTATGACCGACATGCGCTGATGCAGTTGCTGCAAATAGAGATTGGGGGAGGGGATAGGCACCTGCGAAGGTACACACAGAATAGTACGACGTATTCTGTGTGGACGTGAGCCCCAATGCTGTGTGGACATTACATTTCACGACTCATAACTAGCCGCATGTTAACTGAAGTGCTAGCGTTTCCTGTGTCAGTCTCGAATGAACCTTTTTAAATGTTTATGCAGGTGATGGATGTACGATTTGCCATTGCGTAAGCATCCTCATGGCTCGCCGGTGTGTTTTAACCCTTTCAGACAGTGGACAGACAGTTCATCATGTTGTCAAGTTAAAGGGTGCATGAAAGGGTTCACTTCTGGTTAAAGTGAAGGCCATCCAGTCAGGAAAACGGAAGAAAATGTGTTGTAGTTGCGCAAATATTTGAGGTCGAGCTGTCGTTATTTACTAGCTCAGGTGTGTGTGTGTGGGGGGGCAGGGGGGGGTCATGTAAAAATGTTTCCTCTACAGTAACGGTTTGGTGTTAATTTATGGGATCCATTCACCCTGCAGATGTTTTACTTGGGACAGATGTGAAGTGCAATTCATAGAATGGGAGACGGGAAGTGTGAATGACATTTCAAGATTCATCGATAAGTCACAGCTCTGCTCAAACAATCTTACGTCCTCGCTCATTGTCTGTTCCCTGTTCCTCACCGCCCCCCTCCAACCTGTTTTCTACCAGGACCACTCGTTCATCTGAACTCCGTCCCGAACTACCTGGACAGTGAAAAGGCAGTGGAGAGGCGGCCTTCCAAAGTAGGGGTCAGTAGAGAAAGCAGCAGTGTCGACTTCAGCAAGGTAACCTAACCATAGTGCTGAGCACAGACAGTCTCTCACGGCCATATGGGCCATGAAGTGAAGATGTCTGAACTTCCACAGGAATTGTGTTGGCGATTCCCACCCCACCACCCAAAAAAAAAAAGAGGGAACCTCACAATTTTCCTTTTTGGCTCATTCAAGCTCCATTTTGCAAAATGTTTTGCTTTGCATGGTCTCACCATTTCTCCGTTTTGTTCCTGCTCCACGAACTGGCAAGCTTGCATGCAAGCTGCCATTAGTGGATTATAAAAGCACCCATTCGGTCTTCCAAAAATAAGGTGCGCTCTTTATGAGTCACGGTGTACAAAGAGGGACGGAGGCGCCGACTGCCATTGCTCACAAGAGATATTTCAGTGCCACGGCAGGAAACGCTTCACAGCTTTTGGGACAGTCTTTGCTCAGTACTCTGTCTGTATCGATCTACAACTGTGTTGGAAAAAAAGTTGGGTTTGAGAACACCGAACTAAGCCGTGACGATTTACTATGCTGGAATGGCCCATTTCATAAAAAGATGTCATATCAGCTTTATTGACAAAATGCTGCAGTTCCTCAAACGGTGGCCTCGCTTAGAATGCATATTGGACTGTAATATGGATGACATTTCATTATTTAGAATGCATTTGTACACATAATCGCCTGCACCAGGATGAAAAATCGTACTGTCACTTAGATACAGACAGCAAACAAACCAACCGCCGTTATGAGGAAATACAGCAATCAGAAAAGAGCAAATCAAATGGACATTTTTACCTTCACCTCAGATTTTTTTCCCACAATGAAAATGTAGACACTTGATATGTTGTCCCAACTTTTCTTCTCATTTGATGGTTGTAGATGCTAACTCTCCTTCCCTTCATGAGCTATCAAAAGCATACTAGCAACCTCCTGCTCTGCCGAACGGGCCCCCTCACCTTCCATCCCTCGCATTTTGCCGTCCTTCAAATTGACACGGCGCCTCATCCGTAATCGTATTCGTTTGTGTCGTTTGATTTTAGGTGGATATGAATTTCATGAAGAAGATTCCCCCGGGCGCTGAAGCTTCCAATGTGTTGGTGGGAGAAGTGGATTTCTTGGAGAAACCCATCATCGCCTTTGTTCGACTGTCCCCTGCGGTTCTTATCACCGGCCTTACCGAGGTTCCCGTTCCTACAAGGTGCTATGTTTCTTTCAACATAAAGACGAATAGTGCATTAGACGGGTTATGTTGTAGGCAGGTACGTTCATGTTCGTAAATGATTGTATGCACACAGTGTTCCGTATCTCGACCATGCATACATTGAAATTACAAATTTGTATTGTTCATGTGTGTCTTGTCCAAAGGTTCCTGTTCCTGCTTTTGGGTCCTCACGGGAAGGGTCCTCAGTACCATGAGATTGGCAGATCGATGGCCACTCTGATGACAGACGAGGTGCCATACATAATTTTCACTTAAAAGCCCTTAATTGTTTTATTTTTTCGTTTCCATTTTGTATTCTCTGAGATTACACGTGAAAGCAATATTTAAGTTCATTCAAATACGTCAAGTATATGCATCGATGCATTTTATTGAACTTTGCCACCTTAATGTAAATTCACTTGTGACTGGTGAGCCAATTTTTAAAACTCAACAAAAAGGTTCCAATTTCCATGATGCAGATTTTCCATGACGTGGCATACAAGGCCAAAGATCGAACTGATCTCCTATCTGGGATCGATGAGTTCCTTGATCAAGTGACGGTCCTCCCTCCTGGAGAGTGGGACCCCACAATCCGGATCGAGCCCCCTAAAAACGTCCCGTCCCAGGTTGGTCAAGAAAAACTTTGCTTTTTGAAAATTACATTCTGCTACCATGTAGTGTCGATTTTTGTTGTCTCACTTAATTTTTTTTTTCTTGTACCGGTACTCTCAAGACTCTTTTCAATTCCATTGTACAATTGGAAATGATTTTTTCCCCTCTTTTTTATAAACCAAAAAGCTGGCTTTGAATAAGGGTGTGTAGACTTTTTATATTCACTGCTATGGTTGTGAATGTCCTCTAACTTGCAGCTAAAGAGGAAGAGGCCATCGCATCCAAATGGCACGGCATCCCCAGCGGGAGAACTGGAAGAGGGAGAGGACCACCAAGTGGGACCAGAGCTGCAGAGGACCGGAAGGCAAGTCGGACACATTTTCGTGGCACAATAGCAAATCGTGAAGATAATTTCAACACCTAGGTGGGTTTTTTTTCATGCTCATTGGCTTCTGCTACAGTTTCTAAGTATGTAATTTATAACTGTGCTTAAAAGAAAATGATCTGTGATCAATCTTAGTGAACCAACCGGAAAAGACAAAAATAACAAATCCTGATCCAAATCGGCTGCGTTATAAAACAACATGCCGTTGTTCCATAAAAGCGTTTAAGAGCTGTAAATTACTGAAGAAATAACATTTGTGGTAATGGAGAGTGTAAAACATTTCAAAAGTCAGCATTGCAGGAACCTGTGTTGCTGCCGTTTGTGTCTGATAGTAACCGATTCTCCCGGGTTGTCGCCAGGCGTACAGTGGAGCTTGATATAAACCACACACACACTGCACGCTAATTTATTTCCACGTTACCCCTCCTTTTTCACCATTTCTATAAAAGGCACAGAGCCAGCAGGTGCCTGAGTGCACGTCAATGCAAAGGCGGCTTACTGTAACGAAAGCTCGCAGAAAGTGGAGCAGTGTAAAAGAGACATTGCTTTCAAAAAGGCTGGCAACAGTTATGGCCCCAAAAAATTAAAAATAAAAGAATGCTTCGCAGGAGAACTCGTTAACTGGGTAAGGGCAGGTGCAGCAGAAAGGAGATAATAGCCAGGGACAGATTTGAAATGCAAATCAGGTCATTAACATTCACATTTGATTCATCGTACCTGTCTTGTTTTGTAGGATATGCGGCGGTCTGATCCTGGACATCAAGCGGAAGGCCCCCTTTTACTGGAGCGACATCAGAGACTCCTTTAGCTTGCAGTGTCTAGCCTCCGTTCTCTTCCTTTATTGTGCCTGTATGTCTCCCGTCATTACGTTCGGAGGTCTGCTTGGGGAGGCCACCAAAGGCAACATAGTGAGTTTGAGAGATTGTTCCTCGAAATGCCCAAAGTTATGCTTTTACCGGACTTTTTAACTCATGAGTCTTAAATTTTGTCCACTGAACTGGCATCTTGTTTCTATTGTCCAGACTACATTCATTGAATAATTATGATCATCGGTGGATGTTGCAGCAGGCAGTCACTTGGCTGTAATTGAGCCACTATTATTCGGTTCAGTTGCTCGGTTTGTCATAAACTGTGCTGCGCAGAGATATGACAAGCGACAAGTCGGCAGGATGTAAACATTTGGACAGCTTATCTGGACACTCTCACACGCTCTCAATTTAATCAAAACTCTGTTCTGGCAGGGTTCTTTTTTTTTTTCTTTCTCTCTCCTCGCAACCCCTGGTCTCTCTTTACCTCACTCACGCCTTCTCGTTTCTTTCTCCAGAGTGCCATAGAGTCTCTTTTTGGGGCGTCATTGACCGGAGTAGCGTATTCCCTCTTTGCCGGTCAACCTCTAACTATCCTTGGCAGCACAGGACCTGTTTTAGTGTTTGAGAAGATCCTCTTTAAGTTCTGCGCGTAAGTTGAAGTCGTTTACCAGTGATATTTTACATATATTGGCGTGGGGGGGGGCGGCGATATCCGTAAGCAGCCATTTTAGTCTTTTTCCTCTCACCTCAGTGACTACGGACTGTCCTACCTGTCGTTGCGAACAAGCATTGGTCTGTGGACAGCCTTCCTGTGTCTGGTCCTGGTTGCTACGGACGCGAGCTCCCTGGTCTGCTATATCACCCGCTTCACCGAGGAAGCTTTTGCCGCACTCATCTGCATCATCTTTATCTACGAGGCACTTGAGAAGCTCTTTCACCTCGGAGAGCATTACCCTGTCAACAGCCACAACGTCCTGGATAACCTCACATCATATTCGTGAGTATTTGCATTTGAGGTTAGTTTTTGTTGAGTTTTTTTTTCTTTTTTACTTTCAATAATGAATTGTCAAAATGGATGGATGTTCAGTAACCACCTATTAAACTATTTAGGATCGCCTCCTGCTCACCTAATGAGAGTGAGGGCGTGATATGAAAAATTGATGCACACACTAGATCAGGTTTGTCAAACTCATTTTTGTCGCGGGCCTGATTTTAGTTACAGAGTCCCCCGGAGGGCCGTTATGACTGAAACCAAGTCAAGAATGTATTCACCGATTGTGTAGGTGACTGTAATGTGGGGGTTTGGTAACAAGAACATTCAAAATCACTCTTATTTATTACAAAGGAGAATTTGAAATTTGAGATTTTATTTAGCAAGCATCATGAAAGTGGACATTGTTGATTTGCTTTCGCGGGCCATTGAAAATGATGTGGCCGGCCAGATCTAGCACTCGATGTTGTAACATTAATGCATACATCGCGAACGTATAACACAATCCTACCAAATACTTTGCGCCTTAGCTTCAGTATACTGGATCTCTTTGACACGGCACAAATCCACATTTGCTCGTCGACTGTCAATTTCTCCTCAGCAGCTGAAAAGTAAACACCCCAGCACGCCGACAAAGTGGAAAGAATGTAGTATATCAACAAAAAAGAATTCTTGGCAATGAACAGTTGACAATTGTATGACACTATAAATATTTTTGGAGAAGGTTACTTGAGCTGTCAATATATTCATATTGTCCATACCACGGGCAGTAAATGAAAGAAATCATTTGAAGGCATTCCGCCATATCTCCTAGGGGGCACACTTCTGTGCCATGTAGTGGACTGACTGAGACTGGACGAACACACAAGCTATCTTTTTTTTGTTTTTTTGAGCTTGCTAGAATTACATTTTCAATGGTAGCAGGAGCCCTTTTAACCCTTTCAGGGACAGCGGTCACTACAGTGGACAGTTTGTCATGTTATCAGGTTACAGGTTGTCCTTATTGGTGCATGAAAGGGTTACCCAAAAAAAAAAAGCTCCTTACTACTACTGTACATTCAATCCCAATATTTATTGGATTCACCGACCCTTTCCCCCCAACCCGCCCGAAAAAGATTTGGATTAAGAACACAAAAATCAACACGTCAGAGAATGATAAATCCTGCATTTAAATCAGCAAAAACATTTTTTTTTAAATCTGATTTGCTAGATTCAGTTGGATGCTCACATCAAAGAGACGAAAATGAAATAATTTATTGGCCACAGGGCAAGTTCAAAATGTACAAACAAAGGTTATTATTTGTCATCCTGAATTTCTGTTGCCTCCAGGTGTCAGTGCTCTGAGCCAGTGAATGCCTCCGCTCAGCTCCTGCTGAAATGGAACCAGACGGGATACAGTGCAGACTCCATACCCTGGAGTAGCCTCAACGTTTCGGTGAGCCGGCCGCACAGTGACCTCCAGCGTCGAAGGCATTTAACTTCGGTCACATTTGAATGACCGTCGAATTTGCTGCAATGACTATACAGACTTAAATTACTGTCCTGTGGTTTCTGTAGATGTGTAAAATGCTCAACGGGGAGTTTGTTGGCGAAGCCTGCGGTAACCATGGACCCTACATCCCAGATGTTCTCTTCTGGTCCATCATTCTCTTCTTCACCACCTTTTTCTTGTCCTCTTTCCTCAAGCAGTTCAAAACAGAGCGGTACTTCCCCACCAAGGTTGGTTTGGGTTTTTTAATGTGCATTTGAGAGTTTAGAGCAATATTGATCTCAAAATTGTGCTTTTGTAAAAATTGTCTGAATGTGATAGCCAGTTGTCACATGGAGAATTTTGTGGACCCAAAGCACAAATGCTTCAGCTACCAGTTAATCTTCACTGATTGTTCTGTGTTGGCTAAAGTTAGCTTGGTCTGATTTTGTTTTGTTTTGTTTTGGTTTTTTTGTTAGGTGAGATCCACAATCAGTGACTTTGCTGTTTTCATAACTATCATGATTATGGTCTTGGTGGACTACTTAATGGGGATCCCTTCCCCGAAACTAAACGTCCCTGATCGGTTTGAGGTAGGCTGATTTTTTATTTTTTTTTTATATGTATACAGTATATCAATGATGCAAATGATCTTCTTCCGAGTAGAAGTTGAGCACTTTTCCAGGCTGTCCAAAGTAAATCTGGCACACTTTTGCTATCTCTCCCACACAGCCTACTTCAAAGAACAGAGGCTGGCTGATGGACCCATTAGGCGAAAATCCCTGGTGGACGCTGTTGGTGGCAGCGCTTCCTGCCCTGTTGTGCACAATTCTCATCTTTATGGATCAACAGATCACAGCTGTCATCATCAACCGCAAGGAGCACAAGCTCAAGGTCGGTGCCAGAGTTTTCATCGTTGGAAACTTTGCAGGGGAATTAATGAGGAAGTGGCGATGCACTGAAAATATTAAAAGCTAAGGTGCCGGTTATGTAATGGGAACTTTAAAGGTAACTCGGGGGAAAAAATAGATAATTATGTATAGTATTTGAAAATGATTATTGCAAAAGGTCTTAAAATTTAAATTTCTTAAAACAATGCGTCTTTAAAAAAAAAAGGGCAAAAAAAAAAAGGAATCCAGCACACATAACACACTTGTCACACACTTGGCTGAAAACACTCATATCTGTGGTGCGATGTTGTAAATTTTTGCAAATGGCGACTACGGCTACCATGACCAAAACGACCAGGGGAGACTTCTTAACACCTCTCACAACTATTGATTAAAAAAACAAAGGGCACTACTTCTGTTTTTGTCTAGTGTTGTTTGAAACCTCTGGGAGGCTGCGACTCATAGCGCCGTTCATGTCCAGACTGCAAATAAATTGTTTCCGTAGGTGAAACTGCATAGCCAACAGTGACCATTTAAAATCTATCATATAGATATCTATTTTTTAGTCTTTAAACCTGAAAATACCTCTCCCCAAACTGTAATCACATTGAGTCTTATATGAGCACACTTTTCTACTTGATCAACTTACAGAAAGGCTGTGGCTATCACCTGGACTTGCTGGTGGTGTCATTCATGCTTGGCGTGTGCTCCGTAATGGGCCTGCCCTGGTTCGTGGCGGCCACCGTCCTCTCCATTTCGCACGTGAACAGCCTCAAGGTGGAATCTGGCTGCTCCGCTCCCGGAGAGCAGCCCAAGTTTCTCGGGATCCGGGAGCAGCGCGTCACCGGGTTCATGATCTTTGTCCTCATGGGCTGTTCGGTTTTCATGACATCTGCACTCAAGGTGAGAAGCAAAGAGAATGAATCTTTTTTCCCTTTGTGCAATGTTTTCGATAACTTCTACTCTTTGCAGTTCATTCCGATGCCAGTGCTGTACGGAGTCTTCCTCTACATGGGGGTCTCCTCTCTGAAAGGCATCCAAGTGAGTTTCTGAACAGGTTGCGCAATGAGAACATGTTTCCAAACGTTTTCCTGATTCATTCCTTTTATTTCTGCCGCAGTTCTTTGACAGAATCAAGCTGTTTGGCATGCCTGCCAAACATCAGCCTGATCTTATTTACTTGCGCTACGTGCCGCTGTGGAAAGTCCATATCTTCACCCTGGTGCAGCTCACCTGTCTGGTACTGCTCTGGGTCATCAAGGCCTCTGCTGCAGCCGTGGTTTTCCCCATGATGGTAGAAAAGTCACACTTGACCCATGACACACTGTGAAAGTTTCACATTTTTAAAGAGGATTACAGCAAGCATTTCATTGTTTGTTTGTTTTTTCACAGGTTCTTGCACTGGTCTTTATCCGGAAGCTTCTTGACTTCTTCTTCAGTAATAGAGAGCTGAGCTGGCTTGACGACTTGATGCCAGAGAGCAAGAAGAAAAAAGAGGATGACAAAAAAAAGAAAGCGCGGGCAAAGCTGGTACTTCCGTTTGGTTCACATTTTTTCTCATGTTGTCGACTCGTGGGGGGGGGAAAGCAGTGTAATTCAGGAACAAGGATAAATTGAATCTTATTTTCAGGATTTGGGGCCAAGGAATTGTAATTTGAATTCGATTCTATTTCAATGAAAAATCGTTGACAAATTCATCAAGAGGAAATTGAAGTCCTGTTTGACTGTATATTTGTTTTGCACACCACACAGAGAACCAAATCAGACAGATGCTAGCGTGCAAGGCATTCTGGTTTTTTTTTTTTCCTGCTATTATTATTTTGTCACGGCAGCCCAACTGAGGAATTTGCAGGATTTCGGAACCGTAATCCGGCTCCAAAACTGAAATCCTTATCCATGCTGTGCGTCGCTATCCATAATTGCAAATTGAACCCATGGCACAATTTTTACCTTCAGATTCCCAGAACAGTTTTGCTGTGCAACAGCGTAGTATGATCCAGTATTCTCACTCATCCTGTAATATTTTCATTTATTTTTGTCTCAGGAAGCACAGTCTCGATTGCATGACGAGGAAGAACTGGGACTGCCGGTAAGCTACGAGGGCTCCAACCTGCTCAACATCCCAGAAAAGACCCTCTCAGGGAGGTTAGTCGCACCACCCACTTTTAAAAAAAACACAATTAAATCATGTTCCTTTTTTTTTTTATGGCACCTCCTTTGCTATCTTTTCTAAAATGTCTTGAAGCATACGTCGAAGTTTCAGTGACAGTGAGGAGATGTACTTTAGGGGCTGACATGACCCAAAAATCGGTCAGAACGTTCTTACTGTATGTCCATCTCGAACAGATCATACAGAATAGGAGTAGTCGCAGACGACAGCCTCCGGCAGGAAGAAGAGGTAGCAAGACGGTGTGTCTGGAAAACTTTTGATGCACTTGACTGCGTCCTAACCTTTCACACTTATTCTCTAGAGCCAGTGAGCGCATGGCCCAAACTGTCACAAATACGCAAACTTTATATCAAACCGACTTTTTTTTTTAAATGTTCAAATAATTTAACCGTGTCTGCATATTCAACTAACCTTACTACAATGTTCATCAATGGAAACTTAACATGGCTTATTATTGTAGTGTGTCCTTGCGTCACCGATGTACTGTACATGCATGTTTGTCCTGCAATCATGTTGATTTTTTTTTTTTTAACGTCTGCCTGCCTGTCTTCTCTTTGTTGGTGTTTGTGTATTTACATTTCGCTACGTAGTTCTGAGCTTGATGCCATGGTTGTAAATACCTCTGATGAAATGGCCCAAAATGCGGCGTGGAGAGCAGTGAACTTGAGCGGCGACTCGCAAGGCCAACATAGTGGAAGGTAGCTATGCAAAAAAAACAAACAAACCCCAAGTTCTAAAATGACGCAAAAAGGTTCGACCAAACCAGACGGAAAATGACTGCAATGGGTGTATTTTCTTCTCTCTGCTTAGCAGGGGACCTTCTTTGCCTCTTCCACGCTGTGTCTAAATCCATTAGAGCTCAGTGCTGCCCTGCATGTTGCGACAAAAGTTGTTTATTATTGCAAAAGTTGTTTTCCCTGCACGTTTTTTTTCCCCTTCATTATTGTGTTCAGGGTGGTCCTTCTCGTGTAATACGTTTTGCAATAAAGTCACCGGAACAGCTGTTACTTAACTGAACTCTAGTGAGGGACATGACTTGACATGACTTATGAGCCTTTATTTTTATTTTTTTTTCTCCTTAAGTCAAAAGTGGAGCATCCACTGTTTTTCCTGTATTCTCCCACACACAATCTCATCTTGTATCTGTGCCACTGTGCCTCCATTCTTCACAGCCGGGAGAAGGCGGCCTGCGTTAGAGTGGACATGAGCCCGGAAGCACCAGGAGAAAGTTCCACCGCGGAGACCTTCTTGTGATTCACAACTCCTCCGACGCGACACAACAGAGCTGAGGGGGCACCGACATAACTGTACGCACAGCTTAGCCTGCTAAGCTAGCTTCAGCACAGCAGGTGAGCATCACTCGGGCTGTGCGGGTGACCACTTTGCCATGTCAAAGTGCTATAAATGCGGCGTAGATGATGGTATTCTGCCCCAATGTCATGATTTTTTTTTTTTTTTAACCATTTGCACCTCTGATGCCAAAGGAATGGGCCTCACTTGTGGGCATCTTCGACTGAGTGTCATTGTTTTAATTTCAGTTTTATTATGGCCATTTTAGTCCGTCGCCGTACTGCGTTTACCGGGGGTGTTCAAACTTTTTCGTTTGAGGGCCGCGTACATAAAAACGGAGGGAAAATTTAACATGTTGAAACTAGTGCTGTCAAGAGATTAAAAAAATGGTGAGATAAATTAATTATCTGTAATTAATTGATCTAATTAATCTATATTTTAATCTCATCTAAAAATTGCTGGGAAAACTCCTATTTCGTTTTCAATTCAGTACATTATTGAGCATTGAGGCAGATCAAAACATTCACATCACAAAAAAGTGGTACTTTAAAATATTTTATTGTTTTTAAACTGACTTGAACAGATGCAGTCCAAGCCATTTACTTTCTGCTGTATTTGAGACTAATCCCAAATCCTACCTGTAACCTTTAGTTTCGACCCCCAGGCAGAATATCAGTTTTGTTTTTGTAAATCTCCAAATAATTACAAAATAAAAATAAAAGAGAACACCAGGTCCATAAAAAGTGCTTAGGTTAACATATCAAAAACAGTAAGAACACTTTTCTGAGCAATATGAGTACTGAACACGGAACTTGCTTCAGATAATAAACAATAAATAAAACAGACCCTTAAAGCACAGTGCTGTAAGTTAGCACTTCAGAAATTAGTGGTTCATCATGACAAAATAAAGTGCTGAAATAAACATCAACCACTTCTAATAGGCTACAGAGGACACAGCAGCTATGCTGATTTCATGCCTCATACGCGAGGTGTTCTCCTCGAGTTCCCATCTCCACATTCAGAACCCCAAAAACCCCAAGAACCCCGTTGTTTGAACAACCCTAGCGTATACAGTATATACCGCTCACGAGCACTGAGCAGCCCGGCACAGTGAAGGTCATGTTAGAGACGACACCAGCGCCATTCAATGAAGGCCATTCAGGAAAAATCCATGCCAGTAGTTAATGTCTCATAACTGATGTGTCAAAAACCATAACAGAGCAAAGAATTAGACAGAACTCAACACATGCTGTTACATCATCGCTGGTCAAACAATCACCTTGTAGGGATTTTCTCTTGTAAGAGAACAGTGCTGCTTAAATTTCATTCACTGTTATCATCAGAAACATATTTTTTATATTATTATTATATTTTATATATCCATGTGTATATATATATGTGTGTGTGTATACACAAAAAATATATATGTATATATATATATATATATATATATACACACATAGGTTGAATATGAACGCGGTTATATCTACTGTAATGTTATGTAAAAATAATACTTCAGAGGCCATATGAAGTCTGTACTGTACAATAAGCACTTTGCTAGCGTACTTTCTTACCCACTCTGAATGTCAGATTATTATTGTTACTATGATCATTGTTTTTCTTATTATTATTTTTAATTATTAAATGTTGCTACTTCTCCCTGTCATTTGTTTTTAGAATTTTCGGTTGCATTTCTCCGGAATTTCAGGATTTCTGGCTATGGTCGCAGAACTCTCTCTCTCTCTCTCTCACCTGCTCTCTCTCTCTCTCCCTCTCTCTCTCTCTCTCTCTCTCTCTCTCTCTCTCTCTCTCTCTCTCTCTCTCAACCACATTTTTAATCGGTCATTTTATTTATGAATGTTTACTCAAACTGAGAGCACCACAGCTCGGCAGTAATTCACATCCCATGCCCCTAGTTGATTCTCATGTTTTTACTTAACTGTGCTCCTATCATGGTTAAAATGATGATGATAACAATAATAATAATGAGAAGAAGAAGAAAAAAGGATTTTCCCAAGTACAGTGGAACCTTATAAGAAGCGTATTATCGAAAAATGTATTTTGGATTGCTTGTCATTGCCAGTGAGCCCCCATGCGATAGGTAAAAATTTGCAATAAGGAGACCATTATTATTATTATTATTATTATTTAGGGGGAGTAGTTTTATGCTACTTTAACCTTGACAAGAAAAGGGCGGCGTGAGGTATGCTGTAAACCTTAATCCTTCTCACACAAGCATTAAAAGAATTTAACCTCACTTGTGGTGTAACCCAAAACAATGCGAGGGGTTATGAATGTGTACAGCAGCCAGCCAATATGTGGGTAAGATTAGCATCCTGCATGGATTGGACGGCATTCTTTCTCGTAACTGACATTGTTGAATCTGGTACTTCTTTTTCGAGGCCCCCCACCCCCACCCCGCCCCCCTATAAAAAGGTTTAATTGCTCGTAGATACCACAACATGATTGCATAACAATAAATGAACGACTTGATCATTGTTCCTTGGCACCAAAAAATGCCACAAGATGGCAGCAAAGCACAACTTTTATATTGGGCAGGACTTTTTTCCCACCAGAAAATAACGGTACACCCCCCCACCCCCCAAAAGCGATTTGCGAAAATATGATTGTATTTGCTATTTTGTACAACTTGGTTGTTCCACTGTACTTTGTGGCATGTCCTGCTTTGTTTTCACGATGTTGACAACACACACATACACACATAAAACACCACCAGCCAAATGTTGTAGTGGGTAAAAAGAATCTAAGTGACCCCGCCCCCCAAGTTAGTTGCACCTATTTTTATACTGTCTGTATTACTTTGTCGTGTGCGTATGTGTGGTGGACAAAAATTTTTATTTTAGTGACATTTTATGCAAAGCAAGTATTTGTACTATAAATGTGACATTTATACTGTTCTACATAGCCGTTCTAATTTTCGCTAAACGCAGTCTAGTTTTTAGCAATAAATGTCCCATGTCTATTGGATTCATGACCCTAGCTAATAATCCAGGTAAGGAATAATTGTCGCTCTCTTTGTTGTTTAGCTGTGGTGACGATGTGCCTTGTCAGAGCTCTTTTATGTGCAAGTGTTGTACTTGGAAATTCTAATTAAGTGTTCCGATACATGTACACGTATCCACGCGGTGGCATACAGTAAATAAATGCCAAAGACGAAGCGGCATCAGTTTCGAGTGGACCAGTGCGCTATTAACTGGGGTGTCGTTCGGCCGTGTCTGTATTAAAGTTGGAGCCGCGAGTCACAGACGGCGGTCTGCCGACATATTTTATCTTCCGTTGACGAATCGAATACTTGTTTACGCGTGCGCTCTGTCGTCATATCTTGACTGTTTGTTTGCTCGCAACACGGATGGCTAACTTCATTCGGTTGGATCTTGCCATACGAATCGGATTTCAAACTGGAAGCGAATGCTGACCAATCGAGTCGTTTGATACAAAAAAAAAAAACATGTTGAATCTCAACATCTTGCATAAGCCTACCAAGAAAAAAAACTGCGTTCAGAAACAAAGTCGAGATGTATTCAAGTGAAGCAAACTGTCTAGTTAGCAAGAAGGATGACTGACTGTATGTCAAGGTGGAAAGCAATAAATATAATATAAACTGATGTTTCTCTATTCTTTTGAGTTTTGGTTATCCTGGTTGTTTCTTTTCATAAACAAGAAAAAAATAGTCTAGCAACTTCATTCGTACTTTTTACCCTGATTTGGGCTGAACAATTTTGAAAAGCAATCTAGCAGCAATTTTTCTTTCTTCCCCTCTATTGTGATTTAATATGTGATTGTTTTCAAGATCGTCCTCCCATGTATTTTTTAACATGCAAGGAGTGAACTAATCTGTCTTGTAATTAACATGAGATTTAAAATACATCAATGTTTTGGTTTTACAGTGCCTAATTGGAACATTTGGGATTTAAAAATTGCAAGGTCTCTCAATTCAATCTTCAGCCCTTCATCTTATCTGATAACAAGTTGAGCAAAAAGTGCTCCGAAGTATTCAACGGTTGGATACATGTCTGGCAGTCCTTACTTAAATCCACGTGGTCACAAGAATGGATCATCCAACTCCATTTTCACGGGAATTTTCCGGCAATCAAATAGTTACACTGTAATCTGGGGAGCATTACGTGCAAATGTCAACTCAAACAATGAGTCACACCGTAAGTGTCATCAACCACTCAGGTTTTTGTTTAAATCAGTATATATTTATATATTTTTTTACTTCCAAAGTTTCATCAGGAAGGAGCCCATCATGATTAAGTCATTATTTGTCTCGCTCAGGGTGATAAATCTGGACCTATTAAAAAAAAATCAACAACAGCAACCAATACAGCACATCCATCAACCACTCAATATGTTATCTTACCTAGGATTCCATTTTAAATACGTTAACAGCAGCAGCAGACATTCTAATCCATGAACTCTGCACTGAAGTGACAGGCAGTTCTACAACAGCCCTTTAATATTTAATCAGTTCTTCCACACGGCCTGACAGAACAACATAACGCTTTCACCATCAGTGTGTTGAAACAATCTTTTTTTTTTTAAGTCATCTCGTCCCACAATGCGAGGATTGCTTATATTCGAGTTACGCAATGTGTCTCATGCTTTTCAATACATTAGAGACAACGTGTTAGTCAGACTACGCTAACATGGCACCACCATCAAACTTTAAGAGCCATTCAATGTCCATTCGTCACCTAATCACGCCGAACGAACACTAGAAGAGCAGATGGCTGCTTTAAATTGAAGTCGTGGTGGTGAAAAAAAAAATCCGACTCCGATTGAGACGTTCGGTTCAGTTGGCAGCGTTCTGCGGTCCCTCGGGAATGAGAGACATGAAAAAGGTGATGAGGAACGACCACATGGAGGACAGGATGCCCGTTTGCGGGATGACACGGTTCGGGTCCTCTGCTCCATCCTCTCCGCTTTCGTCGTCATCGGAGCTGTCATCTGCCACATGTTCCTGCAAAAGGACGATTGCAGGTGAGTGGGATTGATGCAAAATATACCGTCTCAATGATTTCATTCTGCCACCGAAGAGTTTATACGTTATGCACATTTTTTTCCCGCCAGTGGTGAGCATGCCTTTTTATTGATGTCACTCCTTCACGATCAAGCCATGATGGCGGACTATAGCCGTATCACAAAGATAACGTCCTCGTAGGACTGGCGTCTTGAAATTATTTGGTCCAAAATAGGCTAAAGAGAAACAAAGCATCTCTGTAAGTCCCGATACTACGCCAAAAAGAGAGGCTGTGGTCAAGGCAAAAAGTTGGTCAAAGCACAACCACTCGTAATTCTGCCTTTACCGAAATACTAACGTTCACTTTTCATGAGTATTAATTTCAGTGTTTATTTCTGAGGCGCTTCCGCCTCACAGTTAAGAGGTTGTGGATTTGAATCTGGGCTTAGCGAACATAAGCGCTCGAGAAACCGCATCGATGGTTCTTTTGTTATTGTTGCCGGAATATTGTAAAATTGGACCGAATCTTTTATTGGGGATATTTTAGAAATGGCTCTCAAACAATACCGATGGAAGCGGACACACATCCACGCGCAAATACCATTCCATAAAGGTCATTGTTGTGTAGCTCTGCCTCCATCTCTTCCTGGTTTTCTCCAGGAAGCTGGAGTTCGTTCTCTAGGTTGAAGGGAAACCAGCCGGCCTGGTGACTGGAAAAGAAAATTGACATTACACATATAAACGAAATTTTTAAAGAAAACAAATTGTAATAGATAACCATCACGAACTGCTTTGCCGCAACCCCCCCACCCCCCCCTAAAAAAATAGTCCCAAGATAAGTTGAATGATGTCCATGTTGACATACTGTTTCATGAACCATCAAATGAAGTGCTAAAACCAGATTTGTTTGCATTACTGATTTATAAGACCAAAACATTTATGTATAATAAATTAATTAATTTATTGCTTGTGCTCATTTATAAAAATAAATTTTAAAAAACACACACATGGGAAGGAGATCTTGAAAAAAAAAAACTTCACTCACAGGTAAAGCACCAGCATGGCCGTCATCACCATGAGAAAGCGACTGAAGGACGAGTAGAAGTACACAATACTGAGTAAGACGGCGGCCCGGGAAAACGTGTAAACCCAGTCCAGCCAATCCCGGTTGAGATCCTCCTCGTTCAGTATCTCCCCTCCTTGGGCGTTCATCTCCACTTCGGGGTTGCCGCGACGATCCGCTCGCGGACGCTGGCTAAGGGGGTCCGCCTGGGGGAGGCCGTGAGTCCTGGGCAGGTCGTGGCTTAGGTTTTGGGAGGAGGCTGCGAGTAAATGACTGTTGAGGGGAGTGAAGAGAGAAGTCTGGATTTCAAATGATGATACTACCGCCCGGGAAGGTCGATTAGTCGAGTGAAGAGGCCTACTAGTGCATGTAGTACTGCCGAGCATACAGCTGCTGCCACCACATGAGCGTCAGAGGGTTGTAATAGGGGGTCGCGTTTGTGGGAGGGGTCGACATTGCAGAGAAATTACTCCAACTAGAAAAAGAGACCGTCACATTACCAACTTTGTGAACGCCGTTCAAAGTTCTCATTGCTGCCGATGGATCTTTTTACACCAGTAACTAACCCGGACTGAATCTGTGTGGCATAGTAGTTTGTCTTTTGATAATGATGGGTTTATATACTGTACTGAATCCCCCCAACTACACTTTAAACATGGAAGAACGAGTAGTTATGTTTAAATATGATTCGACATTGCAAATAATTGTTGTTTTTACATCCATATATACAAATTTTAAATCACAAATGACCTGTTAGTGAATTGTTGATGCAACTGGTCGTAAGAGAAGGCTACACGGCCGTCACTGCTCTCCGATTGGCTGTGTTGACTAGGGAAGGAAGCAGGTTGAGTGACCTGTCAACAAGAGCATCCAATTATGGTTCAACGGGGCTTTTGAGTCGACATCCTCCATCGTCTTCTGGGACCACTTGCAGCATGAAGGCGGATGATGAAACAAAGTGTCGCGACTGATGAAATTGTGGGAAAGAGGAGAGAGGAGCAATGTCAATGGGTGAGCTCACCGCGGGTTCGGCCGTGCTCTCCCGAGGCTTGCGGGTGACGCTTGGGGAGCTAGGAGGAGTTGGCGAGGGGCAGACCAGATGGAGCATATGGTACTCATCTTGCTGTAAAATGCCGTTACAAAGAGTTAGGGCTTCGAAAAACACAAATGTGTCTGTCGTTCTACTTCTGAAAGAGAGCCGTTCAAAGACAACACAAAAGGTGCCGCCGTAAAAGATTGCGGCGGGATATAAGAAGAGCAGGAAAGTGAATCCTTACCTTTCTGAGTACATCTTTCAAAGTAAAGTGATCCAAAAGCAGCTTGCCGGAATACACCAGTCTCTGGTCTTTGGAGCTCTTTTAAAAAAAAAATAATAATAAAAGTGAGGTCAGGTGACCTGTTTGTAAATTTAAAAAGAAAACTCCTAACACTTAGCAATTGATTGAAACAAGACACGTCCCTACTTCAGGTGTATAACAGCTTACGAGGATTGATGTGTTGTGGAATACTCACTGGTTTGCTCGGATACACATCTGACAAATGGGCTTTGAGTTTCTCCACAGTCCAGTTCTGGCAGCAATTAATAGTCTGGTCGTCATATTTCTGGTTCGGCGCTCTGATGACAAGTGTAACCGGACCGTCCATTACACCTTGAGCCATCATTCTTAAGCAATCAGGAAACACCAAACGTTACGTAAAGTTCATATCTGGCTATGCGGGGAAGAGAAAAAAAAAGATATTTTAATGAGGAGTTAATTTACGCACCACGAACGATAGCATGCTGTAACAGTCCGACATTTCATAACATTATAAAATTGTCATTGACTGTGTACTAAAATGTACGTCAGTATGGGCCGAAACTGGTTAATACATAGTAATAACTAAACAATCGGCTCGGTTCGGGACTTCGATGTAGGCTGTAGACGCAACTAGCTCAGCTGACATTAGCGGATTTTTCAGCGGCTTGGTGGGTTCGATTGTGTTCAGCACATAAAAAACATTCCTTGACATGCGTCAGTAGCAAAATAGAATGATCATTTAATGTGTAGGTTGATATAAAAAAAAGAGGATAAATTGGGTTTACCTTGACTGTTTACTCCTACCCCGCCGAGCCCAGCTGTCACGTATGTCTTCTTCCTCGTTTGCTACAATAACGTGTTGCAACGAACTCAAAGGGGAAACGGCGCCCTCAGTGTTCAGGACGCGAAATTCCACTTATTTTTCTGTCGTTTGTTTACTTTGACTTTCTATATTCGAACCCAACTTTCTACTCCTTTATTAAATGGGGATGGGCCTGGGGAATACATAAAGTGGGGCATCTAGTTGATTGAGGTATTTTTTTAACTGACAAGATATAGAAGTAAAAAATCAGTACATTTATCATACCTTATACATACACTTTGTAGCACCTTTACAGTAGGTAGTGGTAGAACTAATCGGCCAAGGAGGAGGAAATGTCACGGCGTTTAGAAGTTTTTCCATTCTAACTGGTTCCATGCACGAGTCCTGCCTTGCCACAATACTGTATTTTGTACAGTATTACTATATTTTGGCCTGTTTTACTGCCGCTTCTCTCTCCTGCTCCTTTTCACCGGTGGGAGTTTGAATGTTTTGAGTGTAATTCCACTTTCGGCCATTGGGGTGTGGGGGGCACACCATTATTTAGCCTTCTAAAAAAGTACTTTTCTGTTGAATGAATTTGGATGAGTCTCACTTGTGTGCTGATGCATAAACAAGTAGGCAATTAACAACCTTTGAAAAGCACATTTATTTAAAAAAAAAAGCATATTAGTAAGAGTTAGTTGGGTACATACATATACGACCCATTTTCACACAGGAATATCTTTTCTGGAGATAGTGAATATTGAACCAATGGTGTATTATACGTAAACTTGTACGACAGGCCATTTTGAATAGTTGACACTGACCGAGTGAGGCCAAGCACACAAATATGATCAAATGCAAGAGTGACGCATCCACAAACATTCCACAAAACTAGGTGCGCATTGCCTCACTTCAGTGCACACCTGAGCAATGCTACACGAGCTAACTATCTTTCACCCAAGACACGAGGAATTAACTATTGACATTTGGTGAAAAGAAATCACAACAATAAATGAATGAATAAATAAACAAACACATGAATACAGTTTGTGTGTTTCGATATTGCCACCATCCATCGCTGGATGAGTGGACATAAAGTCAGTAAGGGGAGTAGCACTTGCCGTTTGAGAACTTCGTAGGAACAACCTCTATGACCTGAATTTTGATATCTTCATCAGTTTTCATTTCTATTCCATTCCCCCCCCATCATGTCTAATCACATTCAGATCGCTTGTTGCTTTCAGCAGTGTCTGTCAGAGCGTCAGTCTAATGCTTTACTCATTCCGAACCTACAGTGTCCTTCAAGTTATCATTTCAATCCTCTTTGTCATGTTATTAGATAAATATTGTGAACAGCTCCAGATGACGTACATGACACCATATCATGCGGTGTGTATATACTGTATATGTGTGTGTATGTGTGTGTGTGTATATATATATATATATATATATATATTAGTATTGATGATTTGCAACGAAATGCAGCGCCCACCACAGCCAACATAATACAAAAATTTGCTAATACTGTTAGTGAGCCACAAACGTAGCAACAAAAAAAAATGCAGTGGAGGAGATGAGTAGCATATGGCACAACACAGTAAAACAAGCAAGTGTTGCACATTAGTTGATGACCTTTGTGTGTGTGTGTGTGCGCGTGTATGATGATGATGGTGGTGGTGGTGGTGGTGGTCAATGCAGCTGATCAAGAGACCGGCCGCTCTTCCTCAGCCACTGCGGGAGCTGACCTGAAATGGGGAGTGATGACAGAAAGGTGAGGCGGGGTTAACGGGCGCTTTCGGAAAATAGCGGGAGTTTTCAAAATCCCGCTGTGTGTGTGTGTGTGTGTGTGTGTGTGTTTGACCTGGGCGATGTTGACGCCAGTCAGCTTCTCCAGCATGTCGGGGAGACGGGCCATAATGTCCAGAACCTCGCCAGACAGTTTGGCGGCTCCAACCTCGCCTCCGCTGGACACCATGGTCACTTTGTTGGCTTCACACAGAGGCTTGCTGATCTCTTCCGCCATCTAGTGGAAGCAGATGCAAAACCGAGTACGTCAGTCTACCATTTTCTGTTGGGTTTTGCCCTCTTGAGCTAAAGTCCACCCTGGACTTGTGCGTGTCTCACCAGGGGCAGTTTCTCCAGCAACATGTCCACCATGGCGCCGCTGCCGTACAGCTGGAAGGCAGCGGCCTTCTTGGCCATCTGCTCCGCCTCGGCGCGGCCCTTGGCCTCCACGGCGTATGCCTCTGCCTCGCCCTTCATCTGCCGCCGAAAAAAAAAAAAGTAGGTGTGTATTACTGAAAAAAAAAGATAACATTGAAAAAACTAGCAAATTTTTTTTCGTCACCCTGATGGACTCAGCCTCCGCTTCCGCCTCCATGATCAGCTTGAGACTGTGAGCGCACAAAAAGAGGCAACAAAAAGTCAGTAAAGTCAAAAATGGTGACATTGTTGGCAAAACGGGTGCGACAGACCGCTGGGCCTCGGCCAGCTTCTCCAGGCGGTACTTCTCTGCCTCGGCGGGTTTTTTGACCTTGGCCTCCAGCTCCTTCTCCTTGCGCGTGATCTCCTGCTCCTGCAGCGTGATCTGCTGGCTGCGCTCCACCACCTGCACCTGCATGCGCTCCTCCTCGATGCGTTGCTTGGTCTTGGCCACCTGCAGCTGGTAGGCCATCTCCGACTCGGCCTTCTTGGTGTTCACCTGCATGTCATACGCCGCCTTCTTCAGCTCGTAGTCACGCTGCGCCTTGGCCATGTCGATCTCGTTCTTGTACTGCGCCGAGACCTTCTCCTGCATGGCGTGTGCCTCCTTTTTTTTTTTTTTTCAAAGAAAGCAGAGACAAGTCTTTGTCAAGTTTATTTGCGGCACTTGAATTGTTGGCCGGTGTGTGCAAACTCACATTTAACACAAGAGTCTGAATGTGACTGGTTTATTCTGAAGGCAGCCACGTTACCAGTTTGTAAGTAAATAACGAATTCAATATCTGGAGCGAAAAGTAAGCAAACGGCTCAGGAAAAGCCAACTAGAACAGCTGAACTTTATTTGGGGGTAATTGAGTTGAATCAACTCAAATTCTGCATTCTCATTTGCAGTGCAAATTTTATTTTCCTTAAATGGTGCGACCAACTGAACCTGCTCACCCTCATGACGGCGTCCCTCTTGTTGAGTGCCTCGCCGATGCGAGCGTCTTTTTGCACCTGTGCCGTGCGACCCTTCCCCAGGGAGTGCAGGTAATCCTGAGCAACAATCACACCAAAATTAATTTCACAAAAACGCACAATGGATTGTAACTTGGGAAAAAACTTCGGGGGATTGGTAAATTGCGTTTTTTTTTTTAATGTTTAATATGTGGGGCGGTATTTATGGGGTGGGGGGTGGGTCAAAGTGTCACTGCATTGACGCAGCCACCGACCTGGTCGTCATGCACGTCTTTGAGCGTGTAGCTGACCACGCTAATGCCCATGTTGAGCAGGTCAGATGACGCCACTTTGAAAACCTGCTCAGAGAACTTCTTGCGGTCTTTGTAGATCTCCTGCGAAAAAAAAAAAAATGAGCGCATAATAAATTGCAATCATGACTCCAGCCCTCATTTCAAGTCACCTCGACAGTCAGGTGCGCGATGATGGCCCTCTGGTGTCCCTCCAGCGTCTCCAAGGCGATGTGCGCTATCTCCGCCTCGGACTTGCCCATGAACATCTGGCAGGCGGCGGCCAGCATCTGTTTGTTCTGACCCTGAATCTTCATCTGTGGAGAAATCGAGATTTAAAAAAAAAACATATTGTGAAAGCAAAATCTGCCGAGTCTCTTCAGGGTTGAGTCGAGCTTCCACCTGACCTGTGCGATGCCCGTGACGGAGATGGGCACGCCGTGGCGGGTGTACACTTTGTCGCTCTTGACGTTCAGGGTCAGGGTGTTCAGCGAGATCCTGAGATTGTTAGTCCATGATATAAAAATATGTAAATGTATATTGTGATATTAGTTTGAGAAACATCTATATGGACAGCAGAATATACAGTGATTGTGTTAACCTTCCAAAGATTGGGGGGCGATGAGTGGCAGTTTTTGGCATGGGCATTATAAGCGGACACAGAGGGCAACATTAATTGGTATGTTGTTGGGGTTTTTTTCTGTTTCCTCAAAGTTAATGAATCTCTTCTGTTGCTATTTCTGTAGATGTTTAAAGCTGTGTAATTTTTGCTACCTCTGCAACTTCTGAATGCAGGGGATAACGAAGACCCGGCCACCGGGGATCATCAGTGGTGGGGAGCGACAGAAGCCTGGGATGTGGTGAGCGGCAGGGGGGGAAAAAAGAGACATTGTCTAAGAAGATAAAAAAAAAATCTAAATACAGCCATTCAAAGTTTGCAGTGGTTCCAGTTTGAGAACCGCTACCGTCGTGCATGATGTGAGGGAGTTACCTGACACCACCATTGCTTCGTTGGGCCCACAGGTGTAGAACATGTCGGTTGGTGCTCCTGGAGCCTGAAAAGCAAACTCATGTACAAAGAGGCCCGCAGGATGGCTTTCTTCTTAGTGTACTCATTACGAGGATAGGAGGGGGGTGTATCGATAACAATCTTGTACTGCGTAATTCAGAAACGTGTATTGTGAGCTGCTAAATGTAGTTGATATGTTTAAATATTTACACTTAAAATCAAAATATAGAAACAAATGTGTCTAAGATTAATTTTAAAAATCAACCTATAATTTATAGTGTTCATATGACTAAAATAGGATCAACTCGTCTAAATAGACGCATTTCCAGTGTTTGTTTTACTGCGTAATCTATGTAATGATGACGTATTTACGCAATGACGTCGTCAACGTCATCGAGCGACTTTTAGCAACAAATAGGCCCGTCTTTAGCAAGATCCCCGGAAAAAAATACTTGGGAACACTAGGGGCAGTTCGCAAATTACATTTTATGTCTAATATCGAAATAAGCACATCACAAATTGTGAGAGGTTTACCAAACAAAGAGGAGAGATGTTTGAAACCTGCCTTCGAAGGATGAGCCGAACGGGGTTTGCGTTTGTGTGGATGAGACAAGGACAGCGTAGACGCGTTGCAGGTGGTCGAGTCGCAAAATAATAATGATAAACAGTAATGGATGCGCTCGGTTGTAGCAGACGGTAGAGAAATGATGACGTAAATTCCCGGTGGCCGTCGATCGAATCACGCAGCCGACGGCAGCTTGACTCCTTTCTAACGAGGATGTCCGACGAGAAAAGTGTGTTATGTCGCCCTCAAAAGGCCAAATGAGGAATCACAGCAACAGTACACCGTGTGGCTCAAGCACTTGCTGGTGGTGCTTTTTTTGGACAGTTTTTCATGTGTGTTTAACCTGTATTATAGGTAATATACTCTTAAAATCTGAAAATTATGCTTATTTTACATTTATATGTAGCCTATTCCCAAGTTTTTAATTTGCGAAATGTTACGTTTTAAATCGTCGCACCTTTATACTACAATTTTCCGGGTATTTCAAGCTTTCCAAATACATATGTAGACGTAATTATAGATTTGACAAATCTTGTCAAGTGACATTATCTATACATCCCGGTAATTTTACGTTTTGAGACCGTTGCCCCTCATATTTAAAAGGTTTCGTCATTTAATCACATTTTTCAGCAGTACTGTATTAATTCTAATAGTACAGCAGAGAAGCCTTTGCGTTCCCTGATCACTTACCACGGTTATTTGGTGAACACATAATCACACGGAAAGCGTCTGTATCCAAATCGAGCGCCAGCTGGCGGCTTCGGGTCATATTTGCCGAAAGTAGCCGAAGATTCCCGAGCGGCGCCGAGTCCCTGAAAGCGCACAAAGGCAGCATCGTCGTGGTCGTCGTTACGGGGAAAGTCTCGCTCTTGCTCTGCCCGGCTCTCTCATTCTCTCGTTTTCTCCAGATGGCCGCCGTGCTGTGGTGCTTTCAGCTTTGACGAGCTTGTTGAAAGAGGGGAAAAGGTGATTTCCACACAAAAAAAGGAACAATCTGCGTCCTCGTTTCTCCAACACGACGGAAGGTAACAACCAACTATTACATTGCAGCACCTTGTACTGAAATGAATGCACGATTAGCATTTCGGACTCTTGGTATGGGGCGCATTGATGTCATTACAAGCATCTTCATACCACCACGAAGCATCTACACACACACAATGGACTTTTTACAATAAGTCACACATGCATTCATTGCCTCTTTTTATTGATTATGGGATATATTTGTATGAACATGTGCCACATTCTTTCTGCTTTTGAAGACTTCTCATCCAAAGTGTTCTTTACCATGCCCTAAATATAGCCTATATATA
Source organism: Hippocampus mohnikei (assembly GCA_026261675.1). Taxonomy (NCBI): domain Eukaryota; kingdom Metazoa; phylum Chordata; class Actinopteri; order Syngnathiformes; family Syngnathidae; genus Hippocampus; species Hippocampus mohnikei. The sequence continues at coordinate 1,597,162 of JAKGUB010000345.1, forward strand.
AAGACATACATATCATTATTTATTTGCTTGCTACAAACACAGGATGCCCCCACCCCCGACACCCCTCCCCGTCCATAAACTCATAATGCACAAATTTGACCATAACTGCACTCCCATCTTCCTCCATCTTTCTTCCATCTGGGACCCCCCTCCCATGAGTGGGGCAGGACAGGCAGCAGGCATGCTGGTCCCGACACACCCTTGGCTGCAACACTGGCTGCATGGAGGAAGATGGAGAGGAAAAGGATGAGGAGGAGGCGAGGCCTCGTGGAACAAGAGAGGACCGAGCGAGCCGTTTGTTTAAATGGGATTGAAGCATGCTAAAATGGCGTCTGATTTTCAGGGATTATGAGAAGATGTAACGTGAGCAACTGTCGTGGAATTGTAATCGTACTTTGACGTGCTTGCTTTGCGGTGCGAGCCAAAATTTTAGGTGAGAGACAGCATCGACACTCAATTGAAGTGGACAAAACAATAAGGCAATTTAGGTACTAAAATAGCCTCAAATGTGAGGGAGAGAGGGCCACAGTCACCGATGCACTTTCAGCCATTGGGACAACCCGCCAAACCAACATGTAAAATGAAAATGCTTTCAAGGAGCTGCCTCGACCACAACTCACAGCCAAATGCTCACATGCAGACAAACCAGACTCACTCAGCCATGCCTCTTAAATATATCCGTGTTTCAAATAACAAATATTCACACACACACACAAAAACAGAGAATCCAACTGAGTGTAAGTGGAGAGTGATGGAAGCCCTGCACCTCTTCCTCCTCCTCCTCGCCTCGCTGAGTGACTGACTCGGCGGGATGGAAGCTGCCGACGTCAACAAAGTGGTGCTAATTGCGGCTAATTGGCAGGGGAGCAATGACCACCCGTCAAGAGGGACGCGTTTAGCCAGCATGCATTTGGTACCTGGGCCTTCAGTGGCGACTTCATCAACCTCTTCTTGGGGGGGGATGCTGACTTGGACTCATTCAGTTCATGCTTATGCTCTACTCATTGACCTCAGTCTAAAATTTCCATATGTGTCAAGAACATTGATTTTTTTCTACATATATTCTAATATACGGTCACATCAGTTCATTGTAAATGAGTAGCGATGGCCAAAATATTATATGTGGCATATATCACATGATTATGAATTTGTCTCACAGGCTTAATGAATTATGTATAAAATATGTTCTCTCAATTGCGCAATATTGATTTTGGCTGATATGTGACACCATAAGCCAATAGTTAATCAATCCCACTCTGACACGGATAGTTATTTTTCTATATATGTAGATTGTGTCTGTGGTGTATTCTCTAATAAACTTTTCTGTTTCTTTTTTTCCCCCAGCCTGCGCGTTGAAGATGAGAGGCATAGCGTGTGTGTTGCTTAGCAACCTGCTCTGCACGGGTAAGCCTCTCGGCTCGCTTGGAAGACGCTCGTTTTACAAATCCACAGTGTTCCACTTAACTGCTCCCCCCTCACCGTATTTTGTGCAAACTCAGCATATTGACGCCCCCGCCCCTCCTCCCTCGTGCACTATTGTGAGCTGTCGCTACATTTGAAAGGCTCCGGCACCAGGAATGCTTTCAACTTATTTAAGGATCAAATACAAGTAAAGAACGCCACGATTTGTTAAATATAACTATCTCGAACTTTCATTGTCTTTTTCAGCTGCATCAGCATCCTTTAAAGGTAAGCTTGACCTCCACCAAGGTTTGGCAACAGCACAACTGGGATATTGTTCACTGAGATAATGTTGATAAATGTGAGCATAGGGGATGAAAAATTATCAAAATGGTCAACATACTCAGCTTAGTTCAACTTTATTTCCATAGCATTTTAAAAACAAGCAACAGAAAATACAATGAAAACAGCAGGGACCCCAAAACTGAACTCTGTGGAACACCAAATGACAATGGGGCAGACTTACCAACTAAACTGTATTTTCCAGTCAAGGAAGAGCACAGGACGGCCTTCTTCGGCGAAGACATCCACATCGACATCCAGGCTGGTGACGTCGGCGAGGTGGTCTTCCGTCCCAAGACCAACACGAGCGTCGAGGTGCCGCTCCTTCGTGCGGGACAAGTGTTGCACCGACGAGCTCGTCTCAATCCCTACGGCCACCTAGTGCTGGATGACGTGCAGGAGGAAGACGAGGGCGTCTACGTGGTCAGCAGGAATGAAGGCGTGCTTCGGCGCCTCACTCTCGACGTCCGAGGTAAACAACAAGGGGGAAAAATGGAGAAAAGAGTTCACATCAGCCTTGTATATTTCTGTGTTTTTTGTTGTTGTTTTGATTTTTTTGTCTTTAGATTGTGCCGTGGAGGAAGTGGTCAAGTACGGAGACACTTACTACATCCACTTGAACCAGGTGCAAGGTCCAATCAGCTTGGAGTTCAGGTACACTTACCTTGATGTTGTTCACAAAAACAAAAACCCTTGCCTTAACCCTAAACCATAAATCCTAACCCTAACCTTCAAAATCTGCGACACTGGAAGTCTCCCCTCCTGATCCACTCTCTGATCCCCATCGCCGCTCAGGCCCGGTCCTGTCCGCCACGTCAACCATTCGGACTTCCTGCACGCCACCGAGCCACCGGCCGCACTACTCTTCCGCCACACGCTGGTCCTGGCCGACGCCTACGCCGGACGCCTGAGTGTGACCGACAAGAGCGTGGCGCTGCACTCGGTCAAGATGGCTGACGAGGGCAGTTTCACCGTGCGCGACCACGAGGGGAAAGTGCGAAGGAGAAACTGCCTTCATGTGCGAGGTGAGGCGGGAACCCATGCCTGTTATACACGCCAAGTCCCCTTTAACGTTTCCCTTGCGGCCGCAGAGCACCAGGATTTCCTGCACCCTTCCAACGGAGCCGACATGACCGTGAAACTCTACCTGGACCACGGCGACGTAAATGTGGCCTACAGGCCCAAATCGGGCCACCAGGACTGTCCGATCCTGGAGCGAGGCGTTCTGGTGACACCGCCGGAATCCCAGCTGGCAGGCCGCGTCAGCGTGGACGGCTCGGAACTGCTGCTGAGGAAGGTGCGAGGGTCTGACGAGGGCGTCTTCAAAATCACGGACCTGGCAGGGTTTCCCGTGGCTCACGTTTACGTGGACGTGGTTGGTAAGAAATAGGATTACGATAGTTTGGGGTTTTCTGTATAGTTTTTTAATATTTTTTATTTTTTATTCTGTTAGATTGAATTAGTTTTAAGAGTGGGTTTGTTTTTATTTTTTTCAAAAGGGCCAGAGAAAGTATTGTGTACTTCTCCCCAAAGACATATTTCCTCACAGATATTTTTTTTATACTCTGTGGAAAATATTACTGCGGCTTACTCAGTTGTTGTGACCGTCTTCTTTGTGTATAGAGTACATTCGCCTGCATTATACCGCCCCCTGGTGGAGCTGTGTAACGAATGAAATCGTTTTGAATGATTTAAAACCTATTTATTGTGTTGTTGATGTATGTTTTTAATATTGAGAATTGTTTTAATTAAAACTAAAAATGTTACAGAACATTTTTGCAGATGAATTGTCCAGTGTGATTAAGCTGCGCCTTTCTGCGATGTCGCCGGGCAGCCTCCAAGCTGCCGCCGCTGACGTTGGCTGTGCTGTCGCTGCTGAGCCTGCTGGCCTTCATGCTGCTGGTGTGCCTGCTGTCGTGCCTCTGCAAGGTGCACAAGAGGAACGAGAAGAACAAGAAGCTGGCGCTGCTCGCCCAGCAGGCCGGCAAGGGCGAGGAGGGCGAGGCCTTTCGACAGGTAACGCCTCGCCGTACCGTCTCGTGCCTGGCGGCCGCCGGTGCTACAGACGAATTTGAAAAGAAAGAAAAATTAAAAAGAGCATATTTGAGTTTTGAAACGCACACGTCAGTTGTACTTGAGGTTATTTTTAGAGCACTTGAAACAAGAAAATGCAGCCGCAACAAAGTGTGGCACGTAAATAGAATCAAATATAAAATAGGACTATTATGCATGAAAGGGTTAATGCAACAAATGTCGCAGGAGTCCTGATAGTGCAAAGGCTTCATTAAAGAACGGACGGCAGCGCTGCTGCGTACTTTGCGCGCCCCGGTTGACCGATTTGGTTGTGGTGCTTAATAACGTTGTCGCCTGTGCCTCTGACTTTAAGGAGCGTCAAGTGGGAGCGTCTTCCCGGTGAGACAACCGTGTTGTGGCTTCCTTGTTTCTGCTCTTCGTCTTCCAGCTAAATGTCCCGTAGATGAACTTTTCTGGCAAATGAAGATCCTCCCAGATCAACCGCCCGCCCGGTTGAATGGTCTCAAATCCAAACGCAGTGTGAACGCATGAAATTGTAGCGCTGTGATGGATGTTGACCAGCGGGCAGGCACCGAGTTGATCCATGGACTCATTTGGCAAAAAGTCCATAAAGTGAACATGAGCGGATCCGACACTAAATGTCTCTGGGATCCCGACAAGCTGCTCGGTTGCGCAGTCGTGCGTCTTGAGGGAGAACCAGGTCGGAAAAGACAAAACAAAACAAATCCCCATTTCAATGTACTTGCTGACTGCAATTTTTCCTCCTCACCCCAAATGCTGCACACATTCAAACATTCTCACTTCAACATGAAATAATCTGCATCATGAATCAATTACAAAGCAATCACGTTTCCTTTTCAAAATCTTGCCAAATGAAATTTAGACACTCAACCATGTTGAAATGGTTCTGTCCTGTTTAGCTACTAGCTAGTATTGAGAAGTTCCACACTATTCACCCTTCCTTCCTTCCTTCCTTCCTTCCTTCCTTCCTTCCTTCCTTCCTTGCTTCACTGCCTTCCTTCTTCAATTCCTTCCTTGTTTTCTTCTTTCTCTCCCCTTTTTTCGTCCGCCCTTGCTTTCCTTCCTTGCTTCTTTCAGCCCCTTTTTTTCCCCGTCTTCTCTTTTCCCTTCGTTCGCTGTCGCAGTTGAAGCTTGGTCAGGGTGTGTGTGTGTGTGTGTGTGTGTGTTTGTCTTGTCAAGTCACTTTCTGTGGATTGCGTTTTTGTCCTTTTTGGGTCCATGTCAGTGTGTGTTTAGCTAGCAAGTGAAACTGTGATTCCGTTGGTCCTCTGCTGTTGTGTTGGGTGTTGTGTTTACATAAATATGAATCAAAAAGCTGTTGTGTGCGCTCATCTCCGTGCAGATCGTATCCCAAACGTTCAAACGAGGCTTCACTGTATGTGAGTGTGTCCTTCTGTGTTTGTGGAGCCCAGTCACTCACATGTGTGTGTATGTGTGTGTGTGGCGAAGGTTAAGCTCATGATGGCGTTATTGGACAGGACGTGGGCCGTCTTTCGGGTCGTGACCCAAAAGACTGCGTCTCCATCCTCCGCCATCCGCTTCTACGCTTTGTCCCCTGTGTGTGTGTGTGTGTGTGTGTGTGTGTGTACAGGTAGTCCATGAGGCATACAGCAGGTTCACAGAAGAGTCACTCGCGCAGTCGACGTACAACAAACCAGCTGAGGACTGCGACGTCATCATCAAGGTCAGTGTGACCGTCATAGGGGTGTCAAGCCTGTTTTTGGGGGGTGCACTACAGCACCCCAAAAGTAGATCCAAACACCCCCCCCTCAAAAAAAAACTAATTGAGGTTTTAAAATTGTAATTACCGTGTAGCATTTTTTGTTAACAAGCTAGAGAAGTGTTCAAACCATACAGTACCTGGTGGAAGCGTTTTTGCCAACAAAAGTACAGTACCCACTTTTGCCTCAAAAATGAATTCATTCACTTGATCACTTCCACTTCTTCTCGACTGAGTCCCGAGCCGAGAGTGAGTTGGCTAGTATTATAGTTTAAAAAAGAAATGTTAATTTAAGGCAACATTGATCAGCCCTGCAATGAAGAGACAATTTCAACACCATATCTTGTGTTGGTGCATGTGTGCGAGGAGAGGAATGAATCTATAAATAATGTTGGCGGGTTGTGTTCATAAATGAATGATGCCCCCCCCCGCTGACCTGAATTTGGACGACTTCCTGTTCTGTAAAGTCTTCCCTCTTGTGCCTCCTCCACTCTACTTCATCTTAAAAAAAAATACACTGTTTATATGATGTTAGCAGCTAAGCTAATGTAGCAGCTAAGCTAATGTCTGGTTACACATGGACAAACAAACGTCTCCAATCAATCCTATTCCTGCCCTTGGCGCAGGGTGTGGAGGTTTCCAAAGCGGGCGGCTACCAGGCGCTCACGTCAGACACTACCTTCCTGGAGATGAGCGACTCTGGAGTCGACTCGGGCCTGCCCCCAGACAGCGATACAGACGTGACCTTCGCCTCCCACAAGCCTCTCCTCGACGCTCATTTCCCGAGCCCGGTGACCGAGAAAGATCTCCCGGACAGCCTGATGGCCACGACGGTGCCCGATGGAGATGTCCGAACCCCCACCGATCCGCCGACTGGCGAAGAAACGGCAGCCGAGGGCGGGGATGCTGAGCAAAAGGTGGACGCATCGCAGAGCACCTGAAAGGTCGCAATATTGTTAGCATTAGCCTCCATCCAGTGGTGAGCTATTTTTAGTGAAGCACAATCACCAATCCGGACATCAGTGTCGACTACAATAAAGGGTTTTCACATTTTTGGGGGGTCCAAAGACCTCCTAATAATCCTAAATGCAACTCAACCTTAAATTTCAACCTCGAGAAATATTTTTTCTGGAATATATCAACCGAAATGTCGAAGATCATAGAAAGGAACCAAATTGAATGACAACATGTCTGTGAACAAAGATGAGCTAGTTTGTAAAAGCACAGTCAACAATACCGACTTGAGCGCAACATCAGAAGAAGAACAAAACAACTGTGTGCATGCCTTCAACACAAGCACTCGTCGTTGACTCTAGAGTAGTTGTCCAATCACTGCATGTGAGCCGCAAACTAAACCGCTTCCGTTGAGGTCTTCGCCTCTGGGGATTTGGTGGAAACAACTCCAACTGGAGATTGAGCAGCCAATCATGTTGACCAAAATTGTGGCTAATTGAACTCCGGCTTGCACAAAAGCTTCTGGAATCACCGGACGTCAGGGACTCACTCGAGTTACATGACTTGAGTCGAGACAGTTTTAGGGTTAGCCCACATTGAAAACATATTGGATGCATGACCGATTGAGTGATCACGATTTTCTAGCCGAAGACTAAATGATGCAATTATCTCGTCGCTAAAGTCAATTGGAGCGACATCAGGGAATCACATTTTAAATATTGGAACAAGTGTGCGTGTGCGTGTGCGTGTTAGTGAGTGGTTGTTTCGATCAAATTAGATGTCAGGCCCCGACAAGGATAAGCACAACATTTTGAAGAAAGTAATACAGTAATCCCCCCGCAAGCTAGTAGCAGCTAATGTAAATACGTATGTGAACATACTGTTTACTAATGTTAAAGGATTGATTTTCGATGGCATGTTTCTTATATATACATGTACCCACAATGATATATAGATAAGAGGAAATGCTTTAGCTTGACTAATATAAGCAATATATCTAATAGGACTGATTGATTTGAAATGAAATTGTCCTTAGCGATGGTTGTGAATACAAACATTTTTCTTCACTCTGCATGCTTTTCCTCAATTTGGGCATTTAGCGGAATTGTTATTTCGACACAATCTTTGACTCATGCACTTATAAGCATATGTAAATACATATTATCTATTTCGAAACGTGAAAAGTTGCCCTCATCCTATTTGTAAAGTCTGAGTGTTCTTTCCCTTTCTGATGCTAATTATTTAGCAACAGCTGTTTTGCTACTCTGAAAGTCTTAGTTGTGGATTAGCAAAAATGAGTAACATTGGTAATATTTAATTTTGTTGTTTGAAATCAAAGAACTTTTGACTTTTAAACATTGAAAACAATTGGGCTCAGCATTAGCCGTCAAAGCCGCCGCCATATTGGTCAGGGCAGGTCTTAACTGCTTACTAAGGAAGCAATGCCTTATGACAGTTTCCAATCATTTTTTTTAACACATATTTTTTAAATGTGAGTTACTCGCACACATAAACACGTTTCTTTTTTAACATAAACATATCAGCGCATGCACTTGTTGAAGTCGTAAAACGAGTACAGGCTTCATGAAATACTGTCATTTATGTAAATCTATTCTTGATTCAAGATGAAGGCCTGAAATTAGATTTTGCGTCACTCAAGAAGAGATGATTTCACACTATATTAATTGTGTCGAAGTATTCCCACGTAGTGATTTGTACAGTTACGGAGCAAACATGGATGTGCACAATGTTCACGAGGTGTCACCAGTTCACACGTGTTTTGTTTTTTTGAGACTGTCAACTGCTCTGTGTGCATGCGATGCCAAGTCTTATTGATGAATGTTTCATACTGCTTCATATTTCTTTTTAACCCAACCACTTTATTGTACAGCCACAAACAAACGCTCCATTGTCAGTTGAAAGAACCATTTCACATTTCTACACTCTGTATGACCTTTTGCATCCTGCCGAGAGTTTTGTAGTGCTTCTGTTTTTCTGTCATGAATGAATAATTCAGAATAAATGAAATTTCAATACGATGTTTCCCAGTTGGCGTCTTTTTGAAGTTGAATCACCTTGTGTCAGATTATTTTATTAAAATGGAAATTATTTCTACCTCCCACACATGGATGTCTCTTTTTAGTTCTTTTTATGATGTACTGCTAAAGTGTATGAAAAGTCGAGAATGTACTTGGCGAATTCACGAAATGGTACTCTCTGTTCTGTGTCATATATATTGACAAACGGACTCAGAGGTACAGATATTAAATACAGTTTGGGTTCTTAAATCCGTTCCATGATACATATCTTCAGATGTGCTGCATTGTTTTGCCATCCCGTAACTAAAACTGAGTAATTTACTTTTTATCTTTTCTAATTTCTCTATTTTCAATGGATATGCTTTGTTTTCATTGTTCTTGTTTCTTCATCAAGTACTTCTGTCCAAGTCTAAATAATCCTAATCAATAATTTCATGAGTACGAGCAATATCCGAAGGGTACTTTTACTTTCACATTTCTCGTGTCCTTTGTTCATTTTTCGCCGGCAGGCGTCTGACCTCATTTAAAAGACGCATGCCCCTTTAAGAAGGGGCGCGTCCTCGCTGAAAACGACCTGGCTGCCGGCCAATCAGGGAGGAGCCGGACGTGACGTTTGAAGAGCGCTAGGAAATCGCTGTCCCGACGCGCCAAATTTCAAAGCACTTCCTCCCCGGAGAAAAGAAAGCGGAGCGAGCAGAAGGCAGCCCGGAGGACAACGGCGGCCGAAGCCGAACATTCCCCTGTGGTTCGACGCCTGCTCGGCGGTTATTGGGGAGAAGAGAAGTCCGTTAACTTCGGTGGGCTGTCGTAGTCGTAAGTGTCGTGTTTTGGCTGGTTTTGTCGGAGAGGAAGCGACGTCAGCTAGCTTTGGCAACGCCACCGACTTTTCGATCTCCCGTGCACGTCCGAGCCGTACAAATTCAGTCAAAGTTAAAAAAAAAAAAAAAAAAAAAAACAAATCAGACCTAATCCGCAAAGTGTGTGATTTACAGTTATGTAATCACGTTTGACCCGATTGGGGGGGTTCCGGTGACATTTTTGGGGGGGATCCAGAAAAAGTGACACTTGAACGGGTGGGCAAAAGTGGCCCGCGTGCTCGACACATCCCCTGAGACAAATTAAACAGCCACAGTAGCAATATCCACACATACACATACACGACTGTTGTTAATAAATGGAGCCAACTTTTTCTAAACTACATACAGTGAAACTCTACAACGAAATCATGTTTGCAGCAAGAAATGTTTCACAACAGGGGACTTTTCACTACAGTATAGCAGATTTGATCTCAGATGTAAACAGACACACAACGTATATGTGTATTCTTTATTTTTATTCCAATAGTGCATAAGTATGAGAATACACTTATTTGACAATTCATATAGCCAGTGTAGGAAGAAAAAAACGGGATACAAATTTCCACATTTACGATCAGTATACTATTGCGCATGTACAACATAGCTGTGGATAACGGCGGCCTTCTCTGCTGGCTTCACGGTTTTTCTTTTTCTTTCATATTCTGTAGAGGGAGCACAAACCATGAATCATTAAGCTTAAAGGAACTTTTGTTTATTTTGCTTTTTTTGACAGCCTATTCTTTACCCACAAACCCTCCAGCACAGGAGCCCCCCCCCTGCCAAGCGAGGATACCTCATTTGCATAACTCATCAGCTCAGGCAGCTTCATTTACACATGTCAGTCCACCCAGCTTCACGTCAGACGCCGTTCAGCCTACCACAGATGCCTTCAACGTAATCATTTCCCACAAGCAGAGCGACTCCCCGAATGCAACGCGGCCCGCTGTAGCGCCGGGAGGGCGGGGCGCGGCCGTCGGGCTTTTCCAGGACAAAAACATCTGTCATGCTGTCGGGGGCGCAGCCGTGTTTCCAGCTACTCCGCATTGGCTCCTCGGCGGGGGGCTCGACGCGGGACCTGTACACCTTCAGGCCGGCACCAGGCCACTCTGTGTTCCGTCTGGGTCGGGCGGAAGAATTGTGCGACGTCACGCTGGACTCACCGGTCGTGTCGCGCGTCCATGCCGAGCTGCAGGCCGAGCGCGAGCCCACCAGCAATGGCGGGGAGGAGGAGGGATGGAGGGTCCACATCAAGGACCGGAGCACTCATGGTGAGATGGGAGCATAAGCACACATGCTGGTGAACAGATATACAATGTTTAAAAAAACTAAAAACAGACACACTTTCATTTAACCATAACCACACAAACTTGTAAGTGATAAAAACAAAAACATGTAAACCCGACCCCAAAAACCTGTAAACCAAAAGATGGAAAATATAACCACAGAAATTAGTCAACACACACAAATTTGTAGACAGAGCAACACATACTGCTGGTGTTAACAAACATGTTTTTTGGGGGGGGGGGTTAACGTGAATCCATCGACGCCACCACACAACGTGAACAAAAACACGTCGACACAACCACTCTAAACTAAAGAAAAAACATCGACACAACCATTGCTAACTCAAATGTGGCTCGCCAGGCACTTGGGTGAACGAGGTCCGCCTGCAGGCCGGCATCCAATGGGAGCTGTCGGACGGCGACGCGCTGACCTTCGGAAACCAGGCGGCTCCCGGCAGTCCCGAGTTCTACTTCCTCTTCCAGAAGGTCAAAGTTAGTCCGCTGGACTTTGACGCCATCACCGTTCCCAAGGTGAGGCGCGTGCAGGACCACCTCCAAATTTTCTCTTGTGCTCAAGATCTGCATTTTTGTCTTCTTTACCTTCAGGCCGGGACGTTTTCCTCGGACCTGCAGAACCGGATCAGAACCAACTCTGAGTGCAAGGCGGCGCCGGGTGTGGATCTGTCCAAGCTGTCCATCAACCGCGCCACCGTCATCCTCAACTCCATCGGCAGCCTGAGCAAGATGCGGGGCAGCGCCTGGACCTTCAGGAGGAGCCGCAGCCACGAGGGCGCTGCCTCAGACCCGGGATCCTCTTCCCCGCCGCCCCCTGCGGCCGCCGGATACTCGCCACCGCTGCCGCCTTCGACGCCCCCGTCCGTCTCCTCGCTGGCTCCCAAGTCCCTGGGCCTAAAGTGCCTTGCCCCTAAGTCCTTGGCGCCCAAGCCCTTGGCGTCGGCCTCCAGGAGTCGCAGGAAGTCGGCTCACACGGTGCTGCTGGAAGACGACAACTCGGACGAGCCCCGGAGTAGGATGGGTGAGGCTTGCCGCCAGCACACAAAGATCATCGTTTGAATTTGAGGAATTCACGCTTGTTAACGTTTTCATGATATTGAACAGTTTTTTCTGGTCTGGTTGAGTCCCGGCAGGTCTGGAGGAGGAAGCGCAGCGATCGCAAGGCAGGAAGAAGCGTCGTCTCTACAAGTCCGACTCGGATGATCTCTGCTCGCCGCCACTTCGTCTGCCATCTTCCCACCCGCGTCCCCACGAAGCCAAACCTTTCCCGGTGGGCATCAGAACCATCGGCAGCTTCCACGGCGCCATGACCAACACCCGCCTGGACCACCGTTACCAGCACCACGCGCACCCTGCACCACACAGACAAGACCGCCAGGAGGCCACAGCGCCGCCGCCGCATCAATTTCAGAAGACGGCCGCCTTCCGCCAGCAAAGACCCATGCTGTCGGCGCCGAGGGGCCGTCGGAGGGCTCACAGCTCGCCGGTTTCTCGCCCCTGGTGGTGGGAGGAGAGAGCTACAACCTGGCGTCGCCCTCGGTGAGGGTTTGCACGGCACCACGGGGCCGCGCGGCGTTCAACAGGTTCCACCAGCAGCCTAGGTAAGACTACTTGAGGTGCTTTTTCCATTTTCGACAAACAGGAAGTCCTGCTGTGTGTAGTGAAAGTTGAGTAATTGACACATTCTGTCTAATACAAAAAAAAAAGGGCTTAGGAGCCATCTATAGGCAGTTTTGAACTTTTACGAAGGCGGGTCAATTAGGGACCAAACGTCATGCATTTTAAGTCCTATTCTGATATCTAGCAAAAATAATATTCAGATAACTGATTGATTGATTGTCCTTTTTTTTTTTGCTGAGGATAAAGAATGTATGACCGTATGTGGTGTTGTATCCTTCGTCTGAATGTGTCCAACTATTTTCTTTTCAAGCTGATAACTACCGCAACACCGATGCTAATTTATTTAGCCTGTTTGTGGCATTTTGAATTGTGTGTTAGCTTTAAGCTATCACGCGGAAAACAAAGTTTAGACCGTTTGATGAAATACCCACTTTTTAATTTAATTTTTTTTAAACGTACATTTCTACTGGGAGTATTTTTCACACCAGTGTTCTCTCCTCTCATTTATAACTTCCTCACAGCAGGCGTCGCGGCCGTCCCCGGAAACACCCACTCCCTCCTCGGCCCTCTCTACCCTCGCCGTCCTCCTCCTCGTCCTCCTCCACTTCCTCGGCCTCGTCCTCCTCAGGCTCGTCGTCGTCATCCTCGTCGGAGGAAGATGAAGAGGCGGAGCCGACAAAGGGCGTGTCGTCGGCCGGGGGGTCGGTGGAGCCGTGCGCGGCCCCACGCTGCCTGTTGCCCCAGCACGACCCGGTCCAGTGGATCCAGTGCGACGTGTGCGATGCTTGGTACCACATCGACTGTCTCCACGTGGACCGCAAGAAGCTGCTGAGGGACCCCAATGCTGACTTCCACTGCGGCTGCTGCTGAGGGCCACCGCCAACACTCGTTCATTTTCAACTTCCTCATGCCTCTTTGGAAGAATCCAACGACTCAGGTGGGATTTTCCTGTCGCTCATGTTGAAATTCTTGAGTCCGATAGATGCTTTTTTTCCCCGCCTCAGCCTTAAATAAAACTTTAGGAAATGTCTACCCAGTGACACAGAAAAACAGACATTATCCTTGATTTTCCTGAGGATGAAGGTGCTATGGACGATAATCTGTTGCCCCACTGCCATTCTACACAGGCAGCTCTGCCTTTTTTGGGGGGACAGTAGCTCACAGGCCCACGTCATGGTGCTCCTCCTCACAGGTCACTTTATTAGGTACACCATTTTTTTTAGATCCAAGCACTGAAAAAAACAACATTTACAAAAGGAACAAGTGGTTTTGATTGACATCCATAATTTTTTATCACAATTTTTTTTTGGGGGGCAGCGGAATCTAAATGTTAATTGTATAATTTTCAGGTGGTCCGCAACATGACTTCAGTTGCACACCACCTTGAAAGAATATATCAACAATATTCGGCCCCAACACCAGTCTGACTTATGAATTAATTTAAATTTTAGGGGACACCAAAATGTTCCCCTGCTGTACTTGGACTAGGCATAACTGTAAATAAAAAATGAATGTCTTTGTAAAGGCAGAATTTAATTGTTTTTAATCTTAATGTTATTAAGTGGTGTACCTAATGGTGTCCAGTGACTCTTCCGTCTATTGGACCTCAACGCGGGTTTCAGTTTTCAAATGGCTGGGGGGGTTAAAAGTTCAAAATACTGTACTGTATATATATATATATATACCGTGTATATTGGTCTGCACCGTCATTTTTGGTGCCCCCCTGTGGCTACATGGTGAAACTTCAGTCAATGTTAATGGTCTTAATGCTAATGAGGTGGTGGGCAAGCAATAATCTGTAAAAGGAAAAAAATGTTAATTGTCGGGACAGAGTGATGTGATTTTTCATGGTTGACCAATCAGATTGCTTGTACTTCACATTCCACTGTCACTAAGGGGTGGCAGAGAATTGGTAGACTTAAAAAAAAAATATTCATGAGCTGGCAATGTTTGAAGAAGCAAAAGCAAATCAAGTGTTCAGAAGAATTTCAAATGATAGCCCCCTAGTGCATTGGTGTACTTGCAAACAATTGGAACGTTTTAAGTGTGAGTTGTGTGTGAGTTCTGCGTTGTGTGTTGATCCAGTAAACACAACAATGTTCATCATCTTTTTTGGCTAATTTGTCTATTTAGTATAAACAAATTGAGCGCACCTTCACAGACTCGTATCTCACTGACCTAATCAGTACCTCCAAAAACCCACAAATTATTGCATCTGACGTTTTCATGTCATGCCAACATTAAGCAGTGATATTATGACAAATGTTTTCATTTCGTATACATCCACTGGTAATCATGATCCCACGCAGAGCGTTACAGTTGCTTTACAATAAAATCGATCCCGGCATCCAAGTCGTACCTCCGCCGGCAAGGCAAGCTGGTTTTCAACAGCCTTTTCAATTGTCTCTGTGGTAATTTTTCCTTCTAATGCCAAGCATTTCATGATGTCCTTGTAACTCATCCCGAGCCTAAAATAAAATTCGATCACCCCGTCCCAGTGCGTCATATAGTTTCGACCTTTCAATTTTGAAAGAAGGTGGGTTCGATGTTCGTATTCAAATGACCCGCAAGAACCCACGGCTACTTGGTGCGCACTTACTATTTTGTGTAGAGGTCCACACAGAAGTAATTCGTGCCCACAAATTAGGTCCTCGTGCGTACATATTAGTTACAGCGTGTGCACAAAGTAGTTTTTTTTCTCCCCAAATGTCGTGTCTGAGACTCCGTACAGTCACAAGTGAACTGTGTGCCCAAAATAAAATGCAAGCGTTGTTTTTTTTTTTAGCTCAGTTGAATTTAAAACCACCCTTCTGTAGTGTTGTTGCGTGAGAAAGGTATTCATGTTCCTAGTGCCTTTTCAATGTCAACCACAAGGGGGCGGTGTTGCCTTGGTGCCAGATGTTTCTCTCATTACTTGGAATTCCTGTGTGTGTGTGTGTGTGTGTGTGTGTGTGTGTGTGTGTGTGTGTGTGTGTGTGTGTGTGCGCGCGCGTGTGCGAGAGAGTGAGTGACTGATCTCAACAACATCTCCCTTCTCCATCCCACTGCTGGGTCCTCCTTTTATCTTCCCACCATGATGTCTTTAAAAAGCCTCCAATGGGCCCTGAAAGGATCATTGTGCTCTTTTGAAGGCTGTCTTACTGGAAGGCAAAACGGGCGCCCCGATAAGGCTGCCACGATGAGGGCTGACCATCGCGGAATAAAGCCGCTGAGTACCATCCCCATCAATCCCCATCAATCCATGTCTTTACAAGACATAGTGATCACATGATGTGCGGTATTGATTTAGCCCTAAGGCTAGGTGTTATGGCAGATTTATAACGCACACAAAAAAAATAAAATCTCGATTTTTCTTTCTTGTTAGCTTTGTTTATTGTACTCAAGTAAAGGTGCATCTATGGAAGTGTCTGCCGATAACAGCTTTGGCCTACTCCTACTTGTTTCCCGTCGGGAAATGAGATTTTACACTTTTTCCTCCACTGTCCCCCCACTTCGACCTTTAGCGTGCCCTGCTCCTCCTGCTACACACACACACACACACACACACACACATTAATAACGTCATTAATAATTTCTCTGTAACAGCGACCTCAAAGTGAGCTGCCATACGAAAGGAGGGAGGGGGTTCCCCCCGCTGGCGACGACGCGGTCCCCCAAAAGCTAAGAATTAATTGGCCTTTCATCCGGTCTCATCCGGTCTCTAAAGATGCTAAAAGATGAAAAACGCGCAGCGTGAAAAGTTCAACACAACAGGCGGGCAGAAGCCAACAAAAGCACATTTAGCGACATCTTAACTTGTGCACACGTTTGGGAACGTCTGCAAAGTAGCAAGTCATTCTCCCTGGGATACTGTTACAGATGACTTTTATATATACCGGCACTGAATTGAAGTTCATTATTCATGAGGTTAAATATTTCAACAGGACATTAAGGCTTTGCATTCCAACAAGAACAATTGTTGTGTCGGGGTTCTGGGGTTACTATTGTACGTACCGAGTCATAAAAGTCACTACTTGTGTTTCTACACATAGTTCATCTGCACTTGAAAGATGAAAGTTTGTTGGTGAACTTTTAATGATGAGCAAAATGTCCCGGCCGCTTTGAACGTGAGCCACGTGGTCGCGCTCCTCGAGTGAGTTCAGCCTTTCGTCAGTCGCCGCGAAATGAAGACAATGTTTGCCTTAGACGCGACTTGACAGAGTTGGCGAGGGGACGCCTTTGCAATGCTCTATGCATGTGGAGACCACCCAGGAATAGAAAAAAAAGTCCTGCTGGACTCCGCAGGATAGTGGCACTTCTTTGCTGCTTCACATTTTGTTGTGTTTGTTTTGTTAATTCTAAGCATTGATTTGATCACATGTTGAAACATGTACATATGAGGCGCAGGTACCATTGTTGTCCACTTGGGGTCACCATTCCCACGGTCCACTTTGAAATACAGTAGTTGTGACTTTTGAGTGTGTGTGTGTGTGTGTGTGTGTGTGTGTGCTTAAGAAGGTGGGGCCTAAACTGGTGAGTGACATGGGTGTCAGCGAGTGATAGTGTTGTGAGCTCAGGTTAGCAGCTAGCTATATCCCGTTTTCATGTTGAGTGGGTGCCAGCCCACTTGATTTTACTTAAAACAGTTTGACCATGCGTGACAGTTTTTGCTAGCATGCTATTTAGGCTAGCGCGCTAGCTCATACAGATGGTGAGCCTCATGTTCACGCCGATTTGTTTGTGTTGAATCTTAAACCTCCTGAAGAAATTTTTTGTGTAACACGGGTTCATGATTGTGTACATGTAAATGCAATGTGTTGATGTTTTATGGTCTTATGTGTGTGTGCTTCGGTGAGATTACATTTTTTTTTGCCATCTTTACGCTATTACAAACTCTTTTAAGGGGCGGGGGTGTCTCACTTCCACTCAACCCACCTCACTCCAAACTTGTCCCCTTCACCTTCCCACTCACCCTCATTAAACCCAAACCTATCCCGAGCACACCCTCAAACACTCCCCCCACCCCTCCCATCAAGTTACCCTGTTTTTTCTTCCCAACGTGAAGCAAGATGACTTGGACTCTTTGTCACTGCTGGGGGGGCTAAACAGGGATTAGGCTGGCGCGCGCGCGCGCGCACACACACACACACACACACACACACACACACATCGGAAACAGAGTACATCTGCAAATGAAGTGTTATTTTATCCCGTGAGACTCATGAACCTCAACAGTGAACATTTTTTATGCAGGCACACACACACACACACACACACACACACACACCTTAAACGTGTTCTCCAAATGTTGTTTCCTCCCCGCCGGTGCTGAGCCTGTTGTTCTATTTATGGCCGATGTTGACTTGATGTAAGACGATCGCAAAGTGCCTCGCTCCCATCCCCATGCTGCTCGGAGGCGTTTGCGTGCACCCACGCGTGCACGTTCAACCCTGTCAAGGTGTGCGTGTGCCGTGAAGTGATGGCCACATGCAGCGTAGTTGTGAGCAGATGCGATGTCGACTAATCGACGCTATTAAATGCGCAAGCGCGTGTGTGTGTTGGGGGGGGGTGTTTGTGTGTTAAACACATAAACGTCGGAGTGGCTCGCGTGTAAAACGCTAAACAAGTTGTATTAGCGTCTCCAAAAGCACTAAAGCTTTTGGTGCCTCGCACTGTGGGTGTATTGTAATGTGATGTTACATGCGGTGCCAAACGACATTTGCACACAAATAGCGGCGTTAGCTTCCGACGCAGCTTGACGCGCTTGGCCCGTGCTCATTTGCATATTCACTTTAAGGGGTGTTAAATTCAAACCGTTCTGCTCCTCTTGTTTATCACCTTCAACCTAAGAGAGTGTAAAATAAAGTCAAACTACTTACTAAGTGGAGTGTTTGTGTATGCGCATACTTGTTTGGCCATGTATGATGTCACGTTAGTTTGTGCTAGCATGCTAGCTAATCCCGTTGACAGGTTTCCTGAGAAGATGGTTTGTTTGTGTCGGATTATGTACCTTATTATATCGAGCGAAAACCCACGAAAAAACATTTTAGAAAAGCGAAAAGGATTTTTTTTTAATTGAAAACAAACTGAAACGACATCTTTTATGAAACTAACGAAAGCTAATGTACAGTACATGAGTTTTGGGGGTTTATTTCAAATCTTTAAAGCAATAAAAACAAAACTAAAACAAGCATAAAAACAAAATAACAAAGAAGCATTTTCTAAAAACTAATTAAAAATAAAACTTCACTTTAATAAAATCTGATACCTACCGAATAGTCGTTTCGTAACTTGACTTCCTGATTGTTTGCATGCTAGATACGTGGCCTTGATGCTTGGTGATCCTCCCTGGTTTGTAAGTGCTTCCTCGTGATTAAATGCACGCAGACAGACAATATAACAATAGTCACATAGTCTATCTTTATCCTCTGCGAAGAATGGCTAATAGGACCGCTGCTTACTGTGGACTGCCGCTCTCTCGACACCCGTACATCTGACACCGCTATTCAATATGTCGGTCCGTGATGTTATAAAGTGCGTTTTTGGCAAGCCGATGCAACTGCGTCTCTCTCGAATAAAAGCTTCCAGTCTAGCGGCTTCCGTGTAGAACATCACGTTAGCGTCGCGTTAACAGGATGCTAACATGATGTTCGTTTACCATCGCTTCCTCGCACCACTTAATTCCTCCTCGCTTCCTCTCCACCTCGCACGATTGCCCTCGCTGCACTCCTATCTATGCACGTCACACGCCATTGGCCTTAATAGCGCTCATTTCTGTGCCCCAGGTTGTATTTCATAATTGAAATGAGGCCTCCGCAATTCTTACATTTGGACACTTCATTAGGGACGCCCACACCTTCCATCCATTTTCCGATCCGCTTATCCTCACAAGGGTCGCTGGGACAGACTTCAGTTCACCCGCTGAAGGGGATCTTTAGCGACAAAAAAAAATATATTCGGAACGGCTCCCCATCGGATGCGCTGCGATTCAGTGCAAGCACCAAAATAAACAGCGAACATTATTATCTTGTTCAAGGCAGAATTTATGTCTCGGATCTCATTAGATTGTGGACTCGACACAAACACCACAATAAAATATGAAAGTGCGCCGTGTGCAGTCATCATAAATAGAGCTCGTGCTGATGTCGTCGTGATGTAAATAAACCTCAAGAGAAGCAAAGTCTAATTAATTGTAAACAAAGCACCTTGAGCTTGTTGGTGAGGCTGATGGGAGGGGGTCGGGTGGTGTTTTTTGTGAGTAAGGCGGGGGGAGGGGGCTGACGGAGGTGAAGATGGAGGGAGTGAGTGAGAAGAAAGAAAACAAAAGTCATGGGAGGCCGGGATGAGACGGCGAAAGAGGGAGGAAGTGGCGACAAGGAGGGAAGGCTTCAAAGGAGCGGCGATGAAGGCAAACGTGACGAGGAGGGAAGAGACAAGGCGGAGGTATTTTGGGGAGGTGTGTGTGTATGTGTGCGCGTGTGTGTGCGTGTGTGTGCGTGTGCGGAGAACACATCCTCCCAGGGGCTATGTGTATTTGCAGCGCTTTAATGTCTTTAATTAAAGCCAACAGTGTTCCTCTCTCACCGCAGTGTTAGCCAAGCAACACTTGGATGCGCAGCCCGCCTAATGAAGGCCAGAACCCCCCCCACCCAACCACCATCATCATCATCATCATCATCATCATCACCATATCCAGGGGGGCTGGAGGTCATGGACGCCAGGGTGAGCAGGGTTGGGGCTCCAGGCGAAAAAGGCCAAAGTTGCAAAGAGGTCTAGGACGGAAAGCTGTTTGAGCACTGCGCACAAGTAGAACAAATACTTTTTTCCACTACTAGCACCAAATTTGGCCGACTAGTCTGACGTTCGGAGTGCAGTACAGAAGTTTGTACTGCACTCGTTACTCTATGAAGGCTAGTAGTACACAAAAAGGGGTCCAAATAGGCCCAACTTTTGTGAATATTCATTTAACCCAAAACGTTACCTCGTGTTGGGTTATATTTATAAAAGAGTGCACATTGGGTTACTTTTAATTCAGCAGTTTTAAATGTGTCCTATTTTTTTAGGTAGTGCCAGCTTGTGCTGCGTGGCTTTGGGCTGGCGTGGAAACTTCAGAGGGCCTCATTGTCAGCTTTAAGAGCAAAATGAGCAAGTGAAATTATTATTTTTGTGATGTGACAGCCAGCGTGTAGACAGGTTGCTGACATGTTGGGCTGTCATGTTGACGTTCATTGATTTTTCACCCTTGTCTCTTTGCCCCTGAAAAGCACTCTGACTTTGCCTTGTGTATGAATGGTGCCATCCAAATAAATTCGTCCGGCTCCGTCGAAATATGCAGGCCGCTGACGGATACACCGTCACATTGCCCCGCCGGCTTGCTTAATCAATCTGACTTCCTCGCCGCGCGGCCGCGGGGGCGCTCGTTGCCCTGCTTCCTTGCCTGCTCGCACGGCCCCAGCATCACGGAGGCTGCAGCCATGGCAACCGAAGCCGGATGCCGTGTGCGGGGAAGCCTTCGTCACGCTTGGGGTTTTGGTTTTTTTTTCTCCTCTTAGCTTGTACACACAGACGTGGGCCAAGTCTAAAGTTCGGGATTCGATTCTGGGCTCGGACCCGAATCTCCGACCTGTGGTGCAGAGTTGCGACAGGCCTGATCAAAAACTGACATTTGCAAGTAAAAGAGAGTTTAAAAAAAACAGCATGCTTGCCAAGACTATTGGCTCTCTGTTGACCCTCCCGCTGCCCTGCCCCCTCATCCCTCATTGCGATGCCTGCAACCCATCACTTGGTTGCCATGGTGACCAGCCCACAAAATAACTGACAGGCACCTTTTGATCCTGTTTCCCCTCCCCATAGAAACCGAAAGATGATAGCCGCCGCCTCCGTCTATTACAGCTCCTGCTTTCAATCTACAGCCACACAAACATGACCGTGTGTGCGTGTGTGTGTGTATTACTTAGCGTAGCCTTGACTGCGCCGCTGCAGGTTAGCTTCAGAGGTACACTGAAGTAAATACATCTGCGGTCTGGGCTGGCCATCTGTCACCAGGCTATGAGTTGATTCATACCAGGACTTGCACTGACAGCTGGGGCGGATGGCGGGCGGGGGGTGCAGGAGGCAGTGATGGAGGTATGGATGGTGGAAGGGGAGAGGTGAAGGCCGCGGGCAATTAAGGCGTCCAGGCCAAAAAGTGCAGACTGCTACGCTTGGAAAGCGAAAGATGGAAGAAAATCATTGGTAATAACGATCAAAATAGAAAGCACAATCTCTGTCGAAATGTAGAGAAGCTGACGCAGGATTGCAATGATTTGGGTTTGGTTGCGATGGAAGAAACGTGAGGGGAATATAAATAATTGCGACCAGTTTGTAAAATGTCAACGTTTGTCTCAGTGACTTTCGTTGTGCGGTAATCATCATTCATTTGTCATAATTCGACAGACAGGTGTAGTCAAATATCATT
Source organism: Hippocampus mohnikei (assembly GCA_026261675.1). Lineage (NCBI taxonomy): Eukaryota > Metazoa > Chordata > Actinopteri > Syngnathiformes > Syngnathidae > Hippocampus > Hippocampus mohnikei. The sequence goes on from JAKGUB010000345.1 coordinate 1,618,884, forward strand.
TTGTTTTGTTTTGTTTCCTGGCATGATCCCAGCATTAATTACGGACAGTACGGCCATCCAATGTCCAAATATTCACATTTCTTCATGTATTCATGTACATTAACACTGTAGCATGTAAATTATTGCATCTCAAGGACTTATGATGTTGTTTTATCATAGGTATCGTGATACTGATGGTGTCATGATACTTTAGTGCAATTGATAGCCCAAGGTTTCATTGTGATATCGCTGGAATGATGAAATCAACTTATAGAGTACCACAATGTGGATATTTGCATCCATAATTCTGATAATATTGTAACTTGACTCTTAGCATATACGTCAGTATCATGACACTGCTGGTATCACATTACTGGAGTTATTGCCCGAGTGGTGCTGTTAGATTGTGATGCTGTGCATATCATAATACCTGAGTTGGTATTATTACCGGTATCGTGATACTTATGGTATTGTGATACTACTCGTATCATACTGTGATAGAATTTGCATTGTGACACTGTATATCAGAAAATTGTCATATCCAACCCTACTTTGTTGTTCTGTTGCAAGTTTGAGCAAACTTTCAAATGTAACAGAAAATTGATTGACAGTTTATTTTGAGTTTGAGGCCGCAATCATGTTGAACTGCCTGCATGTGGTGCACTGTGGCTACAACACGCACACAGCGAATGTGAAACCTTCTGTGAAGGCTTCCCTGCCCTGCTGAGATTGAGCTGTTTGCGTCAGGAGCCAAAATAGAGGGTGGGCCAGTTTACAGATGGCTAACGAGGTGGGCAGGCTCGCCGGGTCTTCAGGGGGTCCACCAGAATGATATAAATAAATCTTTATCTCTATTTTCATTTTGGGGCTGTAAAACTTTGCGTCTGTCATGTCTGAAGTGGCAGGAGGCTGTCGTTGCATTATTGGGTTGTTGTCATTGTGTTGTTGTAGTGCTCCATGTTAGCGCGTTTGCGTGTCTTGCACTTAAAAGCCGTCTGCTGTAAGTGCCGCGCTCTTGCTGGCTGAAGCCAAACGTTGCTGTAACTTAGCTGCCTGCCTTTGAAGCTTTGTCGCCATCAAGGCTGAGCTGTGCGGCGGTGGAGAAGAGGAAAGAGAGGAAGAAGGTCAGAGGGAGCGTAAGATGAGGGAGATGAAGAAGAGAATGAGGTGGAGGAGGTGGAAGAGAAGAGGAATGAGAGGAGGTAGAAGAGAGGAAGGGAGAAAGGAAAAGGAACAAATGAAGGAAGAGGTGGGAGAAGAAAAGGAGCGGGAGAAGGAGACAGAAGAAGAGAAGAAAGCCAAGAAAGAAGAGAAAGAGAAGGGTAAGAAAAGAAGGTAGAAAAGGATGAAAAATATGACTGGGAGGAGGAGGAGGAGAAGGAGGAGGAAGAAGATGAAGTGGAGGAGATGGCGAAGTCCAGAAAGAGGAGGAGAAAGAATATGCAACTATATCTCCACAGATTGACAAGACAGAACAAAAATGCACAAGACAAGTGGCTGGAGAAACCTGATTGGTTATCGCAAGGAAACAGGGCTGATGAGAACAGGTGCAGACAAGACACAGCAAGCACCACATGAAGACATGAACAAGAGACGCGTGCGGGAAGACACAAAGTGGAACCAAACGAAGCACAAAAAAAAAAAATCGTGACACAATTGTTTTTTTGGGGCCAAATGGAAGGACTTAAAAACATTCATTTATGCTTTATGCATTCCCCCGCCCCCCCCCCCCTCCTCAAAACAGGAACATTTTCAACCACATTTTATTGCACATTTTCTCCCTGCAGCTCAGAGTGCTGGTGGACTGCTGTCATTAATCATCATTTTGATGGCCCGTGTGACCCCCCCCCCGCCCCCACCCCATCAAATTGAAGGCCCGAGCACCACTCCCCGGTGCACATTCACTTCAAAAAGCCTATTTTTCTTTTGATTGGCAGAACACTATTATTCCATAAATCTAAAGCTAAATGGGAATATCAGGTTCTGTCAAACCCGGTATGAAGGATTCAATACTTTAGTTGTGTGCGTGTGTGCGTGTGTGCGTGTGTGTGTGTGTGTGTGTGTGTGTGTGTGTGTGTGTGTGTGTGTGTGTGTGTGTGTGTGTGTGTGTGTGTGTGTGTGAGAGAGAGAGAGAAAAAGAGAGAGGGAGGGCGGGGGGTACTGTCAAACTAAGCAAGCATATAAAAAGGATAACACAATGCCTGCTAAAAACAACCACTGAGCTTTGCCTTCATTGTCCTTAATGCGAACACATCACGGGAAACGTCACATGCAGCGATTAGCATCTTTGTAGCGGCATTAAAGTTTTAAGCAAGCGATATTTTGAGCACAAACTGCCAACAACACGACAGACGGTCATTAATTCTTTATCCTCTCCGAGGGGCGACCAATTTTCTTGCCGATGCGTACAGTATGTTTGGATTATACTGCCCCCAGGTGGTCAAGGCGTGCCCACATGATTGAGATTCACAACGTGTATTGAATTGAATGAAAAAAATGTGACAAACTTATTTTTTATTGTACTTCTGTCATTATTTTAAAATTAGTGAGGGCCCTTTTTCCTCTCTCGGCACGATGAACATGACAGAATGTTCTGTTTTTTGGGGAGGCTGGAACATATTAAATGCATGTCGACTGTTGTCCTCTTGGTGTCGCTGTTCTGACATCACAGTTCCATTCCGCGCTGGCGGGGCTTCACACGCTCGCTCACGAACACTTTCACGCATTCATTCATTCACTCACACACACACACACACACACACACACACACACACGTACACACACTTTTTTCCCGCTCGTTCGCTCCTCACACCGTCACTCGGGCATCCTGCGGGGGGCTGAGAGTGCGCAGTGCGGCCGGCCCACCCGGGGAGTGGTTCCTCTCCTCGCCGTCAGTCACGCAGCCGGAGGAGGCGCGCACGCACGCAGACGCGGGCCGCGCACGTCGCAAACCTGGCCGCGAGTCCCCAATCAAGCACACACACAAACTAGCGTGCGCACGCACGCACGTACGCAGAAGTTGTTGGACTAATCTGGCTCTTGTGGATTTTCCCCTGACGTCCACCTGCTCCGGCGCGCGCAACAATGGCCAGAGACGGCGCTCGGTCCTCCTCGCGGTCCGCAAGCCGACTGCTGCTGCCGCCGCTGCTGCTGGCGTCGACTTGGCTCCTCCTCGCCGGCCGTGGTAAGCTCACCGCGGCGGGGCACGCTCGGAAAAGTTTACGGTGGCTGTCAGCGATGAGGTCCCACGTGTGGACTTGAGTGTGGTTCGCTTGTTTTTGCTGCTGCTTAAATCGGCGGCAGGTGACCGTTGAGGGAGCTTTAATCCGCCTTGAGCCGCCGCGCTCGGTTCGCGTTCACCTGCTGGAATGTGCTGTTGAACACCCGCGGAGCCGCCGCCGTTGTCATGAATGGCAGGAGAGCGCACCTGCTTATCACGGGAGAGGACACTTATCGCTTTATTATTGCTGGACAATGTCACCCCACGCGTGTTGAGTGCGATCAAAACATCTATCAGCATTTGATTTACGGCACCGTTAAAGATGCCAAGGTGTCACCCCCCCCCCCGCCCTCCATGACCTCCCAAGGCATTTGACGTGCACGTTTTTGCATGTGGCGTGCACAAGCCCACACGCTCTATAAATAACTGTGATTAATTAAGACGCCTGCTTTCACGTGGCAACTTTGTAAGAGATTGCAAGTTATTGATCGGGACTGTATTTCGCCCCCAGATGCAAATTGATCAGGATTGATGGTAAAGCTTAAAAGTGGCTCGGTCGTGAAAAACACAAATAAGGGGGGCCACGCCCATCTCGTCTCCGAGCACGGGTGCAAAAGCTGTTGTTTATGGTTGAAACCTGTGGGTAGTTGCTCAATTTTGCGTCAACGCATCCCAGTGGACACGTGACTTCAGTTGGAACACTCGTTTGATGTTTTGTTGTTGGAGTGACATCAGATGCCCACTGGGTATGATTGATTAGGCGGGAGGTTAACTCTTGAAAGTGGTTTAGTAATAAAAAAAAAAATAAAAACGGAGCATGAAAGAGTTCGTCCATTCTGCCCCTGTGTGTGCTGATCATGCTGTCTGTGTTTGCCCGCAAATTTGATTTCATCTTGAAACCAACGAGAAGGACGACAACCACCTTCTCTTTCGGAACGTGTGACTGCTTGATTTTCATAATTGATCAGACGAGGGTATATATACTGGATGGGGCTTCTTATTGAAAAACAAAAATCAATTGACTCCGCCCCTCTTCTCTGTTAGCTTGTGTGTAAAGCAGCTGTTTGTGTTTTTGCTCGATTTTTGCCTCCGGTTACAATTACTTGTGCTTCAGGTTAACTATGGAAAGTGGCATGTTAATGAAAAACATAAATATCTCCTCCCTGAGTGGCTGTATCGGCAAACCAGGCAGGATACGCAAAAGAGTCTCAACGGCCCGTGCCCGAAATCTGACACAAAATCGTCCATTTTGGTTTTGAAGTAGCCATTTTGGGTGAATTGAACACAAACTGCTTGCGGCTTTTAATGATTATTGCTTTGGTGTGCTGTACTGTTGACAAGACCGCATTCACGTGTTACTCACTTTGTTATGCCTGGCTTGGATATTTGAATGTGAAACAGTGCAGCGCCAAGCCTCAGGCAATGCCGCTGTCCTGTTTTGTTAGTTCAAAGCCGCGCGCGGTGAATTATTTTTGAGGAGGGGGATGTCGCCATGACGTAAAACATCACGAGTTGATTTATCAGCCGTCGAGGACTTTCCTCAGACTGCTGGTTCCTAATATTATGACTGCAGGCATGCTGGCGTTCCAACTGGTTTTGCGTGATTCTGCCGGTCAATTGGCAACAGCGGGTGGCTGAGTAGGCTACAACTCAAGAATCTTCCCGGCTTAAAAAAAAACCCCACCTGTGCCATTAACCCTAGCAACTGAAAAGTCAAGCTAATGCTGCAAAAAAAGCGACCATTTCCCATAGCCCAACATGGGTTTTTTCACAAAAAGAATTCACTCAGCACCAAGCTAGGTTGAATGAAATTATGCTAAAATGCTAGCCTGTTAGCTCTACCATGATCAAGGTCGTTTTATTTGTTGCTATTGTTAAAGGCTAAAGTCAAGTGAAAATAAATATCATAATGAATACTTTAAATCCCCAAATGTAGAAAAATGTTACAAAGTTATTGAAAATCAAACCTATCCGCTAAAAAACGGATGCTACTTCGTTTAGCATCTTTTTCATGTCCACATGTAAGTCCTGATTAGAGGCGCAAATACTGTATATACCCACAAAAAGCCTCCGCTAGCTGAAATATATCCCAGCTGGTCAGATAACAAAGCGCTCTAAAGTGCCCAAGCTAGTCGAAACCCCTTTGTTTTCATGATATTCCATATTCCAGCACGCATCATGTAATTAGAAACTTTGTAAGTGTTTGTTTAGTAATGGAGCCATCTGAGAACGCGTCGGCTTTTTGACCCCGAGCCGAACGTGTGCTGTCACTCTGAATTGGCATATCCCGACTCTCTTCACCTCAAGGCAGCTTTCGGCAAGCCCATTAGCGCGACGCTGTGCCTCTTGAGGCCCCCCACCCCTCCCGCAAAAACCCGTCCAGGTGAGAAGCATTTTAATGAACGATTTAATGCCGGGAAAAAAAACCTGCATCCCGTGTTTTCTGTCCGTGAGCTCTGGTTTCGGAATTGAGACGGAGGTAACGCCGTGGCGGATGGGGCGTGGGCCGTGGGGGGAGGGGCAACAAGTTCTTGAGCATTTATGCTAATTAAGTGACGCCACAGCACCTCTATAGATGCGACCCCGTCCTGAAATGTCAACAATGTGTTTGCCGTTGATGAGCTTATCAGTCGGAGAGCAGGCGCCGATGATTATCGCTTCTTGAGCGGCACGGCCTGATTGTGCACAATTTTTATTAATGACTCATCCGGTGGCGCTTAGTTGTGGCGAGGATGGGCGACGCTGTCGGCGAGCTTTCATCACCTTTCGAGATCGCTATCGCTAGGGGTGGGGGGATAATAATAATAGTATTTATTTATTTTTTTCATGAAAGGTCAAGATGAAGTTTGAGTGTAAAATCGTACTGATATGAATCCTTGCTGTTCATTGGCTATCAGTGTGTTCGGCTGCCCTTTTACATTTTCTCCTTGGCTTGTAAATTTACACAAATATTGGGCCTGCGGGGGGCTGAATTTTCAAAACAATGACACAAAGAGCTACCTGGGCTAATGCTCCGCCTACACGCAATGACAAGATAATTGGAACACCCTTCCTGTGTGTTTTAGAGCATGACTTCTTGAGACTTTTGTGCAGGTCGTCTTATGATAGACATGTCCGCTAAATTTCAAGTTGCGAGGCAGAACCGTCTCCTGGGGCTGAATTTTATTTGTTCTCCAGAATGGCTTCAGAGCATTTCTGTGTAAGGGAAATCCCTAAAAATGTTAGCGTCAAAACTATTAAGAGGACGTTTGTCGTCTGTGCTCATGCCCAAATGACAAAAGTCATGAATAAATAAATAATCCTATTTGGGCACATGCTGGCCTTGGCGACCCAAGACCGAGATCCATTTGCAAAATCAGCCACCTTTAAAAAAAAAAAAAAAAAAAAAAAAAAGTAATTCTTTTGCAGTAAAGGTCCACAGCCCTCTATGGCTCATGGCGCATCGACGAAATGTCAAGAGACTGTCTTGAGAGTAGTGGTCCTTTGTGTGTGTGTGTGTGTGTGTGTGTGTGTGTGTTTTAGCGCACACTGCCTTTGCCGACTTTTCACATGCACAATAAAGCCAAGCCGCGAGTGGACTTATTGTTCGAGCGCACTCGAAAAGCCAACTTGATCTTTTCCCACTTCAGTTTTCATGTCGGCCTTCCCAGAAAGCGCTGACAAGTTTCCTCCTTTTCTTTTTTCGCATGCGACGCTTTTCACGCATCGCGCTGTTTGTGTGACATCACAACTTCGTACGCGTGTTGCTTTGAATCGAATTTCCCTGAGTCCCGATTTGTCGGCTACTGGTCTTGCTGGGATTTAAAAATGTGAATGGTGAACGGTCGCAATTTGGCAGATGGAACAGCCAATCCAAATGAACTTTCTGAATTTAAGGGGAAAAAAAACCAACAACATCTGAAAATATCAATGCATTATTATTATTATTCTTTATTTATTATTTATTTATTTATTATTCTTGCTCTCTTTCTCTTTTTTTTTTTGACAATCGTACATTTTTGTGGTTCAACCAAACTTATACAGTACAGGATCTTGTATGAGGCGTGTTTTCAGGCAATGTTTGTTTTGGCCTTTTTTAGTAACTCGTGATAGGCATGCTTGCAAAATGTTCTATTGCCTGCTTCAGACTATCTGAACATTATGGCCTGTGATTACGATGACAGACTGATGACAGGCGTGCAGGGTAAAAAAACAAAAAAACAAACTGAGACAGTTTTTCTGCGATGAAAGGCCGGCGGGCATTTGCAGGCGGTTGCGTCACGTTGTTTGTCTTTTCTCACGCTCTCTTGGTGGGGTGCTTTATCGATCCGCAGTCTTAATGACCCGGCATGCGCCTAATGAGCATTGTGCCTCGCAGCCTCTTGCATTATGCATCCCACCTAAATCACACTTCCCGTTTTGCAAGCGGACGTGACCGTTTGGAAATGGTCGCCATGGATACGGCCGACGAGGCCGTCTGCTGTCTCTCGCGGGCAGTGCTGTGAGGGGTTTTTTTTGGGGGGGGGGGGTTTGGCGTGGACGATGAGTGAGCCTCGCTGGCGTCTGGTCGGGAGAGGCGCGGGTGAGGGGGAAGGCAGTGTTGACGTGGGAGTTTTCGTCAGTGCTCGGAAGCACTTGTGGATTCTTCAGCAGGTCGACACTCGCTCGACCACACGTTGACGAGAGCTGAAGTCGTCACTTTCTTAGCAGCGAATGGCGCTGGGCACAGGATTTGCTGACTTGTTCATACAAGTCTATGATGTCATCATGTGATTTTTGTGGTTAATCTGACTAAAACCAAATAGTACCAATGTAAAGGCAATTCTTTTTTTACACACCCCAAAATAGTCACAAAAATACATTTTAGAGAGAGGAACTACCGTTTAATAAACAAAAGTCTCAAACTGGCAATCTGGGGGGAAGCGAGGGTGGATGGAAAAGCTATCAGGGAGCCCCAAACATGTTGGGGATGTCGACACATCGGTAATTTATAAACGATTGTGGCAAGGCATTGTGGCAGTAAGTGTTGAGCAGCCGAGCTTCCTTTGTGTAGTTTAACACAACACAAGCTGATCGGAGCGCATTTGCGCGCTATTATGTGACTTTCTGTTTCCAAATCGAAATACTGTCTGCTGGCTTGAACATTTCAGTTACTCCTTATTTTCTCATTGTTCCGAGCTCAGATGTAAAAAAAAAAAAAAGACATGTACATTGCCTGCAGCATGATTAGTCTGTTTTTTTTGTTCGTTTGTTTTTTTGCCACAATACACCCTTCCATCAGCAAAGGCCAAATTTATGTTTACGATCCTAAATCACTTTCCTGTGGTGTGGTGTGTCTTGTGAAGGATTTTTCCTGCCCAGAGCATCTGTGAAAAATAAATACATTAAAAAAAAAATAAAATCATCCATCGTTGGCCAACTCAACGCTCTAATTGGTCGCCACCCATGTCACTCACCGGCCCCGACCCGGCCTTTTACAACCTTGCACGCTCAAAATTCGCAGACACGACAGTATCATAACCACGCTGCATTCCAGTGTCGTCTCACTCTTTCTCTTTGTTTCTGCATTCTTGTGCTGGCATCCTGGCAAGCTTCCGCGTCCAAGGCCCTTTGTTGGAACAGCTTTTGTAGGGATTGGAAAGGCTGCCACTGCGCCCCCCACACACACACACACACACACACACAAACTTCTTCTATCAGCCTTCCAAACACTCACTTTTTATTCAGTCTCATAGTTTAAACAGCAAGGCAGCAAGAGGCGAAATGTTTCGAGTCCTTTCCAATCAATTTAAAAGCTGCTCTCGCTATCCGTGAAGGTTAAATTATCTTCGCATTTGGAGATGGCCACTTTTCACTTCCTGTGGGTGTGATGCATACGCATCTTTTTCCCCAAAATGGTGGCACGGTTACATTTTTACAGCCGCGTACATGTCAGGGATCATTTCCTCTTCGGGACCTCGCTGACTTCTTGTGGGTGGCTGGTGATGAGTAGGAAGCGGAAAGGTTTCCAGCGTGGCGTCTGCCCATCGACATTGGCCCGCTGCTTCCCGTCGGGCATCCTGTGAGACATCACTGAGTCATAAGAGTCGTACTCGGTGTTCGAGTGCCGCCCCAGCGTGGACCGCTGTCAAGTTTTGTTCGCAAGGTTAAAAGTTCTTTATCAGCTGTGATTCCTCGCTGAAATCGTTTTTATCCAGTAGCGCAAATGATTCTGGCAACAATTATCAATTTTGTTCATGGCAACCAAACTTGATGTCTCACTGTGAAAGACAAAAAAAATTAATAATAATACTAATTCAGTCCATGCAGCCGGTTTTACTTGGCAACATGAAATTTGGAAGGCATGTCAATCATGAGTAGACCCCCCCCCCCAAAAAAAAAGCCACCCAGGACCGCCTGGCATCACTGTTCAAAATCGTTTTTTTTCGTTATGGTCTGGAATACGATTGTCAGTAGGATTCTTGCCTGCATCTGGAACAGCATCCTCCCAACGCGCCAAAAAGAAGAGCCCCTGTTGTTGTTGTTTCTAGCCAGTCATCGAGTGACATGCGACACACAAGTGATGCTGCAAAGCACCCCAGGGGGGCGGCGAGCAGGCTGTCCTGCGCGATGGGGACGCTTCGCCGCGTGTGGTCGGCCATTACTCCCAAACGGGGGAGGACTCTTCCTCGATAAGCGAAATGACAGTCAGCGGGTTGCCTCTTTTACTGGAAATGTCTGCACCTCAGGCAGGTTTGAAGTGTCAGAAACGCCGTCTGGGTTGTAATTACCGCTTGGCTTGCAGTTAGGAATGGTACTGAGCCCCCTCCCTTTGGTGGTGTTGTTTGTTTTTTTTTTTTTCACCCCACAAAAAGTCCATTAAGGGCTAAGAGCATATTCACTGCACACGACTACCCCGTCTTCATCCCGGAGTCTGTTTGCAGGCAGCGATTCCGGTAAGGATGACTTCTTAAAACTTCTCATGTTACCTGAGATGAATTTGCATTTTCATGCCCACGCCATTTCTTTTTGATTCTTCAAAAACGTGAGTCAGGCTTGCCTTTGAGCTGATGATGTAACAGCTCGTTAGGAGTCAATATGCGCCGGGCGCGCGAGGTCAAATGCCAATTAGCGCTGCTTCGCGTCCTTCTGGCCGGGAGGACGCGGCGGAATAACACACAAGAATCCGGAGCGCTTGAGCGGCGACGCTTTGTCCGCAGACTGACGAGAGGCAGCGGCGACGGGAACGTTTGGAGGCGTTGACGAGACGGGCAGATAACCCCCGCACCCCCTCCCTCCCTTTGCCACTCACTGGCCTTTTCCTCACTTTGGCTCGAGACTGACAACCGCCAGGCGACGACGACACAGCGCAGTGGAGTCGGTCACTTAACGCTCTCAGGCATCTTCAAAATATTTTTGCTAAAAATAGCACTGTATGATGATCTATAAAAATAAACAATTGGAATGCAAAGAATGAGAATTAGTGCATCCTGATAATTGAATGGGCATTGTGCTGCTCCTTCTGGCATGCACGCCATGGTCACCAGAGGGCAGTGGAATAGAGGATAAAGAATATATGACCCAGACTATTGTTTTGTGTTCTGTCTGCATGTGTTGTCACTGTTGGTCAGATATAAGCGATGAAGGCGCACAATATACCACAAAAGAAATGCCAGTTTCGTTAGCCCATTTATGGCTTTTCCCATGATGTGTTACCCTTAAGCTAGCGGCGAAATTTAGTAGGGACTCGACGAGCTTGATTTTTGTTTTGTTTTTTTGCCACAGTAACTTGGTACTAGCTTGAAGGAAGAGCATTCTGACTTGCTCTGGCGTGTACTGTTTTCATTGGCTAATTGTGGGGGCTAACGGGATGGTAGCGCGCTAAGACCAGCATGTGTACGCGGCTGGCTCTGAGAGTAAACTGCGCGCTTTTCATTTGTTAATAATTCATCAAAATGCTGCTGATGAAGCAAAACCGGTGTACATAGCATCGTGTGTGTGTGTGTATATATATGTATGTGTGTGTGTGTGTGTGTGTGTGTGTGTGTGTGTGTGTGTGTGCGTGTGCGTGTGCGTGTGCGCGTGAGTGAGAGAGAGAGAGAGCATCAAGCGCGAGGTACATTAAGATAACAGATCTCTACTGACGTCATCTGGATGTGATCAATAGGTCCGTGCGCGCGTGCACACGTGTGTGCTTTCCCGTTCACCGGATTGCTGTCATGCCAATCACACGCGTGATTTCAAACTTTTCTTTTCAATTAAGCAGGCGCCGTTTTGATTTGTGTTGTTTACTCTTAATGAGGAGAAAAGAACACAACGGGACATCGCGCGCTCGCATAGCATTTGAATCTACTCCAGTCACTTTTCTGATGTGAAAAAAATATTGTGTGTGTGTGTGTGTGTGTGTGTGTGTGTTGTGCCATCATGCCCAACAGTGTGTGCACTAATTACATTTTTGATAGCTTGTGAAAAAGTGACTGTGGCGTTATCGCAAACACCCACTGTTTCCATCACCGAGCCGCCACTGTGCGTGCGTGCGTGCGTGCGAGTGTGCGTGCATTCCTCATTAGTGTGTGCTTGCGATTTCAGCACCTTGGCGAGCATTGTTCACCGCGTGTGCAACAATGCAAAGAAAGCAGCAAATCACTCCGGCTTCATCAACGCGCACGTGTTTTTGAATGACGTGCTTCTGGAAATCGGATGACATCGATGGGCGGTCACGTGCGCAAAAGAATGCAGACGGTGAGGGTCCCTTCTTGCACTGCGCGACCTTTTCACCCCCTCCGCCAGGTCCAAAACTCGTCAGCCAAAAATCAAAGGTTGCTATTGATCTTGAGCGGTGTCCTTCACAAAAAAGCCGGTACGGATGTGAAATTTCGCTTCTGGAACACGTTAGCCTCAGGGGATCGTTATGATGGCCGTGTTATTCCTCTGCGGCGGACCTTTGTGGCCATCAATGCTCACCGGCAGAGACGTAATTGCGATGTCAGGTGGGGATTGGCCCGTAAAGACCAACAAAGACGCATACGAGTGCAGGAACACACACCTGCAGCCCACAAGCACTTATCAGGCGTGACAAAGACACACACTCGCACACACACACACACATTTGCGCACGGCGCGGCGGCAAAGAGAAGCCATTCATCAAGAGACAAGGAGGCACAGGAGGAAGACAAAGCCGGGAAAAAGAAGCGCCTAAGAGCAAATGTGTATTATTTTAGCGTAACTGGCTGTGCCCCTTTCTATTGAAAAACTTCATTCGTTAAACCAGGAATGCATGCGACTCGTCGGGGTTGTAAGTTTTGCCCGAAGGGGCTGATGACCACAGAACATTATTGTCACTTGAGTATGTGTTACTTTTTTAATACGAGCGTGTTCTGTGGCCCTAGTCTTCATCGTGGACTCGATTCAGGGATCAGACAAGACGGGTCTGAAGTGCTTGTGCTTGTTCCTTCAAGTGGGATCAACGCATTATTAATACACTAAACATGGAATGACCTCTAGTGTTGAAAACGCTTATTCTCTCTTATGTGAGGAGCGCATGTGACTCATCGGGTCGTTTTTATAGTTGCTTAAGAGTTGATGACCACACAACCTTACTTTATGTATGCAAACATTTAGCACAGTCCTTGTCCAGATAATTCCGCCGGACCGGGAAGCTGACTAATCGGGCATGAAGTGCTTGTGTGAGATGCTTCAACGGCACGTCATGAAAACAAAAATGGAACATGTCCTTTTGTGTTGAAAGAAAACTTGACTCATTGTCATCATGCTGAGTGTTATGACTGAAATGTTATTGTTTCAAATGTGTGATGCCGCACTACGAGTTTATTCATACAAACCTTTGGTGCAGCCTGGCTATAACTTGTCTTCTTCTACTGTATGCGATTTGTCGGGTCTGAAGCGCTTGTGCTTTTTGCTTCAACAGGTGATGACGTTTCACCCTATTTACTTGAAACAAAGTGACTCTCTCTGTCATGCGGCCACTTGCGGGAACTTGTCGGGTCTGAAGTACTTTTTTTTAAATACAAAATGAATAATACAAAACTTTATTGCATCCATCACGATTCAACCATTTAACAATTTGTGGTCATTAGCAGCGGCACCAAATTTGTTAGCTGCTAATTCTAATCAGCGCTTTAAAGATTTTTTTTTTTTTTTGCAGCGTCATGTTTGTTTGTTACCAAATTTACACCCCGGGCCCACAAGGCAAAATAGTGGTGGTGTTGATATTGATGAATCGGGACCGCCCCCTCCCTTTGTATCGTGGTAAACGGGCAGCAGTCAGTAGTGTTAACACGCTGCTTAATGTGCCGCGCCGGAGCTGCTAATTAGCCACCTAGCCTGCCGGCTGACATTTGCCTTCTAATTAGCGCTGTTGTGCGTCTCATTGCACAAAGCGCACGAAAGGTGCACAATATGCGACTCTCACTGCAGCGTCTGTCGGTGAGCGGTCGCCGCACGCAACACTTGGGTTGCCGCAACAGCAAAGCGGTTGGTTGGTTGTTTGTTTTTTCTGAGATAGCTCTTGTTTTGTTCGCTAATGTACCTAATGAGCTGGCCAGTAAGTACACGCAGTAATTAGACCTCTCAACAACATATTCCAAGTTGTCCAATTAAGACAATGGCTCTGTTGTTGCCATGGTGATCCTCAGTCAGATGTTTGCTGGATGCGTTAGCGTTAGCCACGGTGCTATCAAAGACAAGATTATTAACTTGATTCGGATCCGTATCCTTTTGTAGCCGTTTGGCTGAAAACTCAACAACTTTGGCAGGTCGTATACCCCGTGGAAAATGTCATTATCTTCCGGATGCCCGACACGACATCTCAAAGCTTTCTACGTCAGAAACATTTTACACACGGTTGAAATTAAACAGGATGTCGCTCGTTTTGTTTTGAAGCAGCCATTTTGGGCAATCTCACCTGATGCTTTGAAGTCTACCGCAGTGGCGCTAGTAGCAGTGGGGTTGTTTTATTTCCATTTCTTTTTCATTTCCTCGGCTCGCGGCCGGTGCTGGCTATCTGTGAGCTTGTCGCCATTTCTTTGAAGGATTCAGTGCGCCACACTTTCAAGTAGCACTTCATTGACGACCACTACTTTTCACATCAGATTTATGGAAGAAGGACGCTGGCCGCTGGAAGATTTAACCCTAGAAGATGGCCATATAAAACAAATAGGGGTCAGGTCCAGTCGCATCAGGGTCAGGCCTGTGCGCGTGTGTGCGCGCGCGTGTGCGTGTGCATGAGGTAAATGCTGAAATTCGAAACGGAGTTCATTTCGTGTGTGGCGATGTGTAAAATAAAAACGGAGATGGATGGCGCGCCCCCCCACAGGTGTCGACCAGCGTTTGAACCCGCTGTGAAGTCACGCCGCAGCTCGGCATGCTGGGACTTTGAGTTGGCTGAGTAGGAGGACTTTGTGAAGGCGAAAGAGGGCAAATTGCCGTTTTCTCATCCAGTTTATCAGGCGGCCGCATATTGCACACGGCAGCCGGGCCGGAATGTTTGCAAGATGAGTGGACCGATAGTGGCCCGCCCCCAAAGGGGGCCCCTGTTTTGCATACGCTTGTTTATCAGCCTTGTTGTTGTTGGGTTTTTTTTTTGGTTGGTTGGTTTTTTTGCCATGGTGTTGTGTTCTGCAGACTTTTTGGAGACCCTGGACACAATGCGGCACAAAGCTGCGGCTCCAGGCAACAATAGAATTACAAGCACTGGCAGCAGCGTACGGCAGCCCGAGCAGATTAGTGTTATTCCATAAACTGTGTACGCTCCTTTGGGAATTGTCAGTCATCGCGCTCACTTAGTGGGCGACGTCCCTGCCAGGATTTCAGCTTGTACTCGCTGGGATTTTCCACACCGACACAGCTCACTTTTCGCGCCTCTGATCGGGGCTGCCAGCTCGTCAGGCAGAAGAGGAGCGAACAAACCAAGCGTGGAGTTGATCCTCGGATTCTGGACCTGCGACATTCCTCTTGTTGAGCTGCCTTTCGAGCCAAGCATTTGAGGCTCACGTGTAATCTGGCCACCACATCAATGAGTCGCTGTTCCGACCTTTTCAATCTAATGCACACGGGTTTTATCGCAGGGTTGAGGGTACTATTCCGGAGATTTTAGTGTCTGAAGTGGGATGATTTGTCCTTACATTGTCCACGCCAACCCCGGTTCGAAGGACTCATGTCATCCTTGCACAACAGACTTCAGATAAGTGATAAATGGTGCCAGAAGTGGGATTTTTAGTTGTGAAGCGCGTAGTTTGACTTTTAAATTCTGAGGTGAGGGTAAGGAACGGCAGACTTGTGGAATGATAAGGTTTTGAGAGCCCGAGAAAAATGACTCTGACATGCCAGAAGCGCGGACAAGCATCGCTGTTTTGAAGTCCGTACCAGAGGCAGCGATTTCAGTCGAACTGGAGATCGTTTCTCATCCGCACGCCGATCCCTGTACTCCTCCTGAGATATCTGTGAGGAACGGTGTCAGAAGTGGGATGATTAGCTGCGAGGCCATCCAGGCCTTTCGCAGTTTGAAGCATCCTTGGGACAGAAGCCCACCCCCCACCCCCCTCCCACCCCTGGATGAGAGACTCTGGAATTGATGTCATGAAACTGGCGTTTCTACTCGGAGATGAGGGTGCTGTACTCGAGACTACCGTGACGAATGGCGACAGAAATGGGATGGGCCGTCTTGAGCCCAGATTGGAGGATCCTCGGGAATCTTTGTGTAATAGACTCTAGGGATAGTTCTTCAGTTGAGTGAGCAGGCTTTTTTTTTTTAAAGTTCTGTGGTAAATAGTGTCAGTCGTGTGATAGTTACCATAGTAGGCTTGTGTAGATTAAAACCTGCAGACTTTGGCATGCCTTCAATTTCAGAATCCTTTTTGGAATCTTTGTGTTCTCGCGAGTGACTTGGCCTCACATAGTAACACTGGATGGGGTAAAAAGTGGGGGGAGGGGGAGTGAGTTGATTGGTGGAGGAAAAGGGGTGGGGGCGGGGGGGGGCGTGCGCAGTTATGGCGATATGAAGATATCTTTTCAGATGTCATTACAGTTGGCTTTGTAGTCCGCTGAGCTAAAGTGGATTACGCTCGGCCAACTGTACGTATGACAATGGCGAGGAAGAGGAGCCACGCACGCACGCACGCACGCACGCATGCGCGCACACGCACACGATGACATCGCCCACGGCAACGCCTCAGCCGACTCCTCTTCCTCATTTCCTATGCTGTGTTTTCTTTTCCCCCCCTACTTGGCTGTCACGTCATTTTCTTCTTGTGTTCGCCGCCGCCTCCTGCTTTTCTTCTCTCCCTCCTTTTTTCTTAATTCTCACCCTTTCGCCTCTCTCATTATCCTTTTCTCACCTCTTGCTTCATCATCACTCTCCTCATTTCCCTTTTGTTTCCTTTTTAACCTCCTCCCCTTTGTGCTCTCTCAATCATTTTCTCATCTCTCTGCGAGGAGGCGCGCGTGCCCTCGCAGGTTGTGACGAAAAGCAAATAAGGAAGGAAAGATTTGTCGGAATGCCATGGAGCTGGTTTTATGGCAGGAATGTTTGTGGCAGCGTGTTGCTTTCTTTGCCGTTTAACCCTTTGCATGGCAATCATTGCAATACTGATTATTAATAACCACCGCCCATATGTCATTGTATAGTTTTGATTTTATAAGTGCTAATGTACGATATGAGTTGCACAAAGAGTATGTAAGTGTCCTTGGCACCTTTCAAGGCGCTATCTAGCTAGCTAGCTAGCTAGATATCTAAGTAGCTAGCTATCTAAGTAGCTAGCTAGATAATCTTATAGCTCGCTAGCTTGCTAAAATGATATTATTTCTACTTATTGTTCAACTTATTTACATTTAACAAAGCAATTCATTAATATATATAAAAAGGGTCCTTCCGTCTCCCGGGGTTTTATTTTATCCACTTGTGTCCTTTTGTTTGGTCAACCGGAATTTTAAAGAATTTGTTATTTTTCATGTTTTCAATTGAACTTTCATTTCAGAATTCATACACACAAAAATAGTCAAAACATGATTCAATTGTTGAGAAAAGTAAAAACAACCCCCCAAAAAAACCCCAACTTCATCAGATCAACTTTTGTTGAAACGATGACACCCGGTGGAACTCAGACCTCCACCAAGGCCCAAGTGTTTTATTTTGGATTCTCAGATTTTCCATTTTTTTGCGTAATCCTGATAATAAACAAGCAAGCAATGAAAACACGAACTCCTTTTGGAAGCGGAAGACAGAAGCACATTTACAGTATTTATTTATTTATTTCCCCCTGCGCAAAAGAACGATTTAAGGCGGCATGGATTATTGATGGCTGCTCTCAGAGGGAGGGCCTGCCTCCCCCTCATCATCCTCATCTTCATCCTCTTGTCTGTGCTCCTCTTCCTCCTCTGTTCTCGTCTTCATGTTCATTTCTGTCCATTTGACACGTTCAACTCCTCGACTGGCCAGCTGCCAAGCAATCTGTTGTTTCCAGACCACTATCAGCACACCGAGAACCCTTTTTGGTTGCCGCACCTAGAATTTCTCAAACTGGCCTATGTGTCAACCCTACTGATTTTTAAGGATGTCGTAAATCACGTAACAAGCAGCGACGGTGGCGTCGATACGTGTTCAATTTGATCCAATTCTCAATCGGGCTTTTATTTATTTATTTATTTTTAACTGTTGGGTGCAAGCAGTGCATTGATTCTCAATCATGTCGTGTCGCTCAATATGCTGTCGAGAATGTTTGTGAAATGGCATTGCGGGAATCCTATTGACTTTTAAACACTTGTCCTTTAAATCAAAATTGATCATTTTTGTGACACTGGAAGTTATAGCATAGCAGAACGAGTGTGATTTGTGAACCCACTGTCTGGTTTGTGAGCATTGACCGAATCATAAATACATTCTCACAAGTATTTATTGATGTGATGATCAAATATTTTACCCATTTGTCCTGCCTTAGAATGTTAGCTGAAAGTACTTTTACGACATGACGAAACAAAGTCATTCACAATGATAAAATAAAAACACATGAGCGTTAACTAGCAAAATGTCCGCCTTTTGTTTTTTGGCAAAGAGGTCATCCGCTTCCTTTGATCTCCTCGCAGACTAATGTCACGCCGGCATCATGATGGCTCCATTTTGTCATCCGGCGACCACTCTTCTCCTCCTCCCCGTTGCTCCATTTCACTCGCTTCCTCTTTAGCAAGGAGCCTCTTAAGCTACCCCCCCCACCCCATCCCGAGCCCCCCTCACCCACATCATCTTGCCTCGCCTCGCTCGCCATCTGAACAAATTGCTCGGGACGATGCGTCCAGGTTGGCCTGCCCTACTTTCGTCTCCCGTGTGCTCTCTTCCTCTGCCATCTCGTCGTGTGTTTATTCAGATGGGAACGGGATGGATGAAGGGATGGAAAACAAGTAAAGAGATGAGGGAGTGGGGGGACGCATGCTCCAATCTATCTGGCGCTGACTGACTGCGTGACACCGTGTTTGTTTACATTTGAATTAGAGCCTCTGTGCCACCCCCGGGAGAGCACTGAGGTACTGCGCGGTGAAATATACCTCTGGTTTCCTTTAGCGTTTGAAGGCTAATTTCTTAGCACATTGCTTCTCAAAGTTTTTTTAACCAATATCTATATATCCATATCTATATATTAGATAGATAGAGAGCCCGACCCACTCCAACATTGCGACCCGTGACGCCCTCTGCGAACGCGCCCAGGAAGACCTGTTTTGACTTTGCCGCGCGCCCCGACCTCGACCTGCCTTGGGCGGCGGCCATGTTTGCGACCTTCTCGACCGTATGAATATGCGATTATTCCAATTGCGCAACTTGGCTCCCACGCCTTCACACAGACACGTTGGGCCTCAGATTTTATCCACGAAAATGCAATTTCTGGTCGCTTTTTCGACTTTGTGGATAACAAAAGCTATTGTGATTTTTGGTTTTTTTTTTTTTTGATTGACTGGTTAGCACGTCCGCTGAATAGTGCAGAAGTGCAGGGTTTGCTCCGGCCTTCCTGTGTGGAGTTTGCCCGTTCTCCCCGTGGCTCGGCGGGTTTTGTCCGGGTACTCCGGTTTCCTCCCACATTCCAAAAACATGCATGGCAGGCTGATTCAGCACTCTAAATTGGCTCTCGGTGTGATTGTGAGTATGAATAATTGTTTGCCTATGAATGACCTTCGATTGGCTGGCAAGCAGTTCAGGGTGTCCCCTGCCTACTGCCCGAAGATGACTGGGATAGGCTCCGCCACCCCCCGCGACCCTTGTGAGGATAAAGTGGATTGGAAAATGAATGGATGGATAATGTTTTATTTTTTTGGGGTAGTATTCATCAAATTATGACACTGGTGAGCAACGAGAGCGCAGCCGTAGGGTCTGACTCGCGAGTCCAATTGCTAAATAGAATTTCAATTTGAATTTTTGGTTCCATCTGAGCGCTTGCAAAGGTGCGCTCGGTCGTTTCTTCCTCTTAAAAAAAAAGTTATTGAAGTGTTTGAATGCTCCCTGGCTGGATGTGACCCAGTGGGCCTCCCAAGTGTCCTTGCGCTCACTCGCCATTAGCCATCGCCACTGCTTGATGCTTGATACAAACTCTGCCTCGAGTTTGCAATTACCATATAGCATGTCACGTGTCAGGTGGCTTCAAAATAGCTTTAGGAGGCAAAAAAAAAACAAACACCATGAAATATTTTCTGTGTGACGCCTCACACTCGTCATGTGTGCCAGTGTATATAGATGCAATACATATTTAATGCGCTGAGGCTGTCAAATATGAAGTATGTGCACTTCGTGCTGCCTTCTTGTTTTGTTTTTTCTTTGTTTTGTTTTTTTCGTGTCACGCGTTGAAAAAAAGAAAATTTGTGTGCGTCTGGGTGGGTATGAGTGCAGGGGTGCCACGGAGGTTGTTGGGAGGAGGGGGGGGGGGCGCACACAGGAATGACTGTTGACAAGGCGCTAATTAGCAATCAGAGTGGGACTCCTGCCTGGGAAAGAGATCTTTGTATTGTGTGTGCGCGTGCATGCTAACGCTAAAGCGCGCACACCAGCTCACACAAGCGAACACGCACAAATCCGTATATGCACTTACACACGTGCACCAGGAACCACTCAAAGCAACACACGTATAGTATGTGCGCTAACATAAATACGCTAACAGACAAATTGCGCTAACTCACACAAACTGAAGTACTCACAAACTCACGCAGGCTTGTACAATGGAAAAATGCTGTAACACAAACAAGCTAACTTTTCATTCCTTCAAGCACACAAAAATGACACACAAATGCACCAAAACACCTGCAATCATCATTAGCATTTAGCTTAGCATTTCATCTCTTCCAAACAACAGCCGACCAAAGCAAAGACGAGTCCTGTGCCGTTCCAGTCCTGTGCTGCTCCGAGGACATTTGATACAAGTGGCATTGACATTTTGCAGCTCGAGCAGCCCAAAACTAATAGCCCTACTTTCAATAATAACACAGCATAATAGCTCTCGCTAGCTTCCTAATGGCCGACATTACGCCGTCGGCTCGCGAGCGCTCAACAGGTGCGGCGAGATGGCGTGAGAGGCGAGCGAGGCTGCCGCAGATCACGTATGATTGGATTTTTTTTTTTTTCCCCCCTCTATTGATGTTTGTTCCCGCTCCAACTCTCTTCTCGGCAGGTAACGGACTCGATGGCTAATCTCAGGCAACGGGATTGATCTGATTGGTTCTTGTTTTTTGGGGAGGGAGAAGTCATTTGTTGCTAGGCAGGAATCATGACGCAATGGTGAGAACTGCGGGTACACACTGCAAAGAAAGGACAGGGAGAGGCGGCAATGAAGTGCATTAAGGGGAAGATATTTTGCTGACGGTTGACCCATAGTCTCCTAACTTTTTAGGAAGTCTTCGCTGATGGTATGCTCGCAGTCTCACAACTTTTTTTTGTGTTTTTTGCTGATGTTTTCTCTACCAGTTTAAGCTTTCCGCTACCAGTTTGCCCATAGTCTCACAACTTTTAGTGAATTGTTTCCCCCGATTTGCCCATAGTCTCCTAACTTTTGGTGGCGTCTTTCACTGTTGGCTTTCTTGAAGTTTTGCAACTTTTGGCCACTGCTAGTTTTTCACGAGTTTCAGGTCTTTTTTTTTCACGGTTTGCCCATAGTCTCTGCGCTATTTTCCTTTTCCTGTCCTGACTTTTATCGAGGTCTGTCTTTGACTCTTTGCCCATATTCTCCCAACATTTCATGAGGTCTTTCACTGTTGTAGCCTCCTGACTTTTGCCAAGGTCTTTCGGTGTTGGTTTTGCCACAGTCTCAAGACTGGTTTGCCCATATTCTCCAAACTGTTACCCAGCTGTTTCACTGTTTTGGTCTTGATGAGGACGCCAGAGATCAGTTGTGTGCAGTCACATGGCCAACATGGTGTATGCTGTCTCCTTGTGGCAAAGACGGTCAGTCCAAAGACGTCCTGTAAGCACGGATGCTGTCGGAATATGAATAGCGGCGCGGCAGCGATATGGATCTGCTCTGCTCTGCCGGCAGTGTATCAAATGGCAGATCAATAATCTGCACATCATTCAGCATCGCATCGCGGGCCAGAGGAAATGAGATGCCAACGCGTGGACGTTCTTTAAATTCAACAACGCGGAAGGAAATATTGCAATTGACTTTTTATTCCCCCTCCGCCACATTAATAAACTATGACATCAACACGTTTTGTGTACGAGGACGCCGCTTGGGTCTGAATAGAAAATGTTCAGCGGCCTGTTTAGGCAGCAAAATTGTTCAGACGTGGAGCAGGAAATTTTTAAAAATGAACTTCAGAATGGTCTTTTTGTAGATGTTTCCGAAGTGTAGCCCATTTTCGTCACTTTCCGCAACTCTTTGACACCCCGAAACGATTCAGCGACCCGACGGCGTGCGGGGCGCTCCCCTGCGGAGGTTTCGCCGGCGGCCGTCGCTCATGAATTCCCGGTTCGGAATGGGGAACGGGCGGGTGGCGGAGGCAGCCAGCGTTGCAGTCTTCTTGGTTACGGCGTACGTTGCCACGGCAACTATTAAAGCAGACGTCGGGCGGATTTATGGCTCAGTTATTGGCTCGCCCTCCACTAATTAGATTGATTGTGTGGCCGCCGCCGTTAAATGAGAAACACGACCGGCTCAACTTGAGCTTGTTTGCTTGTTTGACCGCGGCCGCTACATTCCTGCCTGTTAGCGTACGCGTACGTGTGCGCGCGCGTGTGTGTGTGGGGGGCACAGTGCACACCAGCAGGCTAAATGTGATCCCACCAGGCCAAAGTGAAGCAGCTGCAGTGTGATACGATCTGCTTGTGTGTTTGTTTAATGCCCCACTTCACCTGCACTCCTGCGGAAGCAAGGTGCGCACGCACACACACACACACATACAGGCAGTCACAGCCCATCACTTCCAATGCTAATGTCCATCGCGGTACATTCAAAGTGAAAGGGACTTGATCGCCATGGAAACCGTCACCATTTTGGCCGCGACGGCGTAAAAAGCAGCACAGAATGGCCACATTGTTCTGCTCCGAACTCAGCGGGCCCGATGGCCGCCATGCTGGACACCATCTTTGTTTCGTGCGCTGGCAACATTCCCGGGGGCAGGGAATGGGGTGGGGTAACGAGCGAGGTCATCTGGGGAGAACTTTGCGTCTTTGTGTACTATGGCAAGATGAGCGCACACCTGGGGATCAGGTGCACGCTGACCAAGTCACAAAAGTCTTCACGCTTGAAAAAGTGTCTTTTGTCCACTTGCACTTTTCCGCCAGGGTGATCAGGAATGGGGAGGTCTTGATCCGTTTTGGATACCTCAGCATGCCAGAAAACTCCGGAGATTTGCCTGCAGCTGTACACTTGTGAAAATGGAAGTCTTTACATTTGTCGTTAGATCAGGCCCAATACCATTATCTATATAAGATTAAAAAAAATAATTTACCGTCGTTGCTGACTAGCTCCTTCTGCACCAAAGGACTCCCGCTATCCATTTTGAACGAAACAGGCTTACACAAATGTATCTAAACGATCTTCACTGTTTGTTGAAAACAGATATGAATGGATATTTTATTCAAACGACAAAAAAAAAAAACAACCCAACAACTTTACATTCAGTGAAACATAATTGAAATTTTTTTTTTAAGTTATCGATGTGAGAAATACAGAATGCAGTGCAGGCATCGTGTCGCGCGGCAACAAGTATGGCTCCTCGGTGGGATTCATCAATCGACTCTGCAAGGGGATACGGCGCGCCCGAATGGCGACGGAAGCCTTTTGAATGCCAGTCAGGCTCCTTTGTCCCGCCGGCGGCCAAGATCACAGCAGCCAAGTGGCCATGTGAAGCGGTTCCAGCTAGTTAGCTCTTATTTTTAGCCTCTTTGTGCATTAGCGCGCCGGCTCAAAGCCTTGTCACGTTTCACCACCCGCTCACGATTCACTCGCCCTCCTCCGGTGCCGGAATCATCCGCTCCCTTCAAGACCTGTCGGGACGCGGAGCGCTCTGCACGTCTCCAGTTCGTCACAAAGAGTTCCGTCGCCGCAAATGCGTCCGAGTGCCACGGAGGTGCAATCAAGTGAGATCGTCGAAGGTTGGCCAGTGAAGGAAGCGCGGCAAAGAAGCGCAAATCTTTCAAGGTTTCACGCGTCCTGAGCGTTATCGAGCTTTCAAAAAATACAAAAAAAAGAGCAGTAACTGTCGGCTTTTACAGGCTGCGTGAATGGGCCGCAACTTCTGCTTCTACCGCCGGCGGTGGAAAATTGCGGGGTCATTTGCAAGCATTACCAGAACAGTGGCATTGAAGAGAAAGTGGAACATTTTGGGCGTCTTCAGCCTGTGTGAAAAGGCGACAAGCTCTGATAGCAGCCGTGACGGCAGGGAAATTGCCACATCGATCGACTTTTGTTCGCTTTTCTGCGCCGGTTTTACAGAAGACTACGGGGACAAAAGTTTTGGTCCCAGAGATTTTTGTATTTCTTTTTGTGAAAGCGCTTTAAGCTCTAAAACGACATCAGAAAATAGCCAGGTTCGCGCCGTCTCCTATTCTGTGCAGCCATTCCAGAACGGCGTCATGGAAGAAAGGAAGATTCCCTTTTTTTCTCCTCTGGCATTTTGAAAGGACATCAAACTTTGATACCATCGAAAGACAGTGTTTAGCCGGGGCTAGCTAGCCATGCGCCGTTCTTAGCTAGCTTGCCTGGCGCGGGATCGCTAAGCGCCGACTGCCGAGCATTCCCATGGGAGCTTACTCGCAGCCGGTAGAGCTAGGATGAAAAGTAGCTAATTTAGCTAATTTGGCTAACTCTGACGCCACTTCCGAAGCGAGCTTCTGAGACTGCGTCTTAATCAAATTTGCGGGCCGACTTGACCCCCTCTGTTCCGTGTCAGTACCTCGGTATCGATCCAGCTTTAAATCTTGATCAAACTTCCGCTATTGACCAAGTCTGGAGGATGTGTACAAGCTTTTTTTTTTTCTTTTCTTTTTTTCAAACTGGAGCTTAGTGATTCATGTCGATGCCAGGCTGCCCTGTTGGAAAACGCGTCCGCGCACAGCACCGCCAACACTTTTTCATCGGCCTCCGGCAGCCGTCCGGCTCGGTTATGAAGACGTCCAACTCGCTGGTAGACATTTGCGACCCCTTCACCGCCAGGACGTGACGTGAAATCATCTTTAGCTCGCACATGGAATAAAGATGAGATTCCACTCGGGAGCCTCTGGCGTTTTTGAAGCGGTCGACTCGTGCGGTCCTGGAAAGGCTTTTGGATTTTATCCATTTAAAAAAAAAAAGATCTCTTCTTATTGGAAGGGCGAAAAGAGGTGCGTTTGCAGTCGGCGAGGGGTGACGCGGTGCATTTGTAGTTGCGAGGCAGACATTTAGGCTGATTGGGAAGGACGGCGGAAGATGAGCAATGACAACAGCGGGATGTTGAAGGGGAGGCGATGGCGGGGGAGGGGCGGGATGATGGCGGAGAAGGATGATGAACCGCGTGAGGCGTCAAAAATGATGGAAAGAAAAGCAAGTGAAGGTTACGGGCGTGAACGGGGTCTTTGCAAATGTCTCCTCTGTTGCCCATTTTCCCAGATTTTTTTGTTACTGAGTCGTGTGACTCACGCCGTACGAACAAATCACCTTTTCCGAACATAACCCTGACCAGATCGAAAAGGTCCGAATTTTTGTGCTGAGAAAAAAAAGAAAAGTTATTCTGTATTTCATCACTTCTGGAATGACTGCTCATGCGCCAACGAAAATTAGCAGATGTTTTGTCCATTTTGATCAGTCTTTTTTTTTTTTTTCCTCTTCAAAAGTATCTTTACTCCTACTTAAACGCAGCGTGCGTACTTTTGCCACCTTTGTTGTCCAATGTCGAACCGGAGCGTGTTGACAGAGTCGCACTTAGCGCTCCACTGCTGCTCTCAGACACGCGTGCCTCTCGCTCATCTCTTTGACGCGTGTCTGTGTGTGTGTGGGGGTTGGGGGGGTGGGGGCGTGTGTTAAAAAAAAGGCATTTTTGCATAATTGCATTTTTCATTTTCATCCGAGTGCGAGGTTGAGCGGCGAGAAAAACAATAAGCAGCAGATACGCTTCTGATCCACTGGGCCCTGCTCCGTGTCGCACTAAACGATGTGACATGAAGATGGCCTGGAGGAACACACACACACGCACGCACACACACACACACACGTATACACGCAAGCATATACGCTTGCATTCTTCAGCATTCCGTCCCTGGAGCGCGCGCCTGTGTGTTAGTGTGTGTGTGTGTGTGCGTGCGCGTGTGTGTGTATGTGGACCGAGATGACATGGCGCCAGATGTGGCTGCAAATGAGCAGCTGTTTGTCACTTTGCGCAAGGCTGCGCCAAGCCCACTTGGGAAACTGCGTCGGGTTCAGGTGCGCATCCGACCGTCCTCTGGGAGTCGACTTGAGTGACAAGTGCTGCTGCTGCTGCTGCTGCTGCTGCTGCGTGTGTGTGTGTGTTAGTGCTGTCATTTTAAGAGTGTGAAGTAATGTCGTACATTTACATTTTGATTTCATGTATTTACACCGCTAATGTAGCATATTCACAACATCCATCCATCCGTTTTCTAATCCGCTGATCATCACAAGGGGCGGGGGCATGTCTGAGGAACCCGGAGTACCCGGAAAAAAACCGCCGTGCCGCCGATTCACATTCTATTTATTGTCGACACCTCGCAAAGTTCAGGACGCACTTTCATGTGTCAAATTGACAGCAAATTACCTCGGGCAAAAGCCAATTAAAATCGACCTTAACGCATTACAACATAAAACAAAGATATCATTCAAACCCTGCCCCCCCCAATTTTTTTTTCTCTCTCTCACTTTACAACTTAAGACAAGGATAATGGCATTCAGCCCCCCCCCACCCCCAAAAAAGAGAGATCCTTATTGGTTGGACGCTAATATTGACATATTTAATTTCTATCCAGCGCTAGCAAACAAGACTGAATCCATATTTCATGTTGTTTACAGCTAATTTAGTGTACTTACACTCTATGTTTAATTTCAATACTCAGTGCGCGAGGCCGTCCGTCCATTTTATGATTAGCAATTTGTTTGTACTGCGGCTTCGACAAGAGGGTGGGGGGGCTGTGCGGTATAAAGATAAAGTCAAATTAGATTTATCGCTCGCCAGCTGGGCGAGCACGCGGCGACCTCTCCTCTCGATCCATGAAGATAAACCTCCGTTTTTGTATTTTTATTTATTTGGTTCGCTTTGGGGCTGGGTTTTTTTTCGCTCCCCCTCGAGTGAGCGATGACACCTCGGAGGTGACTGCCTGCCAGTGATCGGCCAATGAGGGGCCGCCATTTTATGGAGGCGCTCGGTCGGAGAGGATGGGGCCAGTGTGTGTGTGTGTATGTTATATGGATGTTACCTGTGTGTGTGTGTAGGTGTGTATATGTGTGAGTGAGCGCTCAGGCAAGAAACACCGGTAGAATTTATTTATATATGCGTGTGTTATGGTGTGTGTGTGTGTGTGTGTGTGTGTGTGTGTGTGTGTGTGTGTGTGTGTGTGTGTGTGTGTGTGTGTGTGTGCGTGTGCGTGTGCGTGTGCGTGTGTGTGTGTGTGTGTGTGTGTGTGTGTGTGTGTGTGTGTGTGTGTGTGTGTGTGTGTGTGTGTGGTTTGGGCCAAGGACCCTCTGTTCTGTAATTAGTTTTCGCTTCGAAATGTGTTTTTCTCTCGTCGGAAAATCCGACTGTGCAAACTCACCGCGCACACACACACACACACGCACATGCACACAATGTGTGCTCACGCCTGATAGAAGTGCGCTGAGATTGAGGTGTTTTCTTAATGTGGGTGTCTGCGCGTGTAGTGTGTGTTTGAGATCCATCAATAAGGGCAAGCCCTCTCATTTTCCAGATTTAAGAGCGACAAAGCAGCAGCCAAATCTGCGTTCGTGCGCGCGTATGCAGATAAGCCCGCAGGCTCGTTCGTGTCGGCTGTGACCGAGCGATCACATTTTCATATCTTCTACGAGCCCTCGTCTGTCCTCATTTGTGCACAGGCGTGTTTGTCTCCCCGCGTGCACGATATCAGCCGCGAGTTAGCGAGCGTCATTAATCACTTTCTTCCTTTTGACGTGGCAGCGTTTCATCCTTCCTCGTACGCCGCATATATACGTTGCGATGCATTAAAAGTTGCCATCAGCGCTCGAGTCGAGCCTTCAAAAAAAAAATTTCACGCTTTGTAGTCGCTGATTTCTCCAGAGGATTGATTGTATTACCTTTGATTTTCTTTCAATCGGCGTTGTTACCGCAACAATGGCCGCCACGAGGCCCCGCCGCCTCAGATGAAATCCATTCACGGCGCGGAGGCAATTATCTGATACGCGCCGCTTTTTCTCAAACGCGAGCGCGTTTTAGCAAAGGCCATCGTCATGGAAGTCACGTCGTCGGCGCGCTCTTGTCCGATGATTGTCATCTCGGGAAGATTCCTGAGAGTTTCTGAGATGTGCGAATTAGCCAGTGATTGTCTTCTTCGAGACATGCAGGGCACACTCACTTGTGCGCGGGGAATCGTGGCCACGCACACACACACACACACACACACACACACACACCTGATCCCGCCGATGTGGCATCCTTCCTCCAGCCGTGCTTATGCACTGTACAACCAACCTAGCTGAGAGATCAATATTTGTCATACCATCCACAGTCAGGCTTTCCTAAAAACACAACTCAAGTGCGTCGGGAACCAGAAATACGATACGGCAACCGTTATTGTGTTGGTGTGTTTCGTTTTGGCCGTGTGCAAGTCTCCAGATGAACTCTGGTGACCTTGAGCGCGTTGTGAATGCTGGCGAGTGTTGGAGGGGGGGGTTAACTGGGCTCAATCAGGTGGAGATGTTAGCTAGCATCTTCGCCGCGAGCGGTCACCGACACCTTATTGCGTGTTTGTCCGCCGTGGGTGTGTATGTATGTGTGTGTGTGTGCGCGCGTTTGTGCTAGTGCACATCTGCTTAAAGTGATTCACCTGCTGTCTGAGTCACATCGTCCCACTCGCATCAGCACACACACACACATGCACGGCATCATACTCTCACCCACACAGATAGACGCAGATAGTCAGCGTGCATGTTAAGACTTTATGTAACCCGCAGAGCAGTTTTGCCGCTCGCGACTTGATGGAAACATCTGTTGTCATTCAGATCACTTTGCCCTCATAAATCCGCTTGTTTTCGTCGCTATTGTGGTGCTCCGCATTCTTTTGGGCATTTCGTGGCATTATCCACATTGGTTTGATGTATTTTTTTTTTTTTTTGAGTCAGACCACAATTGGACAACTTGTTGATTTATGGGTTATAAAAGTATGAAATGACCCTGATAGTCTTGCTTGGTGGCTTTTATTGGACGTTACAAGCGTGTTACTTTGGAGCCTTTAGATTTGAGGGACCCGACTTGTAAAAGACACTTGAAGCAACTGTAGGTTGAAGTGTAAAATTAAACATAAAATTCAATATAAAACTCACAAGCATCTATTCTTGATCCTCTGCCAAGAATGACAAATATTACTGAGTATTGAACATCTCCAGGATTATCCTTGTCTCTTTAATTGTTTGCATTTTATTCATGCCATTACTTTATATTTTTATCAAGAACAATAGAGTGCTATTTTTCTTATAAAAGGTTGCCAACAGCTGTTTAGAGGCACAAAGTTGACTGGAGATGTGTTTGCTCACGCTAGCATTAGCGTTTCATACGGTTGCTTTATTGTTGTAAAACAGACTCCCACTGTGGGGATTACTCCCAAAAAAGCACTTTTAACCCTTTCATCCTGTAACCCGATAACATGAGAAGCTGTCCACTGTAGTAACCGCTGTCCATGAAAGGGTTAAGCATAGCAATTTGTTTGTTTTATTGATTAATGCTAACGTTAAGCTTTAATGTGAAAGTGAAAGATGTTTACTCGAAGCTGCTTGCATATGGTGGAACGCCACACACTGAGCCCACTTGTTTTGGTTACAGAAATATTACATTTGCTGTCTTTGACTCACTGTCACTAACAACAGTTATTTTTTGTAGATTAGAAAGAATATATATATATATATGTATATGTGTATATGTATATGTATATGTATATGTATGTATATATGTATATGTATGTATATATATATATGTATATGTATATATATATGGCATTGAGTTGATATATATATATATATATTAGAGCTGTCAGTTTAGCGCGTTTTTATTGGCATTAATTTAAATGAATTTTATCGGGATCAAAAATTTTCTCGCGAGATTAACACGGCAGACGTCACAGTGGATGTTACGTTGCTTTATAAATAAACCAGAAACAAAACATCAATCGCTCTGCACAGGTCCATGCACGTTTGTTTTGCCAGCCACGGCAGCGCGAGACACCGAAAACGGATACTTAAATAATTTATGAATGGAAAGTTTACTTTTAAAAAGTTGCCAGATTGTTCCAATGACAAGACCAAAGTTACCTGTATGTTTTGCAGTCGTGAACTGAGCTATCATCTTAGCACGTCGAGTCTGAAATACCACTTAATGGCCAAGCACACAGCTGACGTGCGTAACTCCGCCCCCTCGTTTCAGACCGACAGCTATGGATCATTTCAAAGCAAACAGCGTGGGCTAAAATGTTTATTTAGCTCATTTTTGCATAGTTGTCATGTTTGTCCGTCTGCAATCTGACGTTTAAACGAAGTAAATTGCGTTTCAGTTTGGGTTAATGATGCCGGCGCTCCACTTCCGGGATTGACTATTGGGACTTGTAGTTCTTTTGTTCGATTCGACTTTATGTTTGTGTTGTATGGTTTCTTACGTTTAAAACAATGAATAATGATGACGATCATGATACATAGTGAAATCAGGGTTGATTAAATTATTTATTAAACGTATTGTTAAATAAAGGTATTAATTAATGTCAATTATATACATATTTACATTGTGATGCAGAAAGATAGATATATAAATTTTTTACTGCATTTATGTGTAGTTTAGGTTATTACCTGCTTCTGATACTTCTGTTACAACTACTACTACTACTACTACTTCTGCTGCAAAGTGCTCCAATAAATGATCAAAAAGTACAGAATGAGAGATCCTTCCATGCTGACCGACAATCCCTATTCAGGGGCCCGTGAAAATTATAGGCTGAGTACTAGTTTACCTTAGATGTGCACTTTATATTGCGCTGTTTTGATTCCATAAAAAGAGCTGTTCAAGCAGCTGTTGTGTGACAAAATATTTTTTTCACTGTTGTTGATGGACAGTAATATTGTGTGAGAGATGATGTGTGAATAACTGCTCCAAGTAAAAAATGTTCATGTAAAATTGAAAATCGAAATTATTTCAGTAAATATTTGCATTTTGCACATAGAAAACTGATTCATGATTCCATGTTGATGAGAGCATTAAAATGGGGGAAAATAGGACAAAAAATATAAAAGGAAATTCAGAAACGATAAAAAATGCGTGAGTAATCATGATTAATTTTTAGTTAATTTGAGTTAATTATGACAGTTGAGTTTTTAATTAGGTTAAATATTTTATTCGTTTGACAGCTCTAATATATATATAAAATACGCACACACACCTGTGAGTCAATATCGATGCGTAATGTTAGCATGTCAATGGCATTTTCCATTACTGTATGTGTTAGCATTAGCAGAAGTCAAAGTCCACGTCTTAAACAGTTGTCGCTATCAGGACTGTAGCTGTTATAAAAAAAATGTTTTAACTGTAAACGACTCGCTGTGATATTTGTCATTTTTTTGTCGATGATAAAGAATATGTACCTGTGAGTCAATACCGATGTGTAATGTTAGCATGTCAATGGCGTTTTCCAGTACGTGTTAGCATTAGCGGAAGTTGAAACAAGTCCACGTCTTAAACAGTTGTCGCTATCGGGACGCTAGCTGGTGGCTTCACACTTGTTGACATGACAAACACTTTGAAGTCCCTCCTGCAAAGTTTATGCAAGAGCCGTTGATGGATTTGATGGCTCTTTTGTTCCTCCAGCGCAGGATCCGTCATCCATCAAGGATCACGGCACTGCGAGTGTCACAACGAGGCATCAATCACACGCAGCGTGTCGTAATGTGTGATCAATCCTGCGCGGCGCGTCATTAGCGGCAGACACAAAAGACAAACGCAAACGTGGGCGTCTGCGGTTTTAAAAAAACGGTTTATGTCCCGCCGTAACCCTTCGGTGTCGTGGCATCTGCTTTAAGCACAGTCACAGGCGGGTTGGCGTGCTGCGGCTCAGAGCCGCCGGCCCTCGCGGGGGATCCGTGGTGTAATTACGGCAGAGACGCTATCGTGATGCCTCATCTGCATCTCAGACTGCGAGGAGCCTCTTTTAGATCTCGCCTCAATTACCTGCTCGGCTGGAGGAGATGACATTATCTGATGCCCAAAAAAAAAAAAAAAAGGCTTCAATGCTGCTTGACGTTTTTATTATTTCGTTAAAGGCGGGTGTCATCTTTTATCTGGCTTCCGACTTGTTCCGCGTTTGCTTGAGGTGACGGGTGGACGGATGGCGGAGGGGGAAGGATGTCAGGAGGGTGAAGTGTTGTTGGATGAGGTGGAGAGATGAATGACAGGTGGAGGGTGAACCGACGGGTGAAGGGGTGAAGGAGGGATGTGGAGGTGATGGGTGGAGAGATGGTCGACAGGTGACAGATGGCGGGAGAGGTGAGAGATGGATGACGGAGAGGTGACGGAGAGGTGAAGGGCGGCGACATGGGTGGGGAGGTGAAGGACGGATGAGGGATGGAGGATAGAAAGAGGGGTGGAGGTGCGAAGGATGGACAGAGAGATGAATGATGGGTAGTGGAAAGAGACGTGAAGGGTGGAGAGTGACGGGTGGGTGAAGAAAGTGATCACCTATACAAAATGGGTGGAGAAGTGAAGGATGATAGATGGGTGGAGATATTGCCTTTCTGCGTCTACTTTTAATATTATAAGGCAATAAAACGATGTCACCGTGTTGATGTGTGTGGGGGGGGGGGGGCAATCCAGATGTGAATTTACGGCACCACCTGCACCACCCGTCGTAAACTTTGCAGGCGACCACGCGACTCGTTTTGTCCTCTGAGCCCCTAAAAGCGCCGCGGGTTCATTTTAATGACATTTTAACCCCCGAAGACAAAAAGCAGATGCTGGCAAAGTGGTTTTGAAAGCCCTTTTTTAAAAATTGTTTTTTTTTTTTAAATTATTGGGGAGTGACAGATGGCGACCCCCCCCTCCCCCCTGTGGGAATGAAGACTTAATTGCGGTGACACAAACATGAAAACGACGCAACCCGGGGCAGGCGGCCATGTTGCTTTTGGAACCTTCTTGGATCAACATTCATTCGGGGATTGAACCCACGAGCTCCGCACTGTGACATCGACGCGTAAACCACTGTACCACCGCGGGTGGCAAATTCCGAAGAGTGACTTCCCTTCCATTTGCTAAATGTGATCGGATCGTCCTCAAAGTCTCAGGCATTGAGTTGATCGTGATACCGTCGTTCCCACAGAAAAATCGTGATTCTTTGAAAAGCTGGCCGTGAGGGGGTTCACTGTAATTCAGAGGGGTTCGTGGACTTCCCCGGCCCCTCCCCCAGGCCGCCCCGCCTCAGGAGCATCTCCATGTTGCAGGTCAATAATTAAAGAGAGTGAGCGCTGCCATCTTGACCAGGTTGCTGAATTATTCACCGGCGACATACCAAGTCCTCGCCCCGACAACACACGTGCGAGTGAGCCAAGGCGGCGTGCCGGGGACGTTCAGGCAACAAATAATGATGGCGAGCTCCAAACGCTACTGTGTGTGTTAGTGTTGGGAGTTCACGCCATGCATAGAAACATAGAGCCCCCCCAAAAAAGAGATCAAGAGACCTGTAATGTGGCTGTAAGGTTTTTTTACGAAAATTACTTAAATCATTGGGTGATTAATCATAATTAACCCTTTGAGGGACAGCGGTTACTCCAGTATCAGGTTGAAAGGGTTCAATTAATTGTAAATAATAAAATGGTATCCCAACCTTGGTTATTAATTTTTAAAGCAATAGCAAAAACTAAAGCACTATCATGAAAGATCCAAAACTATTATAACGCTGGTTCCAATGTACGATGAAGTACCGTGAACTGTACAGCGATGCCATCACATGTGGGGAAAGGAGAGCCTCAGTCGCCAATGGACTTTTAGCTATTTATTGTATGGGACAAAAAGCCAAACAACCCAAATGAGCACGCTCATATAAGGAGCTGCTGTAGGCCACAGCTCGCGCCCGCATGCTCACTCAGCGACCGGTCTCCCGGGACTGATGGCGATCACTCAAGACACATCCAGCACGCAAATACTATAATATGTACAGTGCGTTGTCTTTTATTCATGTCCGCTGGAGTTGGTCGGCGTGGGCAAGTGGGATGCGCGACTGTCAGCGGGTGTGTTTAAAAGTTGTCGGGTTGCGGGTTAATGCGCCGAGCGGCAGCCAGCGCCGAGGTGAAAGTGGGTGTCGCATTGTTAATTTATGTTGGCACGCGACCGCTCTTTTCCCGACCTCGTCTTTGCACACAGATGCAACGAAATGCTCGCAAGGTAGCCCGTGTCGGTGGTCTTTAAAGGAGACGAGAAAGAGGAGGCTTTATTTATTCATGTGTGGATTCGGTGTAAATAGTCACTGGATACATTTTTTTTTAAATTAATTTTACATCGAGCTGAAGGATATTGCCTTCATGAGAATCCCATTTTAATCTATTTCCTTCTCCTATTAAAACAACACACAACGAATGACATTATTTAAAAAAAAAATTCTCCTTCTAGGATTTAGTTCTTCTCTCCTGATACTGTTTCTCACTGCAAGCTATTCCCCTCCATCATTAACTTTTTTTTCTCCATGGAATTAATCGTTAAACTTACAGATAACATGAAAATAAGGTCTCCGTGTCTCTTTTGTCAAACCATGTTGTTAGTGCCGAGCAGTGCACATGAGTAGCGATGCACTTTGAACTTCAGAAGTTATTAAAACAAGTATTAAATCATTACGGATAAACTCAAATTAACTCATGGAAAGGATTAATGAGCCAGCCCGACGCGCCGGTGAGTCGCTAGCATATGTCGCCATGACTACGCTCCACCCTGGCTGACACAGACACAGCGGCAAATCATACAATGTTTTTTTTTCTTCCGAAGCGACACACACTTCCATCTGTCACACAAAACCCGTCAAATCTCTTTTTAATTTTCTCAGTATGCCTCGCTGGTATAGCTTAGGCGCACAACCAATCACTGTGACACACGCGCACACACACGCACGCACACACGCTGGTGCATGACAGGCCTGCAAGCAGACAAATGGCAGGAATGAAGTGGCATAAAGACAGAGATAATAAATGGCAGGGGGGGGGGGATGGAGTGACAGAACCACGAGAGGCGCAGAGCGAGTAAGACGGCCGTAAATTGTGCCCGAGACCAACGTCGAGCGGAAGAATGACTGCGGAATGAAAACCATGGAACAGGGGTCAAACAGTTTTTCCTCACGAAGTCGTCGCATATAATTCTGCCAAACCGAAAAAGAGTAAAAAAAAAAATGTTCCATGTGATTTGACCAAGGCGGAGCAAGTGAGAAAAAAGGATAAAATGGCTTGAATGGCCTGTGATTGGTTGGCAACCGGTTCAGGGTGTCCCCCACCTGCTGCCCAAAGACGGCTGGGATAGGCCCCAGCACCCGCCGCGACCCTTGTGAGGATAAAAGCCGATCGGAAAATGGATGGATGGATGGATGGATGGCTTGAATGCTGATTTTAGCCTTCTTCTTCACTGACGTCGATTCACTGGGTGACATCAGTCAAAAAGATGACGTGACGTGAGGTTATTTGCTTTGTAACCTCGTGAGAGCCCCAACCCACAAAAGCAAGTGAAAAATAAGTATTTGACGAGTATAATCGTCATTGGGTCTAAATGGTTGGATTCCAGTTGACGAATGTAACCATCCACTGCAATGAATGAGTACATTGATATTTCTATTGCTCAGATTAATAGCAAATTCGAACTACTTTAGCACTGAAATTGTCAGGACGTTCGGAAGGGTCCGGAAAGAATCGGACCCTGTCTAAAAATCAATTTTATTACAGCAAAAAAACAAAACAACTTGAAAACAAAATTAGGCGAAAGATTAACAATATCTGCTGCTTATCGGAGCTGCGATGTTATTATTATCCACTGAGGCGGACGATGGCTGACTATTTATAAGGACGAGTAATCAGCCAACATGGGAATCCCAAAGTCGGTCTATAGTATTATACTTTGACTCATTCTTAAAACATTGAAATACCTTTATTGTCCTCATTTAGGATGATACGACTTCTAAGTGAGCTGGTGTCAGCGTTGTTGTTTTCATTTTTCCTTTTTCATATGTCAGCACTCCACTGACGCCGGGAGCGAAATTCAACATTTTCATGGCTACGGGGCTGTTTTTTATGATTTCATTTTTTAATGTTATTTGTTATGTACCTTCTGCACGCAGGCACCCAATGCTCCATAAGCTCACTGGGGAAGGGGGATCAGATGGTCCGGGGGAGGCGAGGAGAGACGGGCGAGGGAGGGGCGGGGAAGCACGGTGAGGAAGTGGGACGGAGGCGGTGACGAGGGTGAGGAAGACAGACAGCAGGATCAGGAGGGCAGAAGATGACAAGGACGGTCGAGATAAGGAGGAAGCCGAGGCACTGACGTTTTCTGCAATAGGGCTGGATTGGGGGGGGGTCAGTCATAGGACGGGAAGAGATCATCGTGCCGAGTGTCTGTCACATCGATGGGGGAGCAAAAGACCCAAAACAGCTGCAGGCTCTCCTCATTGCTGCCAACCGCAGACACAGGCTACCCTGCATGTGTGTGTGTGTGTGTGTGTGTGTGTGTGTGTGTGTGTGCAGCATACTTAGCAAAGGCGACTTGATTTGGAGCGAACCATCCAAAGAAGCAAAAAAAAATCTAGATGAAAATGAAATTAAAATCATAATAAAATAGACCAAAAGCATGTGTTCTTTTGATGTATCATTACTAGATTCGCATACATTTCACCTTAACTTAGCGGGTTAGCACGGCGCGTTCCGTCCTCTCGTATTTCTTACTTCTCATCCTCTTTTTGTGATAATATTGATCTAATGTATCGATTATTCGCGCCATACAGACAAGTATTAACGACTTAGAGGAGGCTATGCACCATTAAAAGGACATTGTTTAGCTTAACGCTAGCTAGCTGGCCGCAGCTCATAGCTGATGCAGACCCGGCGCAAAGTAGCTTAGCTCCTAGCATTCCCTGGTCGTCTTGAGCAAACAGGGAGGATGCGTGACTGTTTGACGTCAATTGAATTGAATTGAATTGAATCGCTTTATTGTCATTACACTTTCGTGCAATGATACATCGCAAGCTGTTTTCAGAACCTTTACGATATACACTTCTGAGGCTGCTTCAGTTTTGACCCAATGTCAGTGATCGGCTTATTCTGGCTCGAAATAACGATGAATTGCGTCACAGCTGAATTATCCCATTCATTAATTTTGATTCAGTTTCCGCTTTGGTTCGTAACATGTCGGAAAGTTGGCTGTCTTTCGGAAACATCCATCGATGGCGCCAAGCCAAAATCTTCTGAATTGGAATGTCATCCAGTTGATGACGGATTTCCAAAATCCAAGCCAGAAATCCGAATGTTTACCATTGAGAGGCCGACCGTTCAAACGACAGCTCGGAAAGATTCATCGATTATTATTAATTGTTGCTACTTTCTGTTAGCCTGTCATTGGTATGCCACATGATATGATAGCATAAAGCTAATGGATTTAATGATCTGTCTAAGGTTATCTGGAATTCTCATAGGGAACAAAAAAGTCTTGGGCTATACCTCGGCCCAAGCGCATTTTAGAGCTTTTGTAGATCAACAGTAAGCTCTACTCTTCGACTCACATAAAGCCAGTGAAGAGATTTTAGGAGCGATGTGATTTACACAAGAGGACGGGAGAGGCGGGAAGCGCCGCAGCAAGGACGGCCAGAGAGCAAACACACGTGAGCACACATGCACACGCACGGCACACAGCACTGGCGGGGGAGTGGATGCAGCTGGATGTGATCTCAATACCTGCAGAGATAATAGAATTGTGAGAGGTCACACGCCACCCGCCATTGCCCAATGGCGAGTTCGGCACACATTTGCGCACGCGCACACACACACACACACACACACACACACACACACACACACACACACACACACACACACACACCAAAAGACAAAATTGGGTTCTTGGAAATGACAAACAGGAGTCGGTGGTATCAAATTAAATTGTCCCGGGTAATTTCATGCGAACATCCGAGTACATCATGTTCAGCCTCCCTCGCCCGCTTCCTTTCTCCAAGCCTGGACCATTTCTTGAAACATTTGCGTTGTCCATTTGCATAATTAAAACCCACCAACTCTCTGCTGTGTCTTTGATAACTTTGTGAGCTCGCTAGCGCTATTTGGCGGCAGGGAACTCGATTCAATGTGCTTTACAATTGGGCAAGCAGCAAAGTATTTATATAAAAAAACGTGGCTTCAAGTTGACGTTCGCTGTCAAACTAAACATAAAACAAGGAGAACTATGCATTTTATGTTTACTACAATTACCAAAAGAAAGGCCCGGCTAGCTTAACGGTAACGCTAATTAGCATCGATGTTGCTGTGCTTTAAGCCTTGAAGCCACGTGAAGTACGCCGTGTTTTATAAAGTGCAATATTTTGGAAAAACAAGTTGACATTCTCTCTCACAATCAAGATGGCCTCCGCTGCCCGCTGCGTCACGTTGTGTCAACAACGCGTCGTACTCGCGTTGTTGATCTTGAGAGTGCTAATCAGCTTATCGGCCCCCTTGCCCCCGCCGATTGCGGTCATTAAATTTGACTCGCCTCGCTTGCCGTGATTAGAAATCGTTTGGAAAATAAATCTTCAATGTGAGCTGTTTAAATGTCGGTGGGGATTCTCAGTCACCCATGACTTTTTTGGGCAGTTAAAACTATTTTCACCTTGGATCCAAAAGGCTTCTTCGGTTCAGAATTATAGGGCGAGGTCTCTCCCGTTTTATATCTCCAGTTTGTGTGTCCCGGCGGGGCGATCTCAATCGGGTTCCTGCGTGGCTGCTGAATGACCGCTTTGCATAAGAATCACTTGTTCACGTGCACGGAGGCAAGACAGCCCCGTGGTGGTCACTTCTCCCATCGCGTAAGACAACATTTGGTGGAGAAATGTCAGCACGTTGTGATCACAAAAAAAACCAACAAAAACTCCTTTTCCTCTAAGTCGAGTCAATGTTATTTACTGCATACGGCACCGGTTAAGAACAAAAGTTATCTCAAGGTCTTTGACACAGTGAACGAATACATACTGTAGGCAAGTGAACCTCACACGAGGAAGCACGGAGGCCAGGAAATCCTCCCCTGGAAGGAAACTTCGAAAAAAGCGTAACGGCGGTCGTACTGACAGCTCATGCGTCCACCCTCGGGGACACGGCTCGCAAAGACAGAAAAACGTATCAACAAAAGTTGAACTGAAGAAGACTTTTGGATTCAAGTAGAACCGGCTTTAAAAAAAAAACAAAAACAAAAAACTGCTGCAGCCATTGTGACAGCGTGGTATGAATAACATTGAGTTGATTTGATTGGCCGCCGCAAGATGACATCACTTCTGGGTGACACAGCGGGTTTTCTTACGTTTTGTTAACATAAAATGTAATTTCGGTCGTCTTTCTTTTGTTCAAAAAGCATTTCGCGTTCACCTAAAAGTATCTAAAAATAAAACACACACAACCCCCCCCTCCAAAAAAAAACGGTACACATGAGTTGACAAAAGTCACGTTTGCACACTAAATACGCTGCAAGCTCCCAAAATCTTCTTGATTTTTCTGTTTCGTTCATGTTAGGGGCCCTTATGGGTGTTGCTCATCGTGGCAGGCTCGTGTGCGTCAATCGCGGGAGTTATGTTGCTTGAAAAAGGGTGAGGCGAACAAAAATGTTTGGGTTTTTTTCATTTTTAGTTAGTTTTAGTTGTTTCCTTAATCTGGATCAACTGCCACTTTTGTTTTCACTGCTGAACGGGATGAGATTAGTCTTCGCCGCCCCTTTGCTTGCCTCCGTATGAATCAGTCGTTGGATTATCATCAGACCCGACTAAGCAGTTCCCGCGCGAGGCAGCTGTTTATCGTTGGTTTGCATGGAACAAAATGATTCAGGCTTCCTTTTCGAGTTCGACGTGCGCCATTGAGCAGACTGGCTTTGTGTGAGGCGTCGGTGAATGGAAGTCACTCGCTTTTCGAAATACGGACGACGACGACGACTTGCGTGACCGACGGCCGGCTCTTTGAAATACTCTGACCATCGGCGGGTTTGGCAATCAGACTTTCACGGGAGGCTCGTCAGTTTCATTGCGGTCGCCTTTGCGAATCGATGAATGTCATCAAGCCGCTCGATTCGCAGCCGGTCCTCTGGCCGCCCAGCGTTTGCTCCCGCGTCTTCCACCAAAGGTCCGACGAAAATAGGCGAATTGCTCAATCAGAAGCCACCCTTGTGAGGACAAAGCGGAAAACGGAGAGATGAATGGGGTCCCTGCCTCGGTTTCGCCCCTGATGTGATGTCTTGGTCTCGGTTGGCGTGGTCTCGACTTCACTCGTAGTCTGCGGTGATAAGTTCGTTAACTTGTGGCGACGTTAACTTTGCGCACCGCGGCCCGCTCTTTTCACCGCTCACTTCAAAGAAAGCGCTGCGGCCGCATTTTAAATTCTCCCCCCCAATTTGTTCCAAACTCACGATCCTCACATCTCCATCCGGTCGTCCCTTGAAATAAATCCGTGTGATGACTTCCACCCGCGGCCTTTGATCCGGACCCGCCGAGTGGAGCCGTGGAAGCCCTCGTCCCCAAAGGCGAGGGGGAACACTCGGATTGCTCGCACATGAAAGGAAGGAAGTCATTTCACCGCGCCAAGCCTTTGTGGCGGACAAATATGTGAGAAATGAGACCCGCTGGAAGTGGCGGAGGGAAGAGCTGAAGTTTGCTTCGTACGCGCTCATGTGGCGTCTCGCTTCCATTCCGAGCTCGCAGCGGGGAAACGTGGCAGATGGGCTTTTGGACGTGCTGTTCTTTTCCTCCTTGTCGCCACTGGGGGTTCTTCTTAATGTTTCTCACGCAGCCTGCTCTGGGCCGAGTTTTTTTTTGGGAGGCGGATTTGTTTATAGAATGCGCTTGCCGCTGCGTTAGTCTCGAAGCATCAACAAAGATGAACTCTGGATTTTGAATTTGCAAGAAGATAGGATGG
The DNA here is from genome assembly GCA_026261675.1 of Hippocampus mohnikei. NCBI lineage: Eukaryota > Metazoa > Chordata > Actinopteri > Syngnathiformes > Syngnathidae > Hippocampus > Hippocampus mohnikei. The sequence goes on from JAKGUB010000345.1 coordinate 1,659,849, forward strand.
AACAGGAAACAAGAAGCCTTTGTTTGTTTTTGTCCCCCCCCCCCTTCCCCACAGTGTGGACACTGGGGTTCATTTTTTAAAAGAAGAAAACCTGACAGGAGCAGAACCTGAATCAAAGAAAATCTCTGAATAAAAGATCTTGTAAAACATTCGCCAGGAAGAAACAATCGACCAAGGTCGATATGTTTCACCGCTAATGGCCGCGATGACTCAGTCTTTTTTTACGCGGAGAATTGGCTTTCTCCTGAACACGGGCGCCGTAAATAGGGAGCCGCCATTCACGGCCATCTATCACGGCGAAAGCGCCACGAAAGTCTGAATACAGATGACCGCATTGCATTTTGTGTCACGCGTCGGAGCCGCGTCTCTGCCAAATGTCAGCACGTCTCAAGATGAATCGCTGCTGCAGGTGTCTGGCTGATTACAATTACACTTAAATCGAAGGCCATTTTTGGAAAAAACTTTCTCATTTGGTGGGCAGGCCCTTTATTTTTTCCCTACATTTTCTAGGATCAAGTGATTATCTCATTGATTGCGTATTTGGATGGAAATGGATTCTGCATTATTAAAGCAATGTACGTGGTTTTAACTGCTTGCTTCATCATTTTATGTCACCGTTAGCTGTTAACGCTAGATAGCCATCACGTGCCGGCCAAGGCTAGCTTCTTTGTCGCTAACACGGCAACCTTAGACGAAGCAGGGCGTTTGCAGCCCAAACGCCCCTGCTGCTTGCTTCACCATCTTATGCCACTGTTAGCTGTTAACGCTAGCTAGCCATCACGTGAAGGCCAAGGCTAGCTTCTTTGTCGCTAACACGGCAACCTTAGACGAAGCAGGGCGTTTGGGCTGCCATTTGAAGCGGCTGCTTGCTTCACCATCTTATGCCACTGTTAGCTGTTAACGCTAGCTAGCCATCACGTGCCGGCCAAGGCTAGCTTCTTTGTCGCTAACACGGCAACCTTAGACAAAGCAGGGCGTTTGGGCTGACACTTTAAGCGGTTACAAAATTAGCACAAACGTACATGGCTAGTTGCGATTACCATCCAAATAGATTTACAGAAAAATTAGCGAGTTGGCAATTTGTGAATCAACACCGCGGTGATGAGTTCCAGGAAGTACAGCTTCTCCCGAGTCACTCTGACCGACGCCATTTACATTTACCTTGCGCACAAAGTCGGCCGAGAAGCGCTCGGCACGGCGCTTTATCCCGCTGATGAGTCCCATTTCATTCGGAAGCGTCTGGCGCTCCAAATCTCATCCATTATTCATGATCCAGTCCTCCCAAGTCTTCATGAGAACTTTCCCAATTGCTTTTAAACGCCGGCTTGCTCCCAAATGAAAGTCACCTGCTCGTCGCAGTGGCAAAGACGCCGCCACAAAGAAGCCTGAGTGAGCATTCGAAGATGAAGCAGATTAGGGGTGGGGGGTGGGGGTGGGGGTATCAACAATGGAGTCTAATTACGGCATCATTGCAGAAGGCGTTTTGCTTTTAATCAACATCAACGCTTGATTGGTTCGGAACATTTGATGTGGCGTTCATTTCCGCCGCTGATGAACGTTTGTCCCTCCGATGACGGGGGTTTATTAGCGTCCTGCTGCTAAACAGCCCCGATTACGCTCTGTCAGTCATCTGTAATCCTGTTTCTTTTCCATTTAGAGGCCCGTGAAATGTCTTTTTGGAAGCGTCACTCGACACCCGAAGCACAAATAGTGGGCGGCGGATCTGTTTTTCATTGGGTCCTTCCATGATAACCGTATATTGAAGCTTAAAAAAAAAAAAATAAAGCAACATTTAGCAACATTGTGGAAAATCTCCATCTCAAAATGAGGAGTAGCAGCTTGATGGCAAAATAAAAATGAGCACACTCACAAGGAGCTGCTGTAGGCCACCACTCACACCGGACTCGCAAGCCAAAATGACTTTGGCGCCTCATGTCACATACTAGGACCCGCCCCTTAAAGGCACGCAGCTAACACACAACGATACATAACATACTTTTAGAATTTTTTTTGTTTGTTTTGTTTTTTGGGGTGCTGCATTCATTCGGGTTAACACTTCCATGGTGAAAATTGGTTTGATGTACACTGTTGAAGAAACTGTTCCGCTACGTAGGCTGTCATTTTTTATTTCACTTTATCAATATTCAGCTGTAACATACTCAGCTCTCGCAGAACAGAACGGCCCTCGTTAGCCTCGTCGTCCGATCTGCCACTCGGAGAAACGCGCTCCGTTCACGCTTGAGAGGGCGACCAAGCGACGTGCGGCGTGGCCCCCACCCCTCCCTTCTCCCGCCCCGCGCTTACGATAAAAGCTGCGGGACGAGCAATTACCGAGAGGAGTTATCACACATTTAACCTGAACGACTGCGGGCGGTGCTGATCCACTCCTCGCTTTCATTCATGGATGAACACGTAAATGGCGAGGGAAGGACCGGAAAGGCTCGGGAGCGGTTTCAAAGTGGCTGCAGAGAGAGTAACCGCCACCTTAATGCCTATGTTAAAACACATTGTCTGTGTCTGGAGGGGAATGGCTCTTTGCGCGAAACAAAAAACACTTAGCATCTGTCTCGTGCTCTACTCCACTAATACAGTCATTATTCAATTAGCTAATGATCGGTGGGAAGTTGCAAACAAAACGCAGCCTGTTTTAGC